>CP136063.1:65000139-65445411 GCA_032622095.1 Siphonodentalium dalli | reverse complement strand
CGAAAGGGACGTAATTCTACTTATTTAGTTCCTTCTAACCTTAAGAGATGTGCAAACATGACCCTATGTAATTCCTACTACCTCTGCGTGAAGCTGTGTCCATATCTATGCTAAATAAAACTGATTTTACACATTTCTTTGTTCTCGTTCCCCAGCAATCATGGTTATTTTAACCCCACTGTATCTGAAGATGGTTGATCTACTGGGGAAATTTTGGTGGAAATTTGTCCATGTCGTTGCCAATGATGGGGAACGTCCCTTCCTAAATAAAAGAATTAATAGTTGGGAATTGATCAGTACTGTCTGCAGTTCAACATAAAAAATTATGGGTGTCTCGGGGTCATCTCATGCCGAGATTTGCCATATTTGGGAAAAATTCTTAAAATATGTGGAAATTTTGGTAAAATTTGGTAATTAAACTAACAGAAGGTGCCTTTAATGGGCATGAAGCGCATGTATATAGCGGCATAGACAATACGTGCCAATCATGTTTCAGATGATATGCTTAGTTGACCAAAATTGTCCCGGGTTTCTGAATAAATAGTTAGATTTTTACACCCCACCCCCCTTGCATCAGGAAGATAGGAATTTCCAAGTGGTCGACAAGTTGGCAGCTGCATGGTTAAAAATACTCGAGACATCAAGTTTATGCTGATGGTCAGATGTCCCACAAATAGATAAAGATATCGATGTGAGGTTATTTCTCTCTTAAAGTGGCACACCAGATACAGAATAACGATAAATAAATGAAAATCTCACTAAGGTTATTAGGTGCAAATATTCCCCACTTCCTGAAAAATGGCAATAAAATCCAAATTCTGGCGTAATGTAATGTCTAACTATGTATGCTTCGCAAATCAGATCACAATTATGTGATTTTTCACCACCCTTTGTCCATCATAAGCCGAAATACGAAAAATTCGATTTTTCTGCTTTAAGAGATGTGCAAACATGACCCTATGTAATTCCTACTACCTCTGCGTGAAGCTGTGTCATATCTATGCTAAATAAAACTGATTTTACACATTTCTTTGTTCTCGTTCCCCAGCAATCATGGTTATTTTAACCCCACTGTATCTGAAGATGGTTGATCTACTGGGGAAATTTTGGTGGAAATTTGTCCATGTCGTTGCCAATGATGGGAACGTCCCTTCCTAAATAAAAGAATTAATAGTTGGGAATTGAATCAGTACTGTCTGCAGTTCAACATAAAAAATTATGGGTGTCTCGGGGTCATCTCATGCCGAGATTTGCCATATTTGGGAAAATTCTTAAAATATGTGGAAATTTTGGTAAAATTTGGTAATTAAACTAACAGAAGGTGCCTTTAATGGGCAATGAAGCGCATGTATATAGCGGCATAGACAATACGTGCAAATCATGTTTCAGATGATATGCTTAGTTGACCAAAATTGTCCGGGTTTCTGAATAAATAGTTAGATTTTTTACACCCCACCCCCCTTGCATCAGGAAGATAGGAATTTCCAAGTGGTCGACAAGTTGGCAGCTGCATGGTTAAAAATACTCGAGACATCAAGTTTATGCTGATGGTCAGATGTCCACAAATAGATAAAGATATCGATGTGAGGTTATTTCTCTCTTAAAGTGGCACACCAGATACAGAATAACGATAAATAAATGAAAATCTCACTAAGGTTATTAGGTGCAAATATTCCCCACTTCCTGAAAAATGGCAATAAAATCCAAATTCTGGCGTAATGTAATGTCTAACTATGTATGCTTCGCAAATCAGATCACAATTATGTGATTTTTCACCACCTTTGTCCATCATAAGCCGAAATACGAAAAATTCGATTTTTCTGCTTTAGGTTAGAAGGAACTAAATGTTTTCCATAGGCCACAGTGTTAACGTTTGACCACGCCCACGCTAAATTTTCGAGTTCCGAAGTGCACGATGCATGCGTTCGTAAAGACCAACCCTTTCGGAATCTGTTCGCACATAGGAGTACCTTTCGAGCCACGCCTTTTTTTAAAACCAGCATATGTTTTCCACACTACCCCACTTTTTGCACAGAATTTGACAGTCTGACGAAAGCCAATACACAGCCTCAATATCCCGCCATTGTTTGGACACGAACGCATTTCAGACTAGGAAACGCCCACGTTTTTACATGCTATGGGTATTATATTTCTTGAATTTGTAAAATTATTTGACATATTATACGCCAATCGCGCGCCAGAATTTTTTAAACTCGTATTCGAGATACCCTGTAAAAACGAAAGGGACGTAATTCTACTTATTTAGTTCCTTCTAACCTTAAGAGATGTGCAAACATGACCCTATGTAATTCCTACTACCTCTGCGTGAAGCTGTGTCATATCTATGCTAAATAAAACTGATTTTACACATTTCTTTGTTCTCGTTCCCCAGCAATCATGGTTATTTTAACCCCACTGTATCTGAAGATGGTTGATCTACTGGGGAAATTTTGGTGGAAATTTGTCCATGTCGTTGCCAATGATGGGAACGTCCCTTCCTAAATAAAAGAATTAATAGTTGGGAATTGATCAGTACTGTCTGCAGTTCAACATAAAAAATTATGGGTGTCTCGGGGTCATCTCATGCCGAGATTTGCCATATTTGGGAAAATTCTTAAAATATGTGGAAATTTTGGTAAAATTTGGTAATTAAACTAACAGAAGGTGCCTTTAATGGGCATGAAGCGCATGTATATAGCGGCATAGACAATACGTGCCAATCATGTTTCAGATGATATGCTTAGTTGACCAAAATTGTCCGGGTTTCTGAATAAATAGTTAGATTTTTACACCCCACCCCCCCTTGCATCAGGAAGATAGGAATTTCCAAGTGGTCGACAAGTTGGCAGCTGCATGGTTAAAAATACTCGAGACATCAAGTTTATGCTGATGGTCAGATGTCCACAAATAGATAAAGATATCGATGTGAGGTTATTTCTCTCTTAAAGTGGCACACCAGATACAGAATAACGATAAATAAATGAAAATCTCACTAAGGTTATTAGGTGCAAATATTCCCCACTTCCTGAAAAATGGCAATAAAATCCAAATTCTGGCGTAATGTAATGTCTAACTATGTATGCTTCGCAAATCAGATCACAATTATGTGATTTTTCACCACCTTTGTCCATCATAAGCCGAAATACGAAAAATTCGATTTTTCTGCTTTAAGAGATGTGCAAACATGGACCCTATGTAATTCCTACTACCTCTGCGTGAAGCTGTGTCATATCTATGCTAAATAAAACTGATTTTACACATTTCTTTGTTCTCGTTCCCCAGCAATCATGGTTATTTTAACCCCACTGTATCTGAAGATGGTTGATCTACTGGGGAAATTTTGGTGGAAATTTGTCCATGTCGTTGCCAATGATGGGAACGTCCCTTCCTAAATAAAAGAATTAATAGTTGGGAATTGATCAGTACTGTCTGCAGTTCAACATAAAAAATTATGGGTGTCCTCGGGGTCATCTCATGCCGAGATTTGCCATATTTGGGAAAATTCTTAAAATATGTGGAAATTTTGGTAAAATTTGGTAATTAAAACTAACAGAAGGTGCCTTTAATGGGCATGAAGCGCATGTATATAGCGGCATAGACAATACGTGCAAATCATGTTTCAGATGATATGCTTAGTTGACCAAAATTGTCCGGGTTTCTGAATAAATAGTTAGATTTTTACACCCCCACCCCCCTTGCATCAGGAAGATAGGAATTTCCAAGTGGTCGACAAGTTGGCAGCTGCATGGTTAAAAATACTCGAGACATCAAGTTTATGCTGATGGTCAGATGTCCACAAATAGATAAAGATATCGATGTGAGGTTATTTCTCTCTTAAAGTGGCACACCAGATACAGAATAACGATAAATAAATGAAAATCTCACTAAGGTTATTAGGTGCAAATATTCCCCACTTCCTGAAAAAATGGCAATAAAATCCAAATTCTGGCGTAATGTAATGTCCTAACTATGTATGCTTCGCAAATCAGATCACAATTATGTGATTTTTTCACCACCTTTGTCCATCATAAGCCGAAATACGAAAAATTCGATTTTTCTGCTTTAGGTTAGAAGGAACTAAATGTTTTCCATAGGCCACAGTGTTAACGTTTGACCACGCCCACGCTAAATTTTCGAGTTCCGAAGTGCACGATGCATGCGTTTCGTAAAGGACCAACCCTTTCGGAATCTGTTCGCACATAGGAGTACCTTTCGAGCCACGCCTTTTTTAAAAACCAGCATATGTTTTCCACACTACCCCACTTTTTTGCACATAATTTGACAGTCTGACGAAAGCCAATACACAGCCTCAATATCCCGCCATTGTTTGGACACGAACGCATTTCAGACTAGGAAACGCCCACGTTTTTTACATGCTATGGGTATTATATTTCTTGAATTTGTAAAATTATTTGGACATATTATACGCCAATCGCGCGCCAGAATTTTTTAAACTCGTATTCGAGATACCCTGTAAAAACGAAAGGGACGTAATTCTACTTATTTAGTTCCTTCTAACCTTAAGAGATGTGCAAACATGACCCTATGTAATTCCTACTACCTCTGCGTGAAGCTGTGTCATATCTATGCTAAATAAAACTGATTTTACACATTTCTTTGTTCTCGTTCCCCAGCAATCATGGTTATTTTAACCCCACTGTATCTGAAGATGGTTGATCTACTGGGGAAATTTTGGTGGAAATTTGTCCATGTCGTTGCCAATGATGGGAACGTCCCTTCCTAAATAAAAGAATTAATAGTTGGGAATTGATCAGTACTGTCTGCAGTTCAACATAAAAAATTATGGGTGTCTCGGGGTCATCTCATGCCGAGATTTGCCATATTTGGGAAAATTCTTAAAATATGTGGAAATTTTGGTAAAATTTGGTAATTAAACTAACAGAAGGTGCCTTTAATGGGCATGAAGCGCATGTATATAGCGGCATAGACAATACGTGCAAATCATGTTTCAGATGATATGCTTAGTTGACCAAAATTGTCCGGGTTTCTGAATAAATAGTTAGATTTTTACACCCCACCCCCCTTGCATCAGGAAGATAGGAATTTCCAAGTGGTCGACAAGTTGGCAGCTGCATGGTTAAAAATACTCGAGACATCAAGTTTATGCTGATGGTCAGATGTCCACAAATAGATAAAGATATCGATGTGAGGTTATTTCTCTCTTAAAGTGGCACACCAGATACAGAATAACGATAAATAAATGAAAATCTCACTAAGGTTATTAGGTGCAAATATTCCCCACTTCCTGAAAAATGGCAATAAAATCCAAATTCTGGCGTAATGTAATGTCTAACTATGTATGCTTCGCAAATCAGATCACAATTATGTGATTTTTTCACCACCTTTGTCCATCATAAGCCGAAATAACGAAAAATTCGATTTTTCTGCTTTAGGTTAGAAGGAACTAAATGTTTTCCATAGGCCACAGTGTTAACGTTTGACCACGCCCACGCTAAATTTTCGAGTTCCGAAGTGCACGATGCATGCGTTCGTAAAGACCAACCCTTTCGGAATCTGTTCGCACATAGGAGTACCTTTCGAGCCACGCCTTTTTTAAAAACCAGCATATGTTTTCCACACTACCCCACTTTTTGCACAGAATTTGACAGTCTGACGAAAGCCAATACACAGCCTCAATATCCCGCCATTGTTTGGACACGAACGCATTTCAGACTAGGAAACGCCCACGTTTTTTACATGCTATGGGTATTATATTTCTTGAATTTGTAAAATTATTTGACATATTATACGCCAATCGCGCGCCAGAATTTTTTAAACTCGTATTCGAGATACCCTGTAAAAACGAAAGGGACGTAATTCTACTTATTTAGTTCCTTCTAACCTTAAGAGATGTGCAAACATGACCCTATGTAATTCCTACTACCTCTGCGTGAAGCTGTGTCATATCTATGCTAAATAAAACTGATTTTACACATTTCTTTGTTCTCGTTCCCCAGCAATCATGGTTATTTTAACCCCACTGTATCTGAAGATGGTTGATCTACTGGGGAAATTTTGGTGGAAATTTGTCCATGTCGTTGCCAATGATGGGAACGTCCCCTTCCTAAATAAAAGAATTAATAGTTGGGAATTGATCAGTACTGTCTGCAGTTCAACATAAAAAATTATGGGTGTCTCGGGGTCATCTCATGCCGAGATTTGCCATATTTGGGAAAATTCTTAAAATATGTGGAAATTTTGGTAAAATTTGGTAATTAAACTAACAGAAGGTGCCTTTAATGGGCATGAAGCGCATGTATATAGCGGCATAGACAATACGTGCCAATCATGTTTCAGATGATATGCTTAGTTGACCAAAATTGTCCGGGTTTCTGAATAAATAGTTAGATTTTTACACCCCACCCCCCTTGCATCAGGAAGATAGGAATTTCCAAGTGGTCGACAAGTTGGCAGCTGCATGGTTAAAAATACTCGAGACATCAAGTTTATGCTGATGGTCAGATGTCCACAAATAGATAAAGATATCGATGTGAGGTTATTTCTCTCTTAAAGTGGCACACCAGATACAGAATAACGATAAATAAATGAAAATCTCACTAAGGTTATTAGGTGCAAATATTCCCCACTTCCTGAAAAATGGCAATAAAATCCAAATTCTGGCGTAATGTAATGTCTAACTATGTATGCTTCGCAAATCAGATCACAATTATGTGATTTTTCACCACCTTTGTCCATCATAAGCCGAAATACGAAAAATTCGATTTTTCTGCTTTAAGAGATGTGCAAACATGACCCTATGTAATTCCTACTACCTCTGCGTGAAGCTGTGTCATATCTATGCTAAATAAAACTGATTTTACACATTTCTTTGTTCTCGTTCCCCAGCAATCATGGTTATTTTAACCCCACTGTATCTGAAGATGGTTGATCTACTGGGGAAATTTTGGTGGAAATTTGTCCATGTCGTTGCCAATGATGGGAACGTCCCTTCCTAAATAAAAGAATTAATAGTTGGGAATTGATCAGTACTGTCTGCAGTTCAACATAAAAAATTATGGGTGTCTCGGGGTCATCTCATGCCGAGATTTGCCATATTTGGGAAAATTCTTAAAATATGTGGAAATTTTGGTAAAATTTGGTAATTAAACTAACAGAAGGTGCCTTTAATGGGCATGAAGCGCATGTATATAGCGGCATAGACAATACGTGCAAATCATGTTTCAGATGATATGCTTAGTTGACCAAAATTGTCCGGGTTTCTGAATAAATAGTTAGATTTTTACACCCCACCCCCCTTGCATCAGGAAGATAGGAATTTCCAAGTGGTCGACAAGTTGGCAGCTGCATGGTTAAAAATACTCGAGACATCAAGTTTATGCTGATGGTCAGATGTCCACAAATAGATAAAGATATCGATGTGAGGTTATTTCTCTCTTAAAGTGGCACACCAGATACAGAATAACGATAAATAAATGAAAATCTCACTAAGGTTATTAGGTGCAAATATTCCCCACTTCCTGAAAAATGGCAATAAAATCCAAATTCTGGCGTAATGTAATGTCTAACTATGTATGCTTCGCAAATCAGATCACAATTATGTGATTTTTCACCACCTTTGTCCATCATAAGCCGAAATACGAAAAATTCGATTTTTCTGCTTTAGGTTAGAAGGAACTAAATGTTTTTCCATAGGCCACAGTGTTAACGTTTGACCACGCCCACGCTAAATTTTCGAGTTCCGAAGTGCACGATGCATGCGTTCGTAAAGACCAACCCTTTCGGAATCTGTTCGCACATAGGAGTACCTTTCGAGCCACGCCTTTTTTTAAAACCAGCATATGTTTTCCACACTACCCCACTTTTTGCACAGAATTTGACAGTCTGACGAAAGCCAATACACAGCCTCAATATCCCGCCATTGTTTGGACACGAACGCATTTCAGGACTAGGAAACGCCCACGTTTTTACATGCTATGGGTATTATATTTCTTGAATTTGTAAAATTATTTGACATATTATACGCCAATCGCGCGCCAGAATTTTTTAAACTCGTATTCGAGATACCCTGTAAAAACGAAAGGGACGTAATTCTACTTATTTAGTTCCTTCTAACCTTAAGAGATGTGCAAACATGACCCTATGTAATTCCTACTACCTCTGCGTGAAGCTGTGTCATATCTATGCTAAATAAAACTGATTTTACACATTTCTTTGTTCTCGTTCCCCAGCAATCATGGTTATTTTAACCCCCACTGTATCTGAAGATGGTTGATCTACTGGGGAAATTTTGGTGGAAATTTGTCCATGTCGTTGCCAATGATGGGAACGTCCCTTCCTAAATAAAAGAATTAATAGTTGGGAAATTGATCAGTACTGTCTGCAGTTCAACATAAAAAATTATGGGTGTCTCGGGGTCATCTCATGCCGAGATTTGCCATATTTGGGAAAATTCTTAAAATATGTGGAAATTTTGGTAAAATTTGGTAATTAAACTAACAGAAGGTGCCTTTAATGGGCATGAAGCGCATGTATATAGCGGCATAGACAATACGTGCCAATCATGTTTCAGATGATATGCTTAGTTGACCAAAATTGTCCGGGTTTCTGAATAAATAGTTAGATTTTTACACCCCACCCCCCTTGCATCAGGAAGATAGGAATTTCCAAGTGGTCGACAAGTTGGCAGCTGCATGGTTAAAAATACTCGAGACATCAAGTTTATGCTGATGGTCAGATGTCCACAAATAGATAAAGATATCGATGTGAGGTTATTTCTCTCTTAAAGTGGCACACCAGATACAGAATAACGATAAATAAATGAAAATCTCACTAAGGTTATTAGGTGCAAATATTCCCCACTTCCTGAAAAAATGGCAATAAAATCCAAATTCTGGCGTAATGTAATGTCTAACTATGTATGCTTCGCAAATCAGATCACAATTATGTGATTTTTCACCACCTTTGTCCATCATAAGCCGAAATACGAAAAATTCGATTTTTCTGCTTTAGGTTAGAAGGAACTAAATGTTTTCCATAGGCCACAGTGTTAACGTTTGACCACGCCCACGCTAAATTTTCGAGTTCCGAAGTGCACGATGCATGCGTTCGTAAAGACCAACCCTTTCGGAATCTGTTCGCACATAGGAGTACCTTTCGAGCCACGCCTTTTTTAAAAACCAGCATATGTTTTCCACACTACCCCACTTTTTGCACATAATTTGACAGTCTGACGAAAGCCAATACACAGCCTCAATATCCCGCCATTGTTTGGACACGAACGCATTTCAGACTAGGAAACGCCCACGTTTTTTACATGCTATGGGTATTATATTTCTTGAATTTGTAAAATTATTTGACATATTATACGCCAATCGCGCGCCAGAATTTTTTAAACTCGTATTCGAGATACCCTGTAAAAACGAAAGGGACGTAATTCTACTTATTTAGTTCCTTCTAACCTTAAGAGATGTGCAAACATGACCCTATGTAATTCCTACTACCTCTGCGTGAAGCTGTGTCATATCTATGCTAAATAAAACTGATTTTTACACATTTCTTTGTTCTCGTTCCCCAGCAATCATGGTTATTTTAACCCCACTGTATCTGAAGATGGTTGATCTACTGGGGAAATTTTGGTGGAAATTTGTCCATGTCGTTTGCCAATGATGGGAACGTCCCTTCCTAAATAAAAGAATTAATAGTTGGGAATTGATCAGTACTGTCCTGCAGTTCAACATAAAAAATTATGGGTGTCTCGGGGTCATCTCATGCCGAGATTTGCCATATTTGGGAAAATTCTTAAAATATGTGGAAATTTTGGTAAAATTTGGTAATTAAACTAACAGAAGGTGCCTTTAATGGGCATGAAGCGCATGTATATAGCGGCATAGACAATACGTGCAAATCATGTTTCAGATGATATGCTTAGTTGACCAAAATTGTCCGGGTTTCTGAATAAATAGTTAGATTTTTACACCCCACCCCCCCTTGCATCAGGAAGATAGGAATTTCCAAGTGGTCGGACAAGTTGGCAGCTGCATGGTTAAAAATACTCGAGACATCAAGTTTATGCTGATGGTCAGATGTCCACAAATAGATAAAGATATCGATGTGAGGTTATTTCTCTCTTAAAGTGGCACACCAGATACAGAATAACGATAAATAAATGAAAATCTCACTAAGGTTATTAGGTGCAAATATTCCCCACTTCCTGAAAAATGGCAATAAAATCCAAATTCTGGCGTAATGTAATGTCTAACTATGTATGCTTCGCAAATCAGATCACAATTATGTGATTTTTCACCACCTTTGTCCATCATAAGCCGAAATACGAAAAATTCGATTTTTCTGCTTTAGGTTAGAAGGAACTAAATGTTTTCCATAGGCCACAGTGTTAACGTTTGACCACGCCCACGCTAAATTTTCGAGTTCCGAAGTGCACGATGCATGCGTTCGTAAAGACCAACCCTTTCGGAATCTGTTCGCACATAGGAGTACCTTTCGAGCCACGCCTTTTTTAAAAACCAGCATATGTTTTCCACACTACCCCACTTTTTGCACAGAATTTGACAGTCTGACGAAAGCCAATACACAGCCTCAATATCCCGCCATTGTTTGGACACGAACGCATTTCAGACTAGGAAACGCCCACGTTTTTACATGCTATGGGTATTATATTTCTTGAATTTGTAAAATTATTTGACATATTATACGCCAATCGCGCGCCAGAATTTTTTAAACTCGTATTCGAGATACCCTGTAAAAACGAAAGGGACGTAATTCTACTTATTTAGTTCCTTCTAACCTTAAGAGATGTGCAAACATGACCCTATGTAATTCCTACTACCTCTGCGTGAAGCTGTGTCATATCTATGCTAAATAAAACTGATTTTACACATTTCTTTGTTCTCGTTCCCCAGCAATCATGGTTATTTTAACCCCACTGTATCTGAAGATGGTTGATCTACTGGGGAAATTTTGGTGGAAATTTGTCCATGTCGTTGCCAATGATGGGAACGTCCCTTCCTAAATAAAAGAATTAATAGTTGGGAATTGATCAGTACTGTCTGCAGTTCAACATAAAAAATTATGGGTGTCTCGGGGTCATCTCATGCCGAGATTTGCCATATTTGGGAAAATTCTTAAAATATGTGGAAATTTTGGTAAAATTTGGTAATTAAACTAACAGAAGGTGCCTTTAATGGGCATGAAGCGCATGTATATAGCGGCATAGACAATACGTGCCAATCATGTTTCAGATGATATGCTTAGTTGACCAAAATTGTCCGGGTTTCTGAATAAATAGTTAGATTTTTACACCCCACCCCCCTTGCATCAGGAAGATAGGAATTTCCAAGTGGTCGACAAGTTGGCAGCTGCATGGTTAAAAATACTCGAGACATCAAGTTTATGCTGATGGTCAGATGTCCACAAATAGATAAAGATATCGATGTGAGGTTATTTCTCTCTTAAAGTGGCACACCAGATACAGAATAACGATAAATAAATGAAAATCTCACTAAGGTTATTAGGTGCAAATATTCCCCACTTCCTGAAAAATGGCAATAAAATCCAAATTCTGGCGTAATGTAATGTCTAACTATGTATGCTTCGCAAATCAGATCACAATTATGTGATTTTTCACCACCTTTGTCCATCATAAGCCGAAATACGAAAAATTCGATTTTTCTGCTTTAAGAGATGTGCAAACATGACCCTATGTAATTCCTACTACCTCTGCGTGAAGCTGTGTCATATCTATGCTAAATAAAACTGATTTTACACATTTCTTTGTTCTCGTTCCCCAGCAATCATGGTTATTTTAACCCCACTGTATCTGAAGATGGTTGATCTACTGGGGAAATTTTGGTGGAAATTTGTCCATGTCGTTGCCAATGATGGGAACGTCCCTTCCTAAATAAAAGAATTAATAGTTGGGAATTGATCAGTACTGTCTGCAGTTCAACATAAAAAATTATGGGTGTCTCGGGGTCATCTCATGCCGAGATTTGCCATATTTGGGAAAATTCTTAAAATATGTGGAAATTTTGGTAAAATTTGGTAATTAAACTAACAGAAGGTGCCTTTAATGGGCATGAAGCGCATGTATATAGCGGCATAGACAATACGTGCAAATCATGTTTCAGATGATATGCTTAGTTGACCAAAATTGTCCGGGTTTCTGAATAAATAGTTAGATTTTTACACCCCACCCCCCTTGCATCAGGAAGATAGGAATTTCCAAGTGGTCGACAAGTTGGCAGCTGCATGGTTAAAAATACTCGAGACATCAAGTTTATGCTGATGGTCAGATGTCCACAAATAGATAAAGATATCGATGTGAGGTTATTTCTCTCTTAAAGTGGCACACCAGATACAGAATAACGATAAATAAATGAAAATCTCACTAAGGTTATTAGGTGCAAATATTCCCCACTTCCTGAAAAATGGCAATAAAATCCAAATTCTGGCGTAATGTAATGTCTAACTATGTATGCTTCGCAAATCAGATCACAATTATGTGATTTTTCACCACCTTTGTCCATCATAAGCCGAAATACGAAAAATTCGATTTTTCTGCTTTAGGTTAGAAGGAACTAAATGTTTTCCATAGGCCACAGTGTTAACGTTTGACCACGCCCACGCTAAATTTTCGAGTTCCGAAGTGCACGATGCATGCGTTCGTAAAGACCAACCCTTTCGGAATCTGTTCGCACATAGGAGTACCTTTCGAGCCACGCCTTTTTTAAAAACCAGCATATGTTTTCCACACTACCCCACTTTTTGCACAGAATTTGACAGTCTGACGAAAGCCAATACACAGCCTCAATATCCCGCCATTGTTTGGACACGAACGCATTTCAGACTAGGAAACGCCCACGTTTTTACATGCTATGGGTATTATATTTCTTGAATTTGTAAAATTATTTGACATATTATACGCCAATCGCGCGCCAGAATTTTTTAAACTCGTATTCGAGATACCCTGTAAAAACGAAAGGGACGTAATTCTACTTATTTAGTTCCTTCTAACCTTAAGAGATGTGCAAACATGACCCTATGTAATTCCTACTACCTCTGCGTGAAGCTGTGTCATATCTATGCTAAATAAAACTGATTTTACACATTTCTTTGTTCTCGTTCCCCAGCAATCATGGTTATTTTAACCCCACTGTATCTGAAGATGGTTGATCTACTGGGGAAATTTTGGTGGAAATTTGTCCATGTCGTTGCCAATGATGGGAACGTCCCTTCCTAAATAAAAGAATTAATAGTTGGGAATTGATCAGTACTGTCTGCAGTTCAACATAAAAAATTATGGGTGTCTCGGGGTCATCTCATGCCGAGATTTGCCATATTTGGGAAAATTCTTAAAATATGTGGAAATTTTGGTAAAATTTGGTAATTAAACTAACAGAAGGTGCCTTTAATGGGCATGAAGCGCATGTATATAGCGGCATAGACAATACGTGCCAATCATGTTTCAGATGATATGCTTAGTTGACCAAAATTGTCCGGGTTTCTGAATAAATAGTTAGATTTTTACACCCCACCCCCCTTGCATCAGGAAGATAGGAATTTCCAAGTGGTCGACAAGTTGGCAGCTGCATGGTTAAAAATACTCGAGACATCAAGTTTATGCTGATGGTCAGATGTCCACAAATAGATAAAGATATCGATGTGAGGTTATTTCTCTCTTAAAGTGGCACACCAGATACAGAATAACGATAAATAAATGAAAATCTCACTAAGGTTATTAGGTGCAAATATTCCCCACTTCCTGAAAAATGGCAATAAAATCCAAATTCTGGCGTAATGTAATGTCTAACTATGTATGCTTCGCAAATCAGATCACAATTATGTGATTTTTCACCACCTTTGTCCATCATAAGCCGAAATACGAAAAATTCGATTTTTCTGCTTTAGGTTAGAAGGAACTAAATGTTTTCCATAGGCCACAGTGTTAACGTTTGACCACGCCCACGCTAAATTTTCGAGTTCCGAAGTGCACGATGCATGCGTTCGTAAAGACCAACCCTTTCGGAATCTGTTCGCACATAGGAGTACCTTTCGAGCCACGCCTTTTTTAAAAACCAGCATATGTTTTCCACACTACCCCACTTTTTGCACAGAATTTGACAGTCTGACGAAAGCCAATACACAGCCTCAATATCCCGCCATTGTTTGGACACGAACGCATTTCAGACTAGGAAACGCCCACGTTTTTACATGCTATGGGTATTATATTTCTTGAATTTGTAAAATTATTTGACATATTATACGCCAATCGCGCGCCAGAATTTTTTAAACTCGTATTCGAGATACCCTGTAAAAACGAAAGGGACGTAATTCTACTTATTTAGTTCCTTCTAACCTTAAGAGATGTGCAAACATGACCCTATGTAATTCCTACTACCTCTGCGTGAAGCTGTGTCATATCTATGCTAAATAAAACTGATTTTACACATTTCTTTGTTCTCGTTCCCCAGCAATCATGGTTATTTTAACCCCACTGTATCTGAAGATGGTTGATCTACTGGGGAAATTTTGGTGGAAATTTGTCCATGTCGTTGCCAATGATGGGAACGTCCCTTCCTAAATAAAAGAATTAATAGTTGGGAATTGATCAGTACTGTCTGCAGTTCAACATAAAAAATTATGGGTGTCTCGGGGTCATCTCATGCCGAGATTTGCCATATTTGGGAAAATTCTTAAAATATGTGGAAATTTTGGTAAAATTTGGTAATTAAACTAACAGAAGGTGCCTTTAATGGGCATGAAGCGCATGTATATAGCGGCATAGACAATACGTGCAAATCATGTTTCAGATGATATGCTTAGTTGACCAAAATTGTCCGGGTTTCTGAATAAATAGTTAGATTTTTACACCCCACCCCCCTTGCATCAGGAAGATAGGAATTTCCAAGTGGTCGACAAGTTGGCAGCTGCATGGTTAAAAATACTCGAGACATCAAGTTTATGCTGATGGTCAGATGTCCACAAATAGATAAAGATATCGATGTGAGGTTATTTCTCTCTTAAAGTGGCACACCAGATACAGAATAACGATAAATAAATGAAAATCTCACTAAGGTTATTAGGTGCAAATATTCCCCACTTCCTGAAAAATGGCAATAAAATCCAAATTCTGGCGTAATGTAATGTCTAACTATGTATGCTTCGCAAATCAGATCACAATTATGTGATTTTTCACCACCTTTGTCCATCATAAGCCGAAATACGAAAAATTCGATTTTTCTGCTTTAAGAGATGTGCAAACATGACCCTATGTAATTCCTACTACCTCTGCGTGAAGCTGTGTCATATCTATGCTAAATAAAACTGATTTTACACATTTCTTTGTTCTCGTTCCCCAGCAATCATGGTTATTTTAACCCCACTGTATCTGAAGATGGTTGATCTACTGGGGAAATTTTGGTGGAAATTTGTCCATGTCGTTGCCAATGATGGGAACGTCCCTTCCTAAATAAAAGAATTAATAGTTGGGAATTGATCAGTACTGTCTGCAGTTCAACATAAAAAATTATGGGTGTCTCGGGGTCATCTCATGCCGAGATTTGCCATATTTGGGAAAATTCTTAAAATATGTGGAAATTTTGGTAAAATTTGGTAATTAAACTAACAGAAGGTGCCTTTAATGGGCATGAAGCGCATGTATATAGCGGCATAGACAATACGTGCAAATCATGTTTCAGATGATATGCTTAGTTGACCAAAATTGTCCGGGTTTCTGAATAAATAGTTAGATTTTTACACCCCACCCCCCTTGCATCAGGAAGATAGGAATTTCCAAGTGGTCGACAAGTTGGCAGCTGCATGGTTAAAAATACTCGAGACATCAAGTTTATGCTGATGGTCAGATGTCCACAAATAGATAAAGATATCGATGTGAGGTTATTTCTCTCTTAAAGTGGCACACCAGATACAGAATAACGATAAATAAATGAAAATCTCACTAAGGTTATTAGGTGCAAATATTCCCCACTTCCTGAAAAATGGCAATAAAATCCAAATTCTGGCGTAATGTAATGTCTAACTATGTATGCTTCGCAAATCAGATCACAATTATGTGATTTTTCACAACCTTTGTCCATCATAAGCCGAAATACGAAAAATTCGATTTTTCTGCTTTAGGTTAGAAGGAACTAAATGTTTTCCATAGGCCACAGTGTTAACGTTTGACCACGCCCACGCTAAATTTTCGAGTTCCGAAGTGCACGATGCATGCGTTCGTAAAGACCAACCCTTTCGGAATCTGTTCGCACATAGGAGTACCTTTCGAGCCACGCCTTTTTTAAAAACCAGCATATGTTTTCCACACTACCCCACTTTTTGCACAGAATTTGACAGTCTGACGAAAGCCAATACACAGCCTCAATATCCCGCCATTGTTTGGACACGAACGCATTTCAGACTAGGAAACGCCCACGTTTTTACATGCTATGGGTATTATATTTCTTGAATTTGTAAAATTATTTGACATATTATACGCCAATCGCGCGCCAGAATTTTTTAAACTCGTATTCGAGATACCCTGTAAAAACGAAAGGGACGTAATTCTACTTATTTAGTTCCTTCTAACCTTAAGAGATGTGCAAACATGACCCTATGTAATTCCTACTACCTCTGCGTGAAGCTGTGTCATATCTATGCTAAATAAAACTGATTTTACACATTTCTTTGTTCTCGTTCCCCAGCAATCATGGTTATTTTAACCCCACTGTATCTGAAGATGGTTGATCTACTGGGGAAATTTTGGTGGAAATTTGTCCATGTCGTTGCCAATGATGGGAACGTCCCTTCCTAAATAAAAGAATTAATAGTTGGGAATTGATCAGTACTGTCTGCAGTTCAACATAAAAAATTATGGGTGTCTCGGGGTCATCTCATGCCGAGATTTGCCATATTTGGGAAAATTCTTAAAATATGTGGAAATTTTGGTAAAATTTGGTAATTAAAATAACAGAAGGTGCCTTTAATGGGCATGAAGCGCATGTATATAGCGGCATAGACAATACGTGCAAATCATGTTTCAGATGATATGCTTAGTTGACCAAAATTGTCCGGGTTTCTGAATAAATAGTTAGATTTTTACACCCCACCCCCCTTGCACCAGGAAGATAGGAATTTCCAAGTGGTCGACAAGTTGGCAGCTGCATGGTTAAAAATACTCGAGACATCAAGTTTATGCTGATGGTCAGATGTCCACAAATAGATAAAGATATCGATGTGAGGTTATTTCTCTCTTAAAGTGGCACACCAGATACAGAATAACGATAAATAAATGAAAATCTCACTAAGGTTATTAGGTGCAAATATTCCCCACTTCCTGAAAAATGGCAATAAAATCCAAATTCTGGCGTAATGTAATGTCTAACTATGTATGCTTCGCAAATCAGATCACAATTATGTGATTTTTCACCACCTTTGTCCATCATAAGCCGAAATACGAAAAATTCGATTTTTCTGCTTTAGGTTAGAAGGAACTAAATGTTTTCCATAGGCCACAGTGTTAACGTTTGACCACGCCCACGCTAAATTTTCGAGTTCCGAAGTGCACGATGCATGCGTTCGTAAAGACCAACCCTTTCGGAATCTGTTCGCACATAGGAGTACCTTTCGAGCCACGCCTTTTTTAAAAACCAGCATATGTTTTCCACACTACCCCACTTTTTGCACAGAATTTGACAGTCTGACGAAAGCCAATACACAGCCTCAATATCCCGCCATTGTTTGGACACGAACGCATTTCAGACTAGGAAACGCCCACGTTTTTACATGCTATGGGTATTATATTTCTTGAATTTGTAAAATTATTTGACATATTATACGCCAATCGCGCGCCAGAATTTTTTAAACTCGTATTCGAGATACCCTGTAAAAACGAAAGGGACGTAATTCTACTTATTTAGTTCCTTCTAACCTTAAGAGATGTGCAAACATGACCCTATGTAATTCCTACTACCTCTGCGTGAAGCTGTGTCATATCTATGCTAAATAAAACTGTTTTTACACATTTCTTTGTTCTCGTTCCCCAGCAATCATGGTTATTTTAACCCCACTGTATCTGAAGATGGTTGATCTACTGGGGAAATTTTGGTGGAAATTTGTCCATGTCGTTGCCAATGATGGGAACGTCCCTTCCTAAATAAAAGAATTAATAGTTGGGAATTGATCAGTACTGTCTGCAGTTCAACATAAAAAATTATGGGTGTCTCGGGGTCATCTCATGCCGAGATTTGCCATATTTGGGAAAATTCTTAAAATATGTGGAAATTTTGGTAAAATTTGGTAATTAAACTAACAGAAGGTGCCTTTAATGGGCATGAAGCGCATGTATATAGCGGCATAGACAATACGTGCCAATCATGTTTCAGATGATATGCTTAGTTGACCAAAATTGTCCGGGTTTCTGAATAAATAGTTAGATTTTTACACCCCACCCCCCTTGCATCAGGAAGATAGGAATTTCCAAGTGGTCGACAAGTTGGCAGCTGCATGGTTAAAAATACTCGAGACATCAAGTTTATGCTGATGGTCAGATGTCCACAAATAGATAAAGATATCGATGTGAGGTTATTTCTCTCTTAAAGTGGCACACCAGATACAGAATAACGATAAATAAATGAAAATCTCACTAAGGTTATTAGGTGCAAATATTCCCCACTTCCTGAAAAATGGCAATAAAATCCAAATTCTGGCGTAATGTAATGTCTAACTATGTATGCTTCGCAAATCAGATCACAATTATGTGATTTTTCACCACCTTTGTCCATCATAAGCCGAAATACGAAAAATTCGATTTTTCTGCTTTAGGTTAGAAGGAACTAAATGTTTTCCATAGGCCACAGTGTTAACGTTTGACCACGCCCACGCTGAATTTTCGAGTTCCGAAGTGCACGATGCATGCGTTCGTAAAGACCAACCCTTTCGGAATCTGTTCGCACATAGGAGTACCTTTCGAGCCACGCCTTTTTTAAAAACCAGCATATGTTTTCCACACTACCCCACTTTTTGCACAGAATTTGACAGTCTGACGAAAGCCAATACACAGCCTCAATATCCCGCCATTGTTTGGACACGAACGCATTTCAGACTAGGAAACGCCCACGTTTTTACATGCTATGGGTATTATATTTCTTGAATTTGTAAAATTATTTGACATATTATACGCCAATCGCGCGCCAGAATTTTTTAAACTCGTATTCGAGATACCCTGTAAAAACGAAAGGGACGTAATTCTACTTATTTAGTTCCTTCTAACCTTAAGAGATGTGCAAACATGACCCTATGTAATTCCTACTACCTCTGCGTGAAGCTGTGTCATATCTATGCTAAATAAAACTGATTTTACACATTTCTTTGTTCTCGTTCCCCAGCAATCATGGTTATTTTAACCCCACTGTATCTGAAGATGGTTGATCTACTGGGGAAATTTTGGTGGAAATTTGTCCATGTCGTTGCCAATGATGGGAACGTCCCTTCCTAAATAAAAGAATTAATAGTTGGGAATTGATCAGTACTGTCTGCAGTTCAACATAAAAAATTATGGGTGTCTCGGGGTCATCTCATGCCGAGATTTGCCATATTTGGGAAAATTCTTAAAATATGTGGAAATTTTGGTAAAATTTGGTAATTAAACTAACAGAAGGTGCCTTTAATGGGCATGAAGCGCATGTATATAGCGGCATAGACAATACGTGCAAATCATGTTTCAGATGATATGCTTAGTTGACCAAAATTGTCCGGGTTTCTGAATAAATAGTTAGATTTTTACACCCCACCCCCCTTGCATCAGGAAGATAGGAATTTCCAAGTGGTCGACAAGTTGGCAGCTGCATGGTTAAAAATACTCGAGACATCAAGTTTATGCTGATGGTCAGATGTCCACAAATAGATAAAGATATCGATGTGAGGTTATTTCTCTCTTAAAGTGGCACACCAGATACAGAATAACGATAAATAAATGAAAATCTCACTAAGGTTATTAGGTGCAAATATTCCCCACTTCCTGAAAAATGGCAATAAAATCCAAATTCTGGCGTAATGTAATGTCTAACTATGTATGCTTCGCAAATCAGATCACAATTATGTGATTTTTCACCACCTTTGTCCATCATAAGCCGAAATACGAAAAATTCGATTTTTCTGCTTTAAGAGATGTGCAAACATGACCCTATGTAATTCCTACTACCTCTGCGTGAAGCTGTGTCATATCTATGCTAAATAAAACTGATTTTACACATTTCTTTGTTCTCGTTCCCCAGCAATCATGGTTATTTTAACCCCACTGTATCTGAAGATGGTTGATCTACTGGGGAAATTTTGGTGGAAATTTGTCCATGTCGTTGCCAATGATGGGAACGTCCCTTCCTAAATAAAAGAATTAATAGTTGGGAATTGATCAGTACTGTCTGCAGTTCAACATAAAAAATTATGGGTGTCTCGGGGTCATCTCATGCCGAGATTTGCCATATTTGGGAAAATTCTTAAAATATGTGGAAATTTTGGTAAAATTTGGTAATTAAACTAACAGAAGGTGCCTTTAATGGGCATGAAGCGCATGTATATAGCGGCATAGACAATACGTGCAAATCATGTTTCAGATGATATGCTTAGTTGACCAAAATTGTCCGGGTTTCTGAATAAATAGTTAGATTTTTACACCCCACCCCCCTTGCATCAGGAAGATAGGAATTTCCAAGTGGTCGACAAGTTGGCAGCTGCATGGTTAAAAATACTCGAGACATCAAGTTTATGCTGATGGTCAGATGTCCACAAATAGATAAAGATATCGATGTGAGGTTATTTCTCTCTTAAAGTGGCACACCAGATACAGAATAACGATAAATAAATGAAAATCTCACTAAGGTTATTAGGTGCAAATATTCCCCACTTCCTGAAAAATGGCAATAAAATCCAAATTCTGGCGTAATGTAATGTCTAACTATGTATGCTTCGCAAATCAGATCACAATTATGTGATTTTTCACCACCTTTGTCCATCATAAGCCGAAATACGAAAAATTCGATTTTTCTGCTTTAGGTTAGAAGGAACTAAATGTTTTCCATAGGCCACAGTGTTAACGTTTGACCACGCCCACGCTAAATTTTCGAGTTCCGAAGTGCACGATGCATGCGTTCGTAAAGACCAACCCTTTCGGAATCTGTTCGCACATAGGAGTACCTTTCGAGCCACGCCTTTTTTAAAAACCAGCATATGTTTTCCACACTACCCCACTTTTTGCACAGAATTTGACAGTCTGACGAAAGCCAATACACAGCCTCAATATCCCGCCATTGTTTGGACACGAACGCATTTCAGACTAGGAAACGCCCACGTTTTTACATGCTATGGGTATTATATTTCTTGAATTTGTAAAATTATTTGACATATTATACGCCAATCGCGCGCCAGAATTTTTTAAACTCGTATTCGAGATACCCTGTAAAAACGAAAGAGACGTAATTCTACTTATTTAGTTCCTTCTAACCTTAAGAGATGTGCAAACATGACCCTATGTAATTCCTACTACCTCTGCGTGAAGCTGTGTCATATCTATGCTAAATAAAACTGATTTTACACATTTCTTTGTTCTCGTTCCCCAGCAATCATGGTTATTTTAACCCCACTGTATCTGAAGATGGTTGATCTACTGGGGAAATTTTGGTGGAAATTTGTCCATGTCGTTGCCAATGATGGGAACGTCCCTTCCTAAATAAAAGAATTAATAGTTGGGAATTGATCAGTACTGTCTGCAGTTCAACATAAAAAATTATGGGTGTCTCGGGGTCATCTCATGCCGAGATTTGCCATATTTGGGAAAATTCTTAAAATATGTGGAAATTTTGGTAAAATTTGGTAATTAAACTAACAGAAGGTGCCTTTAATGGGCATGAAGCGCATGTATATAGCGGCATAGACAATACGTGCCAATCATGTTTCAGATGATATGCTTAGTTGACCAAAATTGTCCGGGTTTCTGAATAAATAGTTAGATTTTTACACCCCACCCCCCTTGCATCAGGAAGATAGGAATTTCCAAGTGGTCGACAAGTTGGCAGCTGCATGGTTAAAAATACTCGAGACATCAAGTTTATGCTGATGGTCAGATGTCCACAAATAGATAAAGATATCGATGTGAGGTTATTTCTCTCTTAAAGTGGCACACCAGATACAGAATAACGATAAATAAATGAAAATCTCACTAAGGTTATTAGGTGCAAATATTCCCCACTTCCTGAAAAATGGCAATAAAATCCAAATTCTGGCGTAATGTAATGTCTAACTATGTATGCTTCGCAAATCAGATCACAATTATGTGATTTTTCACCACCTTTGTCCATCATAAGCCGAAATACGAAAAATTCGATTTTTCTGCTTTAGGTTAGAAGGAACTAAATGTTTTCCATAGGCCACAGTGTTAACGTTTGACCACGCCCACGCTGAATTTTCGAGTTCCGAAGTGCACGATGCATGCGTTCGTAAAGACCAACCCTTTCGGAATCTGTTCGCACATAGGAGTACCTTTCGAGCCACGCCTTTTTTAAAAACCAGCATATGTTTTCCACACTACCCCACTTTTTGCACAGAATTTGACAGTCTGACGAAAGCCAATACACAGCCTCAATATCCCGCCATTGTTTGGACACGAACGCATTTCAGACTAGGAAACGCCCACGTTTTTACATGCTATGGGTATTATATTTCTTGAATTTGTAAAATTATTTGACATATTATACGCCAATCGCGCGCCAGAATTTTTTAAACTCGTATTCGAGATACCCTGTAAAAACGAAAGGGACGTAATTCTACTTATTTAGTTCCTTCTAACCTTAAGAGATGTGCAAACATGACCCTATGTAATTCCTACTACCTCTGCGTGAAGCTGTGTCATATCTATGCTAAATAAAACTGATTTTACACATTTCTTTGTTCTCGTTCCCCAGCAATCATGGTTATTTTAACCCCACTGTATCTGAAGATGGTTGATCTACTGGGGAAATTTTGGTGGAAATTTGTCCATGTCGTTGCCAATGATGGGAACGTCCCTTCCTAAATAAAAGAATTAATAGTTGGGAATTGATCAGTACTGTCTGCAGTTCAACATAAAAAATTATGGGTGTCTCGGGGTCATCTCATGCCGAGATTTGCCATATTTGGGAAAATTCTTAAAATATGTGGAAATTTTGGTAAAATTTGGTAATTAAACTAACAGAAGGTGCCTTTAATGGGCATGAAGCGCATGTATATAGCGGCATAGACAATACGTGCAAATCATGTTTCAGATGATATGCTTAGTTGACCAAAATTGTCCGGGTTTCTGAATAAATAGTTAGATTTTTACACCCCACCCCCCTTGCATCAGGAAGATAGGAATTTCCAAGTGGTCGACAAGTTGGCAGCTGCATGGTTAAAAATACTCGAGACATCAAGTTTATGCTGATGGTCAGATGTCCACAAATAGATAAAGATATCGATGTGAGGTTATTTCTCTCTTAAAGTGGCACACCAGATACAGAATAACGATAAATAAATGAAAATCTCACTAAGGTTATTAGGTGCAAATATTCCCCACTTCCTGAAAAATGGCAATAAAATCCAAATTCTGGCGTAATGTAATGTCTAACTATGTATGCTTCGCAAATCAGATCACAATTATGTGATTTTTCACCACCTTTGTCCATCATAAGCCGAAATACGAAAAATTCGATTTTTCTGCTTTAAGAGATGTGCAAACATGACCCTATGTAATTCCTACTACCTCTGCGTGAAGCTGTGTCATATCTATGCTAAATAAAACTGATTTTACACATTTCTTTGTTCTCGTTCCCCAGCAATCATGGTTATTTTAACCCCACTGTATCTGAAGATGGTTGATCTACTGGGGAAATTTTGGTGGAAATTTGTCCATGTCGTTGCCAATGATGGGAACGTCCCTTCCTAAATAAAAGAATTAATAGTTGGGAATTGATCAGTACTGTCTGCAGTTCAACATAAAAAATTATGGGTGTCTCGGGGTCATCTCATGCCGAGATTTGCCATATTTGGGAAAATTCTTAAAATATGTGGAAATTTTGGTAAAATTTGGTAATTAAACTAACAGAAGGTGCCTTTAATGGGCATGAAGCGCATGTATATAGCGGCATAGACAATACGTGCAAATCATGTTTCAGATGATATGCTTAGTTGACCAAAATTGTCCGGGTTTCTGAATAAATAGTTAGATTTTTACACCCCACCCCCCTTGCATCAGGAAGATAGGAATTTCCAAGTGGTCGACAAGTTGGCAGCTGCATGGTTAAAAATACTCGAGACATCAAGTTTATGCTGATGGTCAGATGTCCACAAATAGATAAAGATATCGATGTGAGGTTATTTCTCTCTTAAAGTGGCACACCAGATACAGAATAACGATAAATAAATGAAAATCTCACTAAGGTTATTAGGTGCAAATATTCCCCACTTCCTGAAAAATGGCAATAAAATCCA
This sequence comes from Siphonodentalium dalli, assembly GCA_032622095.1. NCBI lineage: Eukaryota > Metazoa > Mollusca > Scaphopoda > Gadilida > Siphonodentaliidae > Siphonodentalium > Siphonodentalium dalli. The sequence goes on along the minus strand of CP136063.1, from coordinate 65,420,916 downwards.
AATTCTGGCGTAATGTAATGTCTAACTATGTATGCTTCGCAAATCAGATCACAATTATGTGATTTTTCACCACCTTTGTCCATCATAAGCCGAAATACGAAAAATTCGATTTTTCTGCTTTAGGTTAGAAGGAACTAAATGTTTTCCATAGGCCACAGTGTTAACGTTTGACCACGCCCACGCTGAATTTTCGAGTTCCGAAGTGCACGATGCATGCGTTCGTAAAGACCAACCCTTTCGGAATCTGTTCGCACATAGGAGTACCTTTCGAGCCACGCCTTTTTTAAAAACCAGCATATGTTTTCCACACTACCCCACTTTTTGCACAGAATTTGACAGTCTGACGAAAGCCAATACACAGCCTCAATATCCCGCCATTGTTTGGACACGAACGCATTTCAGACTAGGAAACGCCCACGTTTTTACATGCTATGGGTATTATATTTCTTGAATTTGTAAAATTATTTGACATATTATACGCCAATCGCGCGCCAGAATTTTTTAAACTCGTATTCGAGATACCCTGTAAAAACGAAAGGGACGTAATTCTACTTATTTAGTTCCTTCTAACCTTAAGAGATGTGCAAACATGACCCTATGTAATTCCTACTACCTCTGCGTGAAGCTGTGTCATATCTATGCTAAATAAAACTGATTTTACACATTTCTTTGTTCTCGTTCCCCAGCAATCATGGTTATTTTAACCCCACTGTATCTGAAGATGGTTGATCTACTGGGGAAATTTTGGTGGAAATTTGTCCATGTCGTTGCCAATGATGGGAACGTCCCTTCCTAAATAAAAGAATTAATAGTTGGGAATTGATCAGTACTGTCTGCAGTTCAACATAAAAAATTATGGGTGTCTCGGGGTCATCTCATGCCGAGATTTGCCATATTTGGGAAAATTCTTAAAATATGTGGAAATTTTGGTAAAATTTGGTAATTAAACTAACAGAAGGTGCCTTTAATGGGCATGAAGCGCATGTATATAGCGGCATAGACAATACGTGCAAATCATGTTTCAGATGATATGCTTAGTTGACCAAAATTGTCCGGGTTTCTGAATAAATAGTTAGATTTTTACACCCCACCCCCCTTGCATCAGGAAGATAGGAATTTCCAAGTGGTCGACAAGTTGGCAGCTGCATGGTTAAAAATACTCGAGACATCAAGTTTATGCTGATGGTCAGATGTCCACAAATAGATAAAGATATCGATGTGAGGTTATTTCTCTCTTAAAGTGGCACACCAGATACAGAATAACGATAAATAAATGAAAATCTCACTAAGGTTATTAGGTGCAAATATTCCCCACTTCCTGAAAAATGGCAATAAAATCCAAATTCTGGCGTAATGTAATGTCTAACTATGTATGCTTCGCAAATCAGATCACAATTATGTGATTTTTCACCACCTTTGTCCATCATAAGCCGAAATACGAAAAATTCGATTTTTCTGCTTTAAGAGATGTGCAAACATGACCCTATGTAATTCCTACTACCTCTGCGTGAAGCTGTGTCATATCTATGCTAAATAAAACTGATTTTACACATTTCTTTGTTCTCGTTCCCCAGCAATCATGGTTATTTTAACCCCACTGTATCTGAAGATGGTTGATCTACTGGGGAAATTTTGGTGGAAATTTGTCCATGTCGTTGCCAATGATGGGAACGTCCCTTCCTAAATAAAAGAATTAATAGTTGGGAATTGATCAGTACTGTCTGCAGTTCAACATAAAAAATTATGGGTGTCTCGGGGTCATCTCATGCCGAGATTTGCCATATTTGGGAAAATTCTTAAAATATGTGGAAATTTTGGTAAAATTTGGTAATTAAACTAACAGAAGGTGCCTTTAATGGGCATGAAGCGCATGTATATAGCGGCATAGACAATACGTGCAAATCATGTTTCAGATGATATGCTTAGTTGACCAAAATTGTCCGGGTTTCTGAATAAATAGTTAGATTTTTACACCCCACCCCCCTTGCATCAGGAAGATAGGAATTTCCAAGTGGTCGACAAGTTGGCAGCTGCATGGTTAAAAATACTCGAGACATCAAGTTTATGCTGATGGTCAGATGTCCACAAATAGATAAAGATATCGATGTGAGGTTATTTCTCTCTTAAAGTGGCACACCAGATACAGAATAACGATAAATAAATGAAAATCTCACTAAGGTTATTAGGTGCAAATATTCCCCACTTCCTGAAAAATGGCAATAAAATCCAAATTCTGGCGTAATGTAATGTCTAACTATGTATGCTTCGCAAATCAGATCACAATTATGTGATTTTTCACAACCTTTGTCCATCATAAGCCGAAATACGAAAAATTCGATTTTTCTGCTTTAGGTTAGAAGGAACTAAATGTTTTCCATAGGCCACAGTGTTAACGTTTGACCACGCCCACGCTAAATTTTCGAGTTCCGAAGTGCACGATGCATGCGTTCGTAAAGACCAACCCTTTCGGAATCTGTTCGCACATAGGAGTACCTTTCGAGCCACGCCTTTTTTAAAAACCAGCATATGTTTTCCACACTACCCCACTTTTTGCACAGAATTTGACAGTCTGACGAAAGCCAATACACAGCCTCAATATCCCGCCATTGTTTGGACACGAACGCATTTCAGACTAGGAAACGCCCACGTTTTTACATGCTATGGGTATTATATTTCTTGAATTTGTAAAATTATTTGACATATTATACGCCAATCGCGCGCCAGAATTTTTTAAACTCGTATTCGAGATACCCTGTAAAAACGAAAGGGACGTAATTCTACTTATTTAGTTCCTTCTAACCTTAAGAGATGTGCAAACATGACCCTATGTAATTCCTACTACCTCTGCGTGAAGCTGTGTCATATCTATGCTAAATAAAACTGATTTTACACATTTCTTTGTTCTCGTTCCCCAGCAATCATGGTTATTTTAACCCCACTGTATCTGAAGATGGTTGATCTACTGGGGAAATTTTGGTGGAAATTTGTCCATGTCGTTGCCAATGATGGGAACGTCCCTTCCTAAATAAAAGAATTAATAGTTGGGAATTGATCAGTACTGTCTGCAGTTCAACATAAAAAATTATGGGTGTCTCGGGGTCATCTCATGCCGAGATTTGCCATATTTGGGAAAATTCTTAAAATATGTGGAAATTTTGGTAAAATTTGGTAATTAAACTAACAGAAGGTGCCTTTAATGGGCATGAAGCGCATGTATATAGCGGCATAGACAATACGTGCAAATCATGTTTCAGATGATATGCTTAGTTGACCAAAATTGTCCGGGTTTCTGAATAAATAGTTAGATTTTTACACCCCACCCCCCTTGCATCAGGAAGATAGGAATTTCCAAGTGGTCGACAAGTTGGCAGCTGCATGGTTAAAAATACTCGAGACATCAAGTTTATGCTGATGGTCAGATGTCCACAAATAGATAAAGATATCGATGTGAGGTTATTTCTCTCTTAAAGTGGCACACCAGATACAGAATAACGATAAATAAATGAAAATCTCACTAAGGTTATTAGGTGCAAATATTCCCCACTTCCTGAAAAATGGCAATAAAATCCAAATTCTGGCGTAATGTAATGTCTAACTATGTATGCTTCGCAAATCAGATCACAATTATGTGATTTTTCACCACCTTTGTCCATCATAAGCCGAAATACGAAAAATTCGATTTTTCTGCTTTAAGAGATGTGCAAACATGACCCTATGTAATTCCTACTACCTCTGCGTGAAGCTGTGTCATATCTATGCTAAATAAAACTGATTTTACACATTTCTTTGTTCTCGTTCCCCAGCAATCATGGTTATTTTAACCCCACTGTATCTGAAGATGGTTGATCTACTGGGGAAATTTTGGTGGAAATTTGTCCATGTCGTTGCCAATGATGGGAACGTCCCTTCCTAAATAAAAGAATTAATAGTTGGGAATTGATCAGTACTGTCTGCAGTTCAACATAAAAAATTATGGGTGTCTCGGGGTCATCTCATGCCGAGATTTGCCATATTTGGGAAAATTCTTAAAATATGTGGAAATTTTGGTAAAATTTGGTAATTAAACTAACAGAAGGTGCCTTTAATGGGCATGAAGCGCATGTATATAGCGGCATAGACAATACGTGCAAATCATGTTTCAGATGATATGCTTAGTTGACCAAAATTGTCCGGGTTTCTGAATAAATAGTTAGATTTTTACACCCCACCCCCCTTGCATCAGGAAGATAGGAATTTCCAAGTGGTCGACAAGTTGGCAGCTGCATGGTTAAAAATACTCGAGACATCAAGTTTATGCTGATGGTCAGATGTCCACAAATAGATAAAGATATCGATGTGAGGTTATTTCTCTCTTAAAGTGGCACACCAGATACAGAATAACGATAAATAAATGAAAATCTCACTAAGGTTATTAGGTGCAAATATTCCCCACTTCCTGAAAAATGGCAATAAAATCCAAATTCTGGCGTAATGTAATGTCTAACTATGTATGCTTCGCAAATCAGATCACAATTATGTGATTTTTCACAACCTTTGTCCATCATAAGCCGAAATACGAAAAATTCGATTTTTCTGCTTTAGGTTAGAAGGAACTAAATGTTTTCCATAGGCCACAGTGTTAACGTTTGACCACGCCCACGCTAAATTTTCGAGTTCCGAAGTGCACGATGCATGCGTTCGTAAAGACCAACCCTTTCGGAATCTGTTCGCACATAGGAGTACCTTTCGAGCCACGCCTTTTTTAAAAACCAGCATATGTTTTCCACACTACCCCACTTTTTGCACAGAATTTGACAGTCTGACGAAAGCCAATACACAGCCTCAATATCCCGCCATTGTTTGGACACGAACGCATTTCAGACTAGGAAACGCCCACGTTTTTACATGCTATGGGTATTATATTTCTTGAATTTGTAAAATTATTTGACATATTATACGCCAATCGCGCGCCAGAATTTTTTAAACTCGTATTCGAGATACCCTGTAAAAACGAAAGGGACGTAATTCTACTTATTTAGTTCCTTCTAACCTTAATAGGCGTTTTACTGACAAAGGAACTCGGCGTTTCTTGTTTTCCGCAAATAAATGAGAATATAGTGTTGTTTTCCGCAAATAAATGAGAATATAGTGTTGAGTTACAAATACATGTTATATATATATTTTATATGAAATTGTCTTGACTTGTGTTTAAATTATCTGTATTATGACAACTGCCCCGCGTGGGTGTATTATGTCAATAAAAATGTTATGTTATGTTATGTTATGTTGACAACGATCTTGTCTGCTGTAACGCTGGGTGATCGTTCTTTTTCGGCAAGAATGGCAAAAAGAATAATGAAGATAACAAACCGTGAATACCAATGCGATATATGTGAGAAATCGTTCACCCGGAGCGGTTATCTGATAATACATAAGAGATTTCACACAGGCGATCGTCCGTATCAGTGCGATGAATGTGATAAAGCATTGACCTTGAGATATAGTCTACAAACACATAAGAGAATCCACACAGGAGAGCGACCGTATACGTGCGACGTGTGTAATAAATCGTTCTCCCAGAACGGTCACCTAATGGCCCATATAAAGAGAATCCATACCGGAGATCGTTCGTATCAGTGCGATATTTGTCAGAAAGTGTTCACCCAGAGCGGTTATCTGGCAGTACATAAGAGAATCCACACAGGCGATCTTCCGTATCAATGCGATGTGTGTGATAAATCATTTAGTAGTTCGTATCAAGTTACCGTTCATATGAGAATCCATAGTGGGGATCGTCCGTATCAGTGCGATATGTGTGATAAATCATTCACCCTGAGATATAGTTTAAAAGCACATAAAAGAGTCCACACGGGAGAGCGTCCGTATCAGTGCGATGTGTGTGAGAAATCATTCGACCGGAACAGTTACCTGGTTGCACACACGAGAGTCCACACGGGAGAGCGCCCGTACCAGTGCGATGTATGTGATAAATCATTCTCACAGAACAGTCACCTGATGACACATAAAAGAGTCCACACGGGAGAGCGTCCGTATCAGTGCGATGTATGCGAGAAATGTTTCAACCGGAACAGTAACCTGGTGGCACACAAGAGAGTCCACACGGGAGAGCGCCCATATCAGTGCGATGTGTGTGATAAATCATTCTCACAGAACAGAACCATGTTAGCACATAAGAGAATCCACACTGGAGAGCGTCCGTATCATTGTGATATGTGTGATAAATCATTTACCCAGAGCAGTCACCTGATTGCACATAAGAGAATCCATACGGGAGAGCGTCCATGTGATGTGTGTGAAAAATCATTCACCGAATCAACTAAACTGACAAGGCATAACATACTTCACACCAGTGATCATTTGTATAAGTGCGATCTTTCTACAATCGTGATGTCCTCAGCTGGCGATACAAAAGAGAAGTCACCCCGGTAATCGCCCGCATCTGTGCAATGTTTGTACGCATTTATTCGTTGAGAAGCGTGACTTGATGACATTAGATCGACAGCGAATGATATCGCACAGTCATCTAACCTGAGAAAATCTACATAGGAAATCGATCGTATGAATGTGAGATATATATGTATTGTAAAACATTTACTTATTCGGGAACTCTGTGTTTAAGAGAATACATGCATATGAGCGTCTTCATCAGTGCGATGTGTGAGAAACCGTGAATTGACTCGAGTTCCTGATAAATACATGATAGTCCACATGGGAGATGTTCGACATAAGTTAGGGATAAGGGAAATCATTTAGTTCAAACCTGACACAAATCGACCATATCGATGTGAGATGTGCAGTAAATCGTTGGCTCGTTCTGAAGTCTGAATGTTGAGCCAGAAAAGCGTCCATTTCGGTATGATCTGTATGCTAAATTATAACAACGGTCGTTGATTAAGAGTTTACACGATAGAACGTAAGAGAATTTCGTATGAGTTCGATATCAAGATTCCACAGAAGATAGCAGTGTCGGTTTGATGTGTTTTTCTTCAAAGATGGATTATCTCTTTAAATAACAAATTTTAAATAGTTGCGTGGGTATAAAATAATAGATATGAACTGAAGACCTATGTCCGGAAAAGCTTCTATCAATTGATATTAATTTTATTTCGAATATTAAATCGGGCCCGTTTATGTTACTATTTTTAGAACCGACCATTCGGATGAGACCGTATTGCGATATAGAGCACTGGGCTGTTCCTACGGCTACGCAACGAATGTCAAATGTCACAGATTGGTTGTTTGTATTGTTTTGTTCCACAGATATAAGCGATAATGAGTATAATTAACGTTTATTTGTGACAAAATTGCACTATATAATTTCTGTTAACAGTAACCACTATTGTTCGTTAGCTGAACAAACACACCTTTTTAGACCAGAAAATATTCGAAATAAAATTAATATTAATCGATAGAAGCATTTCCGAACAGGAGTCTTCGATTCAAATCTAATATTTTATACCCCCGTAACTATATATACATGTTTACAAAGAGATAATCCACCTTTAAAGATGTATTATCTCTTTAAATAACAAATTTGAAATAGTTGCGTGGGTATAAAATAATAAATATGAACTGAAGACTCCTGTCCGGAAAGGCTTCTATCAACTAATATTGATTTTATTTCGAACATTTTATTGGGCCCGTTTATTTGTCTATTTTTAGAACACACCATTCGGGTGATACCATATATCGATATTGAGCATTAGGCTGTTCCTATGGCTACATACCGAACGTCAAATATCCCAGGTTAATTGATTGTATTGTTTTATTCCATAGTTATAAGCGACAATGAGTATAATTAACCATTATTTGACAAAATTACAGAATAAATTTCTGGTCTCTGTAAACAGTAACCACTATTATTCGTAAGCTAAACAACCATACCATTTTAGGCCAGAACTTATTCGAAATAAAATTAATATTTAAGAAATAAATACACGGTGTAGAGGTGTGTATGGTCAAGTTGTACCACAAAAAACTGATTGTAGGACGACGCGTAGCGGAGTCCTACAATCAGTTTTGTGTGGTACAACTTGACCATACACACCGATACACCGTGTATTTATTTCTTTTGTAATACGACTGAAAGTTTATGGTCACAATTCGACTGAATAGTCAACGAAATACTGCGCTTTTTCGGTCTCAGGTGAGAAAACATTTCGTGGTGTAATTCGTATTGGGCGTATTCGATTTCTTTGCATGGAGTACTCCGGTAATCTTGCCTTGTTATGAAATTCCCCCGTTGATTTTTCGAGGCACCTCTTCTAGAAAATAATCGTTGTGATTGGCTAAAAAACGATGTGTTTTCAGCGGCGCCCGTGCCTTTCATTTAAATTGTACAGGAAATACGAATTGCGGTCATTTCTGTGTTGAACGTTGTTGGGACAACATGAATATGATCATCGACTATGAACCATTTTCCTTACACAAAGCGATCTAAATGATCTAGTTTACTAAACTAATCTTATCCCCCTTCTGTACTGGTGAACAAACGCTTTCATTTTCAACTTGATTCCGAAATATCGAATATGATCGAGATTCGAATCGACGAATGCACAGCCCGGCCCCATGGATTTATTTTGTCATTTAATATACTTATTAAGTAACTTTCTTTGGTCGTAACATATATCAATATACCATAACATCATTTGGACCATATTCATTGGCAACCAAACTGGTTTCAAACGACAAATCGCTAGAAAATTCGCAAGATTGTCAAGATGTAACAAAATTCAAAGGGGTGCGGGTGTACTCCGTTGATGCCCCGTTTGCGCGGAGTTAGAAAAGACGGGAAAAGTCGCGTGCGGCGAACTGAATAAACCGATTTTTTTCGTGGTACAATCGGAAAAAGTAGAATTGTACCACAAAACTGGAACGAGATAGCCATGGTAACTCGGGCCACTGGCCAATCAGAACATGGCTTTTAAGCATAGTTAGGCAGGGTCCTATAACAATAATTGATAGAAGCATTTCCGGACAGGAGTCTTCGATCCAGATCTAATATTTTATACCCTGGTAACTATATAATACATGTTGACAAAGAGATAATCCACCTTTAAAAATAAGTCTTTTTTATGTATATATTTATACTCAACGAATCTGAACGAATAACGTATTTAGCAATTAGGCAGTTTGAATTGCATTGTGTTTATAACATGGGTGATCATTCAAACATAGTTGGGGTCTGTACTTGATATTCGATTAATATATTATACAGGAAATTATTCTATTCTGGCACGCTTTCCTGGAAGTTGAGCATAAGCTAACACAGCAACCTTGGAGATGGTATCACACAATCACATACGTAGTGCTAGCTTTACATAACTTATTATATCGCATAAACATATGCTATACACCAAGTCTGAACAGGGGTCTATATTACGAGTTAGCTCAACCGACCAAATAGAATTATATTAATGACCAGAGGGGGGGGGGCGGGAATCTTATATAATTCTTGGGAAAGGGACACAGCTTCTGGAAATGGTATATTCAGGATATAAAATTTCCTTTGAAAACGTAAAACATATTTTTTCAATAATTTTGTCAACATTTTTAAAGTAAACCTCAAATCACTTGAAATTATGTTTAAACTTTATATTCTTCCATTGATGAACTATGGTGATGTAGTCTGTGACAACGCCTATGACAAACATTTAAAGATGGATTATCTCTTTAAATAACAAATTTGAAACAGTTGCGTAGGTATAAAATAACAAATATGAACTGAAGTCCCCTGCCCGGAAAGGCCTCTATTAATTAATATTGATTTTATTTCGAATATGTTATTGGGACAGTTTATTTGTCTATTTTAGAACAGACCATTCGGGTGATACCATATAGCGATATATATAGAGCATTTGGCTGTTCCTATGCTACGTACCGAACGTCAAATGTCCCAGAATTGTTGGTTGCATTGTTTTATTCCATATTTATAAGCGATAATGAGTATAATTAATGTTTATTTGTGACACAATTACACCATAATATGTCTGGCCTCTGTTAACAGTAACCACTATTTTCGTTAGCTAAACAACCAGACCTTTTAAGACCATATTCGAAATAAAATGAATATTAATCGATAGAAGCATTTCCGGATCGGAGTCTTCGATTCAGATCTAATATTTTATACCCCCGTAACTATATAACACATGTTTGCAAAGAGATAATCCACCTTTAAAGATGGATTATCTCTTTAAATAACAAATTTTAAATAGTTGCGTGGGTATAAAATAACAGATATGAACTGAAGACCTATGTCCGGAAAAGCTTCTATCAATTGATATTAATTTTATTTCGAATATTAAATCGGGCCCGTTTATGTTACTATTTTTAGAACCGACCATTCGGATGAGACCGTGTTGCGATATAGAGCACTGGGCTATTCCTACGGCTATGCAACGAATGTCAAATGTCACAGATTGGTTGTTTGTATTGTTTTGTTCCACAGATATAAGCGATAATGAGTATAATTAACGTTTATTTGTGACAAAATTGCACTATATAATTTCTGGTCTCTGTTAACAGTAACCACTATTGTTCGTTAGCTGAACAAACACACCTTTTTAGACCAGAAAATATTCGAAATAAAATTAATATTAATCGATAGAAGCATTTCCAAACAGGAGTCTTCGATTCAAATCTAATATTTTATACCCCGGTAACTATATAATACATGTTTACAAAGAGATAATCCACCTTTAAAGAAGGTGGGCCATCTTCACATTGATGCAAGTAGAACAGTCACAATGTTAGAGATGGATTATCTCTTTGTAAACATGGAGATATCCATTGGAAGATGCCTCCCATTATTTTTACACTGTCCGAAATATAATAACATTATATCTACAATGGACGACAGCTTTAGAAGTGTAAACATTACTATAATTTCAATCCAGAATATTCTATTTTGGAGATCATAATTTGGACGATGATAGACTCTTCGAAATAGTTCATACATTTCACAATCTGAACGGTTTACATGACTCCGAGTTGATACAAATCTCCCAGTGTCCCGACCGAGCACCACAGCTTATACTGCACCAATACATGTGAATACATGTTGCATAAATTACCCCACCCCTCCCACATGGAATTATAAGGACAACCAAACGTGGCACCATCTACAAATTTATTTACAAACTTATACGTATATATGCAATATAATACGGGGAGAGGAGCTTTATAATTTAAGTTGCATAACTTGTGCTCCAATCCCCAGTGGGTACTCCCTCATTCATTACATCCACATCATCATTTAAAGGTACTCAACCCGATAAAACTCCTCTCAATTACTATTTCAATGGCTTCGGGGGTCAAAAATATTTGATTCGAGTCGAGGAAGTCACCCATCAAAGCTCAGATTTGTTAGATATCGATTTTAGAAATCTATTATTTTTCATTATCGGGAATACTATCTGGCCCAGAACTCAGTCAAAATTGCGTTAAAATTACCACTTGATTTTAGAGTTATCCATCCTTGTCTGTTTGAATAGATTTTGAGTACACATCCAGAGCAGATTACGGCAGTTATTAGTACTTATCTCGAGAATAATAACAAATTTCAAAAATCAATATCTAATAACTCTGAGCTTTGTTTGATGGGTTCCTCGACTCGAATCAAATATTTTTTACCCCCAAAGCCAAAGCAATAGTAATATAGGACCCTCTGATCGGATTGTTGTTGTTGGAATCTGTTGAGATGGGGACCCTCTTTACGGGTTGAGTACCTTTAATTGTCAATACTGTATATATTGACACAATAAATATGTAAAAAAAAAACATGGTTTTCTGCGGTGTATACCCATAGTTGTGAGATTGATTACTTTCACCATATTGTTACCACAAAACTACAGGTTTACCGAAAAAACCATGGGTCTACTATAGTAAAACATGGAACAAATTTTAAAAGGGATTGGAATTCAGAAATGGCCGAAAACATTTGGAACGGAATCCCCGTGATCCCCGATCAAAGAAAATAAACAAATTTTTGATTTTATAGAAAGCAAACCATTACAATGGTGCCAGCCAAACAATTTAAACATAAAAACTGAAAATATAACAATAACATGCAAAGTGACTTTAAGTGTGTCTTGTAGTTCTAGGTTGATTCTGCACATGATTTAATGTAATCGCAGAAATATCTAGTATCGCTAGGGTTTATTGGGTTCAGAATTTTAGGCGTTTATAATACTTGAGTGTTAACTTGGAAATGAAAACATATATAGGTGACCTTCCAAGTTCATATCGACTAGCTAAATTAGACTCTTTCCGGTGTATACCTAAAGTGTATTTGCAGAATCTTGTGTTGATCTTTTCAAAAGGGGTTGTATCTTTGATTTATGCTTTCTCTGTAAAATCACTAATCCATATTTCAGATCCATAGACAAGAGTGGGTCTTATAAGTGTATCAAAAAGTTGAATGGCAAGTTCTATGTTAGATATGTTGAAGTCCAGAATCTTTGATTTAAGAGAGAAAATTGCGTTTAGGGCTTTATCAGCCATATGCTCGGCCGCATGTTGTAAATTTCCAGTGTAATAAAATAGTGATCCGAGATATTTGTAACAGTCTACGATCTCAAGGTTTGAGTTTGATAATCTGAAATCAAATTTTGCATAAATGGTCTTTTTTCTACTAAAAACTTTGGCTTTAGTTTTATCGGTATTTATTTTTAGCTTCCATCGTTCACAATAACTCTCAAGGAGATCTATACAAGTTTGCAGACCTTTTTCACTCTCGGATAACAGGATCAGATCATCAGCATACATCAGAAGATTAGTTGATGTAGTTTTGAATTTGATGGGATCAGTTTTAGAAAAATCATTATTTCAGGTGAATAATTTGTAAATATATTGAAGAAATTGGGACTCAAGCTGTCTCTTTGTTTTACTCCTCTCCAAGCTATATCAGATTCAGAAAGTAGATTCCCTTTTCTTACCATGAACTCAGGTTTAGTATACATATTTTTGATCAGTTTGTAGAATTTTCCTCCAATTCCAATTTTTAACAACTTCTCAAATAATCCTAGGCGCCAAACAGAATCAAATGCTTTAGAAAAGTCAACAAAGCATCCAAAAATAGGTTTTTTGTCTCTATATATATATTTATTAATTATGGTTTTTAAATTGAATATATGATCTGATGTCCTGTGATCTGGGCGAAATTCTGCCTGAAATTTGTTATATAAGTTATTATTTTCTAAAAAAGTCATGCAACCTCTTGTGTAGTAAAGATGTGAGGAGTTTTTCAAGGCAGCTTGTTAAACTTAGGCAACGATAGTTGTTGCATTCATTTAAGTCACCACTTTTATGTACAAAAGATATATTTACAATATTCCAATTCTTTGGAAAGGAATTTTCATTTAGAATTCTATTAAATAGTCTAACCAGAGAAAGTAAAAGTACAGTACTGCCATTTAAAAACAAAATCATTAAGTATTAAATCTAATCCAGGTTGTTTATTTGATTTAAGATTAAAGATGCCCTTTCGAACTTCTTGGCATTTGAATGGGAAGTCAAGGGGCTTCTGATTTGATAAATATTTTTCTATGTCATCAAGATGTGACGAGCTATTCCCATGATGACCATTTAGGTCCGACATATAATTATGCCATGTATTAATATCAATTGGGTTTTCTTGAGTTTCATTTAATCTCAATTTACTGATTTTATTCAAAAATTTCTTTTTATTCTTACTTTTTCATATATTCCATATTCGTGATTTGTTACTTTTTAGCTGTGTGCGTAGCTGTTTTTAGGTAGTATTTTAATTGTCCTTGGCCTCTTTTAGACTCACATATCTTTTATTATCCATATTGTGTTATCTCTTTGTTTTAGACTGTACATGTATTTCTACTGTAAAGCGCATTGAAACTAATTTACTGTCTAATGCGTTTTTAAATGTAAATATAATAATAATAATAATTAGATGAGTCTAATTAATCAAGAATATTTTTGGTGTAGTTGAGGTTTTAAGTACGGATAAGTTTTTTTCTATTCCTTCTTTAAGCTATGGAATGACTGTCTAGTATGAAATTCATTTGGGTGCAAGTGTATAATCTTTCCCCAAGCGATCTGAGTTCCTTTTTCATTTTATGACAGTTCCCATTGAACCAAATATGTTTGAAGCTCTTTATGTCGCTTTGGTTTTTGGAAAATGCTTAAATTTGACTGATCTGTCAGCTGCTTGAAGTATTATATCACTTAGATGTTGTTGTAGTTCATCAACAGAATATGACGGATCATCCACAATAATACTAAATTGATCCAACAAATTCACAGAATTAGTGTCTGCAATGGCAGCAATATAGTCATTTGATGTTGTGTCGCTCCAAATATATTTACCTGTCAAGGTAGCATAATACGCTTTTGTCATTTCAGCAGTATTACTGTTTACAAAGTTACTATTGATAGGCTACCCATCCAAAGTATACAGTGATCAGACCTCTCGCCTGGCGGCAAAACATTGAAAAATAAAACTTTTGAAAAGAAATGTTCTGAAACAATAATATAATCAACGGAACTGCAACCATTGGGTGTGAAACATGTATGACATCCTAAGGAGTCTCCCATAATTCTACCATTAATTATTCTTAGTTTTATAGATGCAATGCAGAAATTTATCAACTCTTCTCCTTGTGTATTAAGTTGTACCCGGGCCAACTCGCCCCTGAAAGCTGGACCAGCTCGCCCCAAAAACTGCCTGGGGCGAGTGGGCCCTGGGACGAGTGGGCCCGGATCCTTCTATCTAAGTTAAAGCGTGGTGGTATTTGGAGATCAATTGAAATTATCCCTCAATGTCCCCAGTTTGTATGTGAAAATCGTTATCTAGTACAACATACTCTGTGTAAATCATCGTGTATGCTTACCATTGGTCGATGGTTCGTTCACACAATGCTGCGCACTGCGTTTCGGGGGATGATTCAATAAAATGTTCTGTTATTTGATACCAACATTTTCATTGGAGTTATTAGACTCTAATAATTAGTGCACGACTTATCTGATATTGTCCGCCAATGTGTAAGTTCTCATATCATATTCGCATGTGGTTTAGACCAAAACTGATGAAATTATTCGTCATTCTCAGATAATAGGGACCAATACGCATGTTCCCTGTAAATGAGTATTACAATGTATGACAAAACAAAGACTGAAAGAGTTTTCAGTAATCTGGTAATTTCTAGACCCTGTTGAGTCACAATACATGATATACATCTGTATTGGGACTCTGTTCTCGAATTCTTTGACCCTGTCTGAGACTCATACCTGTTCTAATTTCAGGCGATAAAGGACTCCCGGTGGCAGATTCTGCTTGGTTCTCTTCTTATGGTGACAATAAAGACAAGATTCCACCAAAAGTTCCGAAATCCGCACCGTGTTGAGCTAAAATAAAGACTTTTGTCATTTGTGCAAAAAAAATTGTTGTCTGTCTGTTTACGGAAGCGATATTTGACCACATGTTTGTCATGCGCAGTTCAATGTTTCATGATGGTCAATAAAACGTGTACTCCACCCCGAATACGACTGTGTACTTGGAAGATATTATGGAAAAACTAAATTCTTTTGCTAAATGTTATGCTACTATGCCAATTTATTACATATGTAATAAAAATATTACCGAAAAATTATCAACATATACTTTTTAATAGAATTATTGCTTCGAAAATATACTATTTAAAAAGTGTACTCCAAGCCAGAATGAGAAAAAGTGTAGCCGAGTTAGATCATGCTTTATTACCCACTTCTACAAAATGTTGTATTATACTTTCAACAAGTTGTAGAAATATATTGGTGATATGAAGTAATTATTTTATTCAGTGAAACATAATCAGATCTCACATTTGTCATGCATGGTGTCAAAAATGACATAATCACATCGTCGCGCATTGATAGCTGCGCGAACTGTGTTTGTATTCTAACACGCATAAGGTTTGCTTTCGGGTGCCTATTATTGCGTATATACAATAACAACATTTGTTCAAAATAAGCTTTAGTTATCAGAATCGATTTACTGCAACAGACTAATGCTATAAACCAGTCAACTGTATGGTAAAAAAAAGTCTCAAAACTTGTTAGGCCTATTTATGAACAATAAAATGGCGATATATTATCACTAAAGTGTCACAAATAGGTTATTATAATTAGCGTTTGTTTCGCTAATATGAAAACATGTTACACCTAAAAATATTTGCTTTTGGAAAAGAGCATTCCGTGTGAGTCTATTCCTTTATTATAATAGGAGAATGATTGTTTTGTTCAACTTTTAATGAAGTTAACAATGGTATAAGTATATATACCGTATAGTGATGCAATTATACCATATATCTTCCGAGTACCGGTACCGGTATACACACAATTTCCCCGAGTCGGCGTCAGGGCCGGAGTATGTCATGTTTTGACACCATGACAAATGTGAGAACTGATTATGTTTCACTGAATAAAATAATTACTTCATATCACCAATATATTTCTACAACTTGTTGAAAGTATAATACAACATTTTGTAGAAGTGGGTAATAAAGCATGATCTAACTCGGCTACACTTTTTCTCATTCTGGCTTGGAGTACACTTTTTAAATAGTATATTTTAGAAGCAACAATTCTATTAAAAAGTATATGTTGATAATTTTTCGGTAATATTTTTATTACATATGTAATAAATTGGCATAGTAGCATAACATTTAGCAAAAGATTATTTTTTTTCCACAGTCGTATTCGGGGTGGAGTACACGTTTTATTGAACATCATGAAACATTGAACTGCGCATGGCAAACATGTGGTCGATAATCGCTTCCGTAAACAGACAGACAACAATTTCTTTTGCACACATGACAAAAGTCTTTATTTTAGCTCATGAAGGCGCGGATTTCGGAACTTTTGGTCGAATCTTGTCTTTAGCGTCACCATAAGAAGAGAACCAAGCAGAATCTGCCACCAGGAGTCCTTTGTCGCCTGAAATTAAAAAAGGTATGCGTTCCCGATGTGGTCACTACTGACCCAATCTGAAGCTCTAAAGAGTGTAAATCTTTAGAGCTTCCCTGGAGCTAGGTAATTTCACGAGCTCCGCATGCCGAGTCCAAATACTTAATAGCTCAAATTAAAATATCAACAAAATACGCCTTGATATTTTATTATTTTCTTATACATGTAGACCACTATTTAAATCGGAGTGGCTAAAGAGCGGTATACCACTCGTTAGCACTGAGGGCTAAAGATATACCGGTACCGCTCTTTACTTTTAGCAATGAGGGCTAAACTAAAGAGCGGTGTACGCTTTTATAGCCGGACACTAAAGATCGAGCAGTACAGATGATAATGTAAGATTGTTCTTTATCGCCCCAGGACCATGTATAGCTAAATGGCGGTATATACCAGTGTACACCACTCTTGAGTGTATGGCCGGTACATCGTTCTTTGGCGTTTGTCACTAAATAGCAGTATACTGTTCTTTAGCACCAACGCTGAAGAGCGGTATAGGCCTACCGTTCTTTAGCACCAACCGCTAAAGGGTGGTACCGGTATATACCGTTCTTTAGCGTATCAGGCCTGTATAGCTAAAGAGTGGTATACCACTCTTTAGCGTTTGGTACTAAAGAGCGGTATCTTCTTCTTCTTCTGTTAAGGTGCATTTACCGCAATATTGCGTATTATCGCACCGTACTCGAGGCAATGCCTAGGTTAAAGCAGAGGCAAAATCAGTTTGCCTAGGCAATTATATATTCCTAGGTAAAACAAGTTAATTGGGTTACTAAAATTTATTTGTGTCTATCAGAAATAGAACCTCTTTAGCCAAAATGACTTCCTTAAATCATTCAGTCCTTCCCATGAGGAAAACACACCGAGAGCATTTATTTGCTCCCGTAATGCAGAAGACGGGTGTAATATGGCACCCATATGATACCATAATTGTACATGTAAGTTGGGTTTTTGCTCAAACAAAAAGTCATTGTGGAATAGACCAATGTCTAGTTACACTTTAATATGCCATAGTTGCACTGAGATGGTAAAGCATCTAAATAAACCTTAAAATAGTTCAATATTGAACCAACAATTACAGTCTCCATTAGTATTTTGTGAAGAAGAACGGGTGCGAATTTTAGCACCCGTGAATTGAAAATTACGAGTGCATACGGGTGCGAGAGCAATCACTCCCGTCTCCTGGGAAGGACTGAATCATTCTTTACATATGTTGTCCAACAATTGTTTCCATGGCACTGGGCCATTAACTAGCTACCTGGTATAAGCCTTATAAGGACACTTGTTTTGGAGATGATTTGTATATACATGTATACCGGTATGTTGAGTAGTGGCCTGGAAATAATGTTCCCCCAAAATAACTAAGCATTTCAGGTTATTATTGAATCATATTGATTTGAGATGGCAATACATATATTATTGGAAAATTGCCTAGGTAAAATCTGTTTTTGCCTAGGCCGATGACTTTCACCTAGGCAAATATATTGCCTAGGCAAATTCCCTTAATTCCCAGGGCTGTTTACAGTGAAGTAGTTATTTACATGTTGTTTTGGTCTCTATGCTTTCGGATGTTTCATTTTTGGAGTGGAGCAGAATGAGAGCATGGTCTTAAAGAGCTTCTCGTCTCTGGTGGTGCGTTGCTCCACTTCCACAGCATTCCAAAACTTTATTGTCCGAGGGAAGTATGAACATTTGTAGACATCTACCCCCGCAAACGTTAGATGGTACTTTTGCTGGTGGCCTCTCGTGTTGGCTGTTGTCTTTCTGATGTAATTGTCTGCTGGAATATCAACGGAGCCATACACTACTCGATGGAACATCACCATGTCTGCTAAGTATCTGCGACTTTCCAGTGATTCCCATCTCAGCTTCTTCTTTATGGCGTGGATGTCACTCTTTCAGTTGTAGTCATTTGCCACCCACCAAGCTGCCCTGTTTTGTACTTTCTCCAGATCGTCGATGTTTGCTTTTGTATGTGGGTTCCACACGCTTGTTGCATAATCAGTCAATGGTCGTACCATGGCCTTGTAGCATTTGTTTTTCACTTCTGATTTGCAGTTGCCGATGTTACGCCGTAGAAAAACACAGGTGTTGTTTGCTTTCTTTACCGTTTGGCTGATGTGTGTACTGTGTATTCCATTTTAAGTTGTTGCTGATGGTCACTCCCAGATGTTTTGCCGATTAAACTGTTTCAAGCTTGTGGTTATGGATGGTGTAGATTGATTGAAGTGGCTTTCTTTTTGTAGTGACCTGCATAACTTGGCACTTTGTGGGGTGGAATTCCATTTGCCATTTATGTTTCCAGGTTTCTAGTGTTTCAAGATCTTCTTGTAGCTGCACCTGGTCTGCCGTCAGGTCCAGTAGCTTTGTGTGGGTTGCTGTTCCGCAGGAGCTTCAGGACGCCTTCCACTCCGATTGTCAGATCTTTGATGGAAGCTTCTGGTGTTGCTGGTGTTTCAAGATATGGGATGTTGGATGTATCTTCTAATGTGAAGACCACTGAAAACTGAGTGTTTAATATTTCAGCCCTTAATTTGGGATCGGTGTATGTTATCCCGTCTTTCTTTAATGGAGCAACGCCGGTGTTGTCATTCTTCTTGCTCTATATACCGCTCTTTAGCACCAAATGCTATTTGAAGAGCGGGATACCGTTCTTTAGCGTGTCAGGACCATACCGCTCTTTAGCGTTTGGTACTAATGGGTTGTATACCGGTGCAACACGTCATCTCCCCCGCGGGGGAAGATATCCTAGGATATCTCCCCCCACCCTGGATATCTTCCCCCCATGTACGACTAAAAAATAATTTCACTCATATGATATCGTTTGGTTCTGAAATGGCCAGAAAAATATTTTTTGAGATTAAAAAAAAATATATATTAATTTGTTTTTTATTTTAAAAAAAGTGTCAAAATTAGTTTTTTCACGAATTTGATTGTCTGTTCATCAAATGCCCAGAAAAATGTTTTTTTTTAATTCAATTTTTTTCTTTTCTTTCAAACGTCCAGGCTTGGTTATTCCACACCCCCCACCCCGCACCTACATGACAAAAAAATCATCTTATGGTTTTATCGCTTATTTTGCTTTATATAGTAATGAAACAGCGAGAAATTAGCTTCTCCAAGAGAAAGTTGTTTGAGTCAGGGTTTGGGGTGGGGGTGGGGGATATGTCCAGGTCAGGATATCTCTCCCCCACCCAGCACCTACATGACAAATAAATCATTGTATGGATTTATTGCTTGTTTTGCTTTATATAGTCATGAAACAGCGAGAAATTAACTTCTTCTGAGAAAAAGTTTTTTGAGTCAGTGTTTGGGGGGGGGGGGGAAATGTCCAGGTCAGGATATCTCCCCCCCCCCCACCCAGCACCTACATGACAAAAAAATAATCTTATGGTTTTATCGCTCGTTTTGCTTTATATAGTCATGAAACAGCGAGAAATTAACTTCTTCTGAGAACAACTTTTTTGAGTCAGGGTTTGGTGTGGGGGGGATATGTCCAGGTCAGGATATCTCCCCACCCAGCACCTACATGACAAAAAAATAATCTTATGGTTTTATCGCTTGTTTTGCTTTATATAGTCATGAAACAGCGAGAAATTAACTTCTTCTGAGAACAAGTTTTTTGAGTCAGGGTTTGGGGGGGATGTCCAGGTCAGGATATCTCCCCCCCCCCACCCAGCACCTACATGACAAAAAAATAATCTTATGGTTTTATCGCTCGTTTTGCTTTATATAGTCATGAAACAGCGAGAAATTAACTTCTTCTGAGAACAACTTTTTTGAGTCCGGGTTTGGGTGGGGGGGGGGGGAGATGTCCAGGTCAGGATATCTTCCCCCCACCCAGCACCTACATGACAAAAAAATAATCTTATGGTTTTATCGCTTGTTTTGCTTTATATAGTCATGAAACAGCGAGAAATTAACTTCTTCTGAGAACAAGTTTTTTGAGTCAGGGTTTGGGGGGGATGTCCAGGTCAGGATATCTCCCCCCCCCCCCCCCCACCCAGCACCTACATGAAAAAAATAATCTTATGGTTTTATCGCTTGTTTTGCTTTATATAGTCATGAAACAGCGAGAAATTAACTTCTTCTGAGAACAAGTTTTTTGCGTCAGGGTTTGGGGTGGGGGGGGGGGTGTCCAGGTCAGGATATCCCCCCCCGCCCAGCACCTACATGACAAAAAAATAATCTTATGGTTTTATTGCTTGTTTTGCTTTATATAGTCATGAAACAGCGAGAAATTAACTTCTTCTGAGAAGAAGTTTTTTGAGTCAGGGTTTGGGGTGGGGGGGGGAGATGTCCAGGTCAGGATATCATCCCCCCACCAGCACCTACATGACAAAAAAATAATCATGGTTTTATCGCTTGTTTTGCTTTATATAGTCATGAAACAGCGAGAAATTAACTTCTTCTGAGAACAAGTTTTTTGAGTCAGGGTTTGGGGTGGTGGGGGGGGGGGGGGGAGATGTCCAGGTCCAGATAAGACAGAAACGCAACCACGACAAGCGCCAGAATTTCCAGCCCTTCCAACCTGGACAGAAAGTTCTGATGAAGGCAATGACGAATTCGAATAGAGCAGGTTGCAAGCTAGACTCTAGGTGGACTGGCCCATATGAAATTTCAGAAGTAATAAAAGACAATGTGTACCGACTCAAGAACAGCAATGGTCGAGAGCTGAAGACATCGGTCAACATTACTCGTCTGAAAGAGTACATCGAACCAGCAGCAGCGAGTGAGAACAATTCATCATCAGAGAGTGAGAGCGAGATTCGGGCAGAGAGTGAGAGTGAGATTTGTATACTGAGTGTATCAGAGAGTGGTGGCAAACAGTCCTCGGAAATTAGAGAAGTTCATCTGAGCACCACTGAAAAGAAAGACTTACTGCGAGGTGAATGGTTATCCGACAACCATATAAACATGGCACAGATTCTGTTGAAGGACAAATTTCCAAATGTTGATGGACTTAAAAACTGTGCAGTGTATGTGGCAAATTCATATGATATTCCTCAATCTGAATTTGTTCAGATAATCAACTCATCTGGCAATCACTGGGTCACCTTTTCTACAGTAGGATGTGAACCTGGAACTATTGAAGTTTATGACAGTCTGTGCAGATCTCTGTCACCTACCCTCAGGCTACTAATTAAAGACTTACTACAAACAGAGAAACCAAAGATTGTTTTCGCAGAAACAACTAGGCAACTGAACACATCGGACTGTGGACTTTTTGCAGTTTCGCATGCTTTCCATGTCTTGAATGGAGATGTGTCAGGACTGAGTTTGTGTTCATCCAAGATGAGATTTCACTTAGCGAACTGTTTCAGTAACGGTTATATTGCACCTTTTCCACAGTCTCTGAATGTGTCAAAGTACCATATAAATGCATTTCATTAAAAGTAGAGTAGGAACTTCATTCAAGTTCATCATTCATGAAATAGTAAATAGCATATTTTATCATCTTGAAATGTTTGCTCATTCTGATGTGGCAGGTTGTCCTTTCACAATTGGCTCCAAATGTAAGAGTTTAAAGGTACTCAATCTGATCAGATGCTTCTAAATTACTATTTCTTTGGCATTGGGGGTAAAAAATATTTGATTCAAGTCGAGGAACCCACCCATCAAAGCTCAGAGTGATTAGATATCGATGTTTGAAATTTTCTGTTTCTATTGATAATTCGAAAATCAAGTGGTTACTATACAATAGAAACAGCAAACTTCAAACATCAATATCTAATCACTCTGAGCTTTGATGGGTGGGTTCCTCGACTCAAATCAAATATTTGTTACCCCCCCCCCCCCCCCCAAGCCAAAGAAATAGTAATTTAGGACCCTCTGATCTGATTGAGTACCTTACATTTTTATGAAAACATTTGAGGAAATTTTTATGCAAATATTACAGTACAGTAATACAGATTTTATTCCACTTGCATTTAGGTGTAGTAAACTCACAATAATTGAGCATCCAAAACATATGTCTGAATCATATTTGAACAGTGGTATTTGCAATTTCTGATATGTGTCTTTGCTGATTAAACCCCCCCCCCCCCTCATATGTTTTAATGTATCAAAGATATTGCTACCAAACTGAGAAAAATCAGATAAGCACCTTCTTTCCATTTCACAGTGAAGCTTCCTGATAACTACTATATCTACTATTAATGTTACATTAGCAGTAAATTTTGGTAGTTATTCCTTTATGCATTGAGATTTTGAGATCCAAATAACTGAATCCAAAATTGAGATAAAAAATAATTTCTGAGGTATGAATAGCAAAACTATAATGAAAACTATTAACCAAAACATCATAAACATAAGAATAAATGTTAATTATGTTGTTTCTTCTGAAACAGGGGTTTAAAACAGGGCAAGTTTTTTCATGAATACTGCATCCCATTGTTGTTTGTTCATTTTTTTTACTTTTTGCTTGTTGGTGTCATTTTTGTCAATGTTTCTGCTTGTACACATTGTTACTGTTTCAACACTCTCTTGTATATGAGTATAGTAATATATTAAATAAATATATCTAAAGTTTGCAGTTATTTATCTTCATCCTTAATCATGTCAACAACATATTTCCAATTCAATCTCCCCAAACTTACACCCCAATCCAACAAATCCAGACGTAAATTGAGTTGAGTAAGAAAGCCAGGGTTAGGGATGTGTCCCTTTCATTACCCATCCTCCATCTTTCCCAACACCATCCATCAATGACCAAACCCAAAAATCTCTATAAAGTCACCCCATCTCCCCCACCTAAATTAACTCCACCTAAGCTTTAAACAGTTGATTGAATTTCTCGTAACTGTGCTGTATTTTGAAGCAGATAACCAGAGAAAAACATTAGATGAAATATATCCTAGGTGTGAATCTGGACATTTCCACCCCACCCCCTTAATTCTGACTAAAAATTTTTTTTCTCACAATAAATTTCTTGCTGTTTCATGTCTATATAAAACAAGAGATGGACTATCACCCAGTGCATACCCCTTGTGGCATACTGCCTAATGTGGGCATATCTATAACATCTATGACTGGGTGGGGGGGGGGGGGAGATATCCTTACCTGGACATCTCCCCCCCCACCCTAAACCCTGACTCAAACATGACAAACAACTTTTTCTCAGAAGAAGTTAATTTATCGCCGTTTCATGACTCTATAAAGCAAAACAAGCGATTAAACCATAAGATTATTTTTTTGTCATGTAGGTGCTGGGGGGGGGGGGGGGGGGGGGCGGAGGGGGGAGATATCCTGACCTGGACATCCCCCCCCCCCCCCACCCCAAACCCTGACTCAAAAAAACTTTTTCTCAGAAGAAGTTAATTTCTCGCTGTTTCATGACTATATAAAGCAAAATAAAGCAATAAATCCATACAATGATTGTTTTTGCCATGTAGGTGCTGGGTAGGGGGGGAGATATCCTGACCTGGACATTTTCCCCCCCCCCCCCCCCCCCCCACCGAAACCCTGACTCAAAAAACTTGTTCTCAGAAGAAGTTAATTTCTCGCTGTTTCATGACTATATAAAGCAAAACAAGCGATAAAACCATAAGATTATTTTTTTGTCATGTAGGTGCTGGGTGGGGGGGGGGGGGGGGGAGATATCCTGACCTGGACATCTTCCCCCCACCCCAAACCCTGACTCAAAAAAGTTGTTCTCAGAAGAAGTTAATTTCTCGCTGTTTCATGACTATATAAAGCAAAACAAGCGATAAAACCATAAGATAATTTTTTTGTCATGTAGGTGCTGGGTGGGTGGGAGGGGAGATCTCCTGACCTGGACATCCCCCCCCCACCCCAACCCTGACTCAAAAAAACATGTTCTCAGAAGAAGGTAATTTCTCGCTGTTTCATGACTATATAAAGCAAAACGAGCGATAAAACCATAAGATTATTTTTTTGTCATGTAGGTGCTGGGTGGGGGGAAAGATATCATGACCTGGACATCTCCCCCCCCCAAACCCTGACTCAAACAACTTGTTCTCAGAAGAAGCTAATTTCTCGCTGTTTTCATGACTATATAAAGCAAAAACGAGCGATAAAACCATAATATTATTTTTTTGTCATGTAGGTGCTGGGTTGGGGGGGGGGGGGGATATCCTGACCTGGACATTTCCCCCCACCCCAAACCCTGACTCATGAATATATAAAGCAAAATAAGCGATAAAACCATAAGATGAGTTTTTTGTCATGTAGGTGCTGGGTGGGGGGGGGGGGGGTGGTGGAATATCCAAGCCTGGACATTTGAAGAAAAGAAAAAAATTGAATAAAAAAAAAAAAAATCTGGTGAATGAACAGACAATCAAATTCGTGAAAACAATAATTTTGTCACTTTTTTTTTTTAAATAAAAAAAAATCATAATTTTTTTTTTAATCTCAAAAAAACATTTTTCTTGGCCATTTAAGAACCAAACGATATAAATGAGTGAAATTATTTTTTAGTCGTACATGTGGGGAGATATCCAGGGGGCGGGGGGGGAGATATCCTGTTACACCCGGGTCACACCTATAAAGTGTATGCCGAGGCCGGCTCGAAATAAAAGGTGTAAACGGGGTGTTACATGTATGTGGCGTTTGCTCCATTGTTTCTCAATGGATATTAATGAAAGTTGGTGTATATGTCCGGACTGGGCATGGAATACAATGACGTTTGAATTGTTTCTAAATTCACAAATCTTGATGATTTTATTCAACTTTTTCGTTCTGAAACACACTACATGTATAAAGTGTAAACGACATATACACCAAATTTCATTAATATCCAATGAGAAACAACGGAGCAAACGCCACATAACACCCCGTTTACACCTTTTATTTGGAGCCGGCCTCGGCATACACTTTATAGTGTGTCCCGGTATACCACCCTTTAGTACCAAACGCTAAAGAGCGGTATAACGCTCTTTAGCTATATGGGCCTGACACGCTAACGAATGGTATCCCGCTCTTTACTAGTAAATAGAATTTGGTGCTAAGAGCGGTATACCGCTCTTTAGTACCAAACGCTAAAGAGCCTCGGCATACACTTTATAGTGTGTCCCGGTATATATACCGCTCTTTATCACAGCCTATTTAAAGTGATCTGAAACACTCCGGTAGTGTGATCAAATAAAATGGAGAATAATCTTTGTTCAAAACAGTGATTTTTACAAATATTATATCCAAATTGACAATCACAGTTGTTGGAAGATTTTTATCAAAATCCGCTGATATTAAGTACACATACCATTACTTTAATAATAATATAGACAAGTATGGAAAGCTCCTGTGTGAGGTCGACGAGTCGCCACCCGAGATTGCAAATGTCATAACTAATCCGTGTTTCTAATTATATAGCCTGTGACTCGGATGGCGACTCGTCAGATTTTCATTTTTGTGTTGTTTGCAATTCACATTAATAAATGTTGCAAGAAATGCCAAATTATTTCGGATTTGCAGTGTTGCTTTCAAGACATATATATAGCTGATTGAGTGGAAGAAATATTTTTACAACTGATGCAATGTTTATGCTGAAATAGGACTTGAAACTAGTTTTGGCAGCGGAAGTCTGATTGACTCTGATCCAGTAATTTGGCCAGCTTTCCATACTTATATTTTTATTATTAATATTGAAGTAATGGTGAGTGTATTTATCATTGGATTTTGATAATAATTTCCAATAACTGTGTTCACAACACACACCTTCTAGTCCGTAAAACTGACGTTAATTATCAGAGCAAAGCTCCATTATCGTCAGGCCAGTATCACATAAAACAAGCGCTCCATGACCAATCATTGGTATGGACATTTACTCGACTTTTCACAAGCGATAACACACACTAAAAATATTATTTAACAACCAAAACTGTAGATCAGAGCTTCTAGTATATTTCTGGTGTGGTGTCAATGCATGTTTCAGACTCTGTCTTATGCGCCGACGGCGTGAAATTACATAAAACTTTCATTAACGTAACTTTTAATCAGCCAAATTGCATCAAACTTCACATATCACTAGCTTACATATACACACACACACATGCACCCTACATAGTTTAGTTCTTATATTTCCGTCTTTTAACCCTTATTTTAACTTGTTTTCGGTTGTGCTCGGTTATGTTCGGTTGTGTTCGGTATTCATAGTGACCGAAATCGGGAGCATATTCTACCGCCTCGAATTTTAAGCCATTTTGTTTTAACCGTGAAAATAGTGAAACATGACGGAACGAACATAAACGAACATAATTGGATTCCGGCTATAACATGTTCCTGTTTGTTACGATTCAAATAAATTTAAAAGCACATATAACAACAATGGATACCACGATGAGTGAGTTTGGAGACAACAATATATATCATATATATAGTTAAGTTCGTTCCGCTTTTCCATTCCGTCAATTTACTACAGTTCAAGTTTTAAATGTTGACGAATTAACGGTCTCGGATTTCTCTCAAAGTTCGGATTATATTTCGAGAGGCAGGTATTGTGCACTTCGTAATCTGTCACTATCGCTTGCCCTTATTACTGAATGGTAGCAGACAAAACCATCTAGTTACGTGCGATTTTGGTGATTGAAATGAGGGGCTATTTTTCCCGTCTACCACGTATTTTCTAAACAGCTACAAGTGTCACATTTTTATTATTTTTCGTCGGGTAACTTGTTGATACTGACTCAGAATAGATTAGTCTTCAACAAAATTGATATGCAATGTTTGTATTTGCCTGTTATAAGTGGGGAAAAATCATAATAATGTAAAAGCATACGGAGGTAGTGAATTGAAATACGACTTCCCAACTATTCTAGAGCGTCTAGCTCTGTTTGAATAGTTGGGTCCACCAACTACACACCTCCATGCTTATATATCAATTAAATGCAGTGACTCTCGATGGCGAAATCGTTCTCGTTAGTTTATTGCCGATAGATGCGTCCGAATCGAGTATCTGTATCTGTACGTCTCAGTGACCAGTTTGGCTTTTATGGGACGGTGGAGTGAGCGCATTTATTTCTCTATCCTAGAGAGTGCCGCTTTGAATACATGTATTTCGATATATGCGGCGTTGACCGTGTCGTCATCAAGTTTATTCCAGTCCAGGATGGTGCGCGAGAATAAGGAATACTTGATCTGGTATGAGTTTGTCTGTATTGGTTGAAATGATTGTTTGTTGTTGGTCTCAGACTGTTCCACGATGTTGGTATATTAAAACACAATCTTCGTATTTCTTTCCATTGACCTTCCTTTTCGATGGGTTTGTTTTTTCATGTAGTTATCGGGTGATATTGCGGGGGCCGACCCTGAACCACTTTGTATAATAGGACCAGGCGTTTGTTTCTGCGACACTCTTCTAGAGGCGGAAGTTCCAGTTTTTTAGCATTCCGGTGACGCAGTCCTTATCTCGTGAGGTGTAATCTCTGGCGATGAAGCGTGCTGATTTTCTTTGCACCTTTCCAGCATTGATGAATATTTATTCACCAGAGCAATATATGCTGTTTTCCTGCATTTTTCTTGGCAGTGTTGGGGGTTCCTCCTCAAGAAGACGAGGGTGGAGTTTGCCTTCTTGGTGATGTTAGTTATGTGTACGTCCCATTTGAGGTCGTTTGCCAGTTGGACGCCGAGATAAGGATTTGTGGGTACTTACGCGAGGATTTGGCCGCCCAGTGTGTAGAATTTCTGGGTTTTCTGTTGGATGCACATTATGTAACATTTGCTGGTGTTAAACCTCACCTCCACTTCTTTGCCCATTCTTCCAGGTTATTCAGATCGTTCAGTAGTTTGTTGGGGTCTTCTTATTTTCGATACGCCGATAGAGTAGGCAGTCGTCGGCGAATGTCGGACTTGCGATTTGACTGTGTTGGGAAGGACGTTTACATGTATGTGGCACAGAAAAAGCAGGGGGTTCTAATACACACCTTGGGGTACTCCTGACTGCACATCAACTTCTCTCGAGGACTCCCCCTTCAAGCATGACTCTCATAGATCGTCTGGTTAAGAATGATGTTAGTCAATTATGTATTTGACCACCGATGCCGTATTTATGGAGGAGCTTGTTGTGGGGCACCATATCAAACACCTTTGAAAAGTCGAGTTTGGCTACGTCTGCTTTCCGTTGTCGTATTTTGGAAGTAGGTCGTGGAGTGTGACTGCCAGTTGTGTCTCGCATGAGTATCCTGTTCTGAAGCCATGGTTTAGTGATGTTAGGATGTTATTCTCCTCAATATGTTTCATAATGTGGCGACATATCATATGTTCCAGAATTTTACAAGGAACTTATGTTAGGGGTACCGGTCTGTTGTTTTCTGCCAGGTGACTGTATCCTTTTTTTGTAGATGCTTGACACGTTTGCCTTCAGCCAATCTTGGGGGAGTTTGCCGGTGTCTAGGGAGAGCTTTAAGATAAGTCTGAGAGCTGGTGCTAGTTCCTTTGCGCATGTCTTGAGTACCCGGTTGGGTATGCCGTCGGGTCCCGAGGCTTTGTTGGTCTTGAATCTGTGTAGGATAACTTCTATGGCTTTTATCTCTAACTCGATGTTGCTGATGCTGTCATACTTCTTTCTCGGTGGTTTTATATACCCGTCTATTTCAGTGGTTCTTCCTTGGTGAATACGGATTGGAATAGTAGGATGAGTACTTCGGCTTGACACTCCGAGTGTTATCTTGTCGTCGGGCTTTTATGTATTGCCAAAATATAAGTAGTAAATATTTACATTTGAGCGTAGTTCAGACGATGTTTTCTATGGAGTGGTACGGTCGATTTGCTTCAGATATTCGGAGATGTCAGTAGAATCGTACATTCATCCAGTTCGCATAGCACCTTGATACTAACCTTGATGTCTTTAAAGGCCACCACTGGTGTAGCCTTAACTAGCTTATTTTTAGGTATGGATAATCCGGGAATAAATAACATTAATCCAAAGTATGACATGTGTGTCACAAATAGGAAGTTGCTGTGGGGTTTTCCAAAATGAAACACATGTCCATACCTGACACAACATTAGTTGGAACTTTCACACCAACAATAGGTTGAAAATGTTCTTGTAGTTTGATTCAAAAATTTATTGGGGGGAATTTATTGTTTTTGGACCAATATTTGCATATTTTCCTTCATTTGGTAAAAAAATTGGACTGAAATGGCCATCAGTTAGAAATGTTCCAACCTTAGGGGTGTCAGGTTGGAAATTTCCAACACTTGGAAAGATTGTGTTCTTGTCCCTCCCCCATGGCCAGTCAAAACTTCTAGTTAATTTAAGAAAACAATATTGTCCTACATTTGGTCAAAATTGTCACTAGAATTGTCATATGTTGGACATTTTCCAACCTATAAGTCGGGGTGTCAGGTTTGAAATTTCAAACTCTATGAATGCTTGAGGCTAGTCTAGATACTAGGATTTTGCGATTTTTTAAAACTGCTAATGAGTTTACGAAAACAATATTTTACTACATTTGGTTTAAATTGTTACTGAAATGGTCATCAGTTGGAAAATTTCCAAACTAAGGGAGAGTATGAGGTTTGAAATTTCCAACACTAGGAAAGCTTGAGGTCAGTCTAGATGCTAGGATTTTGCGATTTTCTTGTTTAGTTTTCAAAATTTTCTCACACCGGGCCGAACAACCATGGTCGGCCCGGTGTATCCTGATCTATTGCTCCGTAGTTGTGTGCATTTGTCTGGAGTTGGACCACTAGATGTTAGGATTTGTGCAATTTTCAGGTTCAAAATATATGAATATTATCATACCGGGTAGATAGAAGCATGGTTTATAACTTGGCTAGTCGGCCTGTGAACACTTAGCTGCAAGGAGGGAATGAAAGTATGCAAAACCTTTGGTCTGATTCAAGGGGTGTTTTGGTTTTATTCAAGGGGTGTGTGCGAATGGAATTATGCAAACCTTGTCTCTGGTCTTATTCGGGGGGGAGGGTGCAGTAGGAATTATCAAGGTGGATACCTACAACGAAGACCCTCTAGTCACGTCCCTGCTCTCGACGTGCGGCATCGGCTTCAATGGTGTACTCGTTAGTTGTGGATCGGATATCGAGTCAAATGAAATATCCCTCAACAGCATGAAGTCTTCCGGTGAAAGCATTGACCTTTCCTGTCATTATCCATCATATATATAGGAAGGAGAAAAAGAATATCATAGCACCAACACATATAGGTTTAATAGCGGTTTGATCTGTATTGAGTGTGCACACGCCACGCTATCCCACTTCCAATTTTCTCGTCCATGGCTGCGACATTATTTCTCCAATATACACGTGTATCTCATTATCTCCTATCGTACAGATATACTTGCACTGGTTTTAAACATACATATGTTGCATATCCAATATATATTTCTTTCAAATTGAGATCAATATAAGCTCTTTCGACTATAGGGGTGGTAAAAAAAATTGAGAATCTCTCATCTGAATCTGCTCGAAGTGTAAAATATGAATCTACAGAACATTGTTGATCGACAAAGAACTGAGTCTTGTGTTCGGGAAGTGAACCGATCTTATCTTCGGTGAACTGGAGCTTTTTCGTCAAAATTTCAAACCTAAATATCTTATGATCCCAATGTCATATATCTACTGTCCGCGGGGAGACAACACACTTTTGACTAATAAAACCTTGCATTATCGTGTCAGTATCGAATGATTCGTTTTTCTCACGTAAATTTGTGTTGAAATTTACCATTGGGGCAATGGCAATTTAACACTCAAATGTCTACGCTTAATTTGGCAAATTGGCGCACTGTTTATTGGAAATATCAAATCTCATGAATAGATGGGGATGTGCGGCAGTCATATTTAACAAAAATCGGTAAATTCTCTTTCCTTGGTGAAACCATCTACAAAATCGAGCGCCAGCCAACTTAAAAAGATCACAAGTGAACTGGAGTGCATCGGAAGTGAACTGGACAAAAGATCGCAAGTGGTGTCTGTCTCGTGGAGCAGTTCCTACCCCGTGATAATGAGTTCGCGCCCTGTCGGGAGACTATTGTCTCCGCAACAGTGGCTTGGCTGGATTAAGCAGTGTGTGTGCTATATATAGCCACGCACTTTTCCAAATCTCGCGCCAGGTTGTGATCCTTGGGCAAGGTCACTTGTACTGTGCTCGCTTCATCGTAGCTAGACGAGAAATAGGTACCTGGTTGTTGGGTATCCGTAAGCTACTCTAGTGAAGCGCCTGTAAAATGGCAGCAGACACAAGACACGGCATTAGTCATAACACAGCTGGGGTAATAATGTTAGCGCCTAGAGCTACACCAGGAATTAAGCGCTATATAAATGATATACATTATTATTATTATTATATTATTTCATTGTTATTGACCACATATTGCACGTTTGAAAATTGGACTGGTCTTAATTTATGGATTATCCATTCATAAAAAAAAGTTTTACACAGTTATGAACTTTAGTGACCTATATGAAAATACCAAGGCTTACTTTGTTATACCCCCTTTAAAAAAAAAAGGGGGGTATACTGTTTTGCACCTGTCCGTCCGTCCGTCCGTCCGTGCGTGCGTCCGTGAGTCCGTACGTCCGTCCGATGTCTGTTCGTGTCATAACTTGAACAGTAGTGCTCGGATCTCAATGAAATTAGGTATGGATGTTCACTATTATGAGGACATTAAATAGAGGGTTCCATCGTTTTGTTCGGATTTTCCATTCTAGAGTTATTCATCTTTGTTTATCTTGAAATGTTGGATTTTTGGTCCATCTGGTGTCTGTTCATGTCATAACCTGAACAGTAGTGCTCGGATCTCAATGAAATTTTGTATGGATGTTCACTACTATGAGGGCATTCAATGGAGGGTTCCATCGTTTTGTTCGGATTTTCCATTCTAGAGTTATACATCTTTGTTCATCTGGAAATGTTGGCTTTTTGGTTCGTCTGGTGTCTGTTCATATTGTAACTTCGACAGTTGTACTGGGATCTCAATGGGATTTGGTATGGATGTTCACTACTATGAGGACATTAAAAAGAGGGTTCCATCGTTTTGTTCCGCTTTTCCATTCTAGAGTTACTCATCTTTGTTCATCTGGAAATGTTGGCTTTTTGGTCCGTCTGGTGTCTTCATGTCGTAACTTCAACAGTTGTGCTGGGATCTCAATGGAATTTGGTATAGATGTTCACTGCTATGAGGACATTCAATAGGGGGTTCCATTGTTCTGTTCTGCTATTCCATTCTAGAGTAATTCATCTTTGTTTATCTGGAAATGTTGGCTGTTTGATCCATCCGATGTCTGTTCAGCTCATAACTTGAACAGTAATGCTCGGATCTCAATGAAATTTTGTATGGATGTTCACCACTATGAGGACAGTTAATGGCACATTCAAATGTTTGTTTTGGTTTTTTGTTCCATAGTTATTCATCTTTGTTTATATGAAAATGCTGATTTCTGGGTCCATATGTCTGAGTATAGCCATCATAAGTTATAGATGTGCCCACACTAGGCGGTATGCCATGAGGGGGTATGCACCGGACGACAGTCCATCTCTTGTTTTATTTGGTAGTAATTTTTGTTCATTTAAATAACACATAGTATGTCAATGGGACACATTTGGTATTAAGTACTACTTATTGAATAAATCAGTAATACAGTGAAACCTCTCCAATCCGGACCCTCTACAATCCGAATCTCTCCACAATCCGAACGAATTGTTCGGTTCCGAATTTACCCAAGTGCATTGTCACTAATGATCACCTCTGTAATCAGAAACCTCTCTACTCTGAATACCGGGTGGCTTTATTAGTCCATAAGTGAACAAATACACTAATGTTTACCTCCAAAATCCGAACGCTGAAAGTGATTGAAGAGACAGAACGCAATCAGTAAAAACGTAATGATGTGAACGTTTCCGCTTTTGAGTTGACCTGTGTGTGACCCCGATCAGCGTCACAGTTAGTTACAAACGGACGAAGTGTTCTTGGTAAATTAATCAAATTTAGTAACAAATTAAAACGAATATAATGCCTGATAATAAACAAATACGGCCGTATTTATATTTAATCTTATTCTAAATAAATTCCTAAAAGGGATACCATGCGAACGCGCGTACACACATGTAATGTACTTTCGTAGTATCAAGTTTGGAGTTTGGGATGATACCCGGGAAGATTTGAAAGGGCCGTCGGCCCTCTCCTACAACCCACTTTTGAATTTGAATGCCGTAATTCCGTTGAAGAGCGTTTGTAGGGTTTGTGAGATTGATATATGCCCATGCACAGTAGGTGTTTGCCTACTGTGCATGAGGTGGATACCACCAAAGCAAGAAGCAAAGCCCCATCCCAATTCCGAACCAGGACTGGCGGAGAAGACTTACCTTGATTTATCCGTCTGAGTTGTGTGCGTTGATATGTAAATGTATTGTTTCGAGTTGTGAATAGTTGTACATAATGTCCTATTTAGTGCTTGCATGGACTCCAGTTGCCTTAGTCTATTACATTCCGGACTTGTGCTACGGGCTCAACTCTAGGAAGATGGTGCAATGTCAGCCGGTTGACTATAAGGTCGGTTGGGGCTCCTCAACTGCCGATGGTGCAAATGCCCGCCTTCCACTCCTGTGCGAGTGTCAGAACCTGTTGACCTGGTTGTGTAGTGCGTGCGCAGACGAGGAAGCAGCTGAGACCAGACTGTGTTGGTTGGTGTGTCTCTGAAGGATTTGAGTGCCAAGTACTGTTTCTAATTATTGTGTCCCACTCGTCCTCCCATAAGCACAGGCGCGGGTGAAAGCGTGTATTTGCAAATTTATATATGTAGTTGTTAGTAATTTTGAAGGAGATAATTATTCGACAACATTTTCAAAAACTGCGAATCACTGTAAAATGTATCATTTCCGTGTTCCAGGTTTAAATGTACATATATTTATGTCTTATTATAACATGTTTAACTGTTGCAATTTATTTTTGGTGTATTTGATTGAATAAAGTTTAATTAATCAGTACGGAGTGGTTCGGGTCTCGAAAACTCTTACGGACAGCGGCAATACCGGTATATTCCGATGGTTTTGCAAATTCTGTAAACCGAACAGAAGGGCCTCTCCGAATGGTGTTCAGTTTAGAGAGGTGGTACTGTAGTGCCATATGGTCTAAACGCTACCATCGTTGCTATACCCTGTGAAATCAGAACACTGTATCCTGGTATATCAAGTATCTAGGTGCAAATACCACTGGTTTTACCCTATGTCACATGGGTTCTACGGTAACTTCTACCTGTGTACATTGTTCCAATTTCTTAGGGTACAAATCCGGTACAGTGCACCTGAGTGCTCTAGTATTGGGGTACATGTGTACCAGTGAAAATATCTCTGGGTTACCCAGGTGCATACCCTGGTCTTGCCCAAGTGCAAACCCCCATTGTTACACCCATGTGTATGTTACCTGGGTTCCACGCGGGCACATTGTTCTAATTACGTGGGTACAAAACTTTGGTACAGTGCACCTGGGTGTATTAGGGTACATGTGTATCCAGGTGCAAATATCACTGGTATACCTATGTGCATACATGTACCCTAGTTTTACCCAGGTGCAACCCCTTTGTTACACACATAAAACAATAATGTGCCACTTCATTTCAGACAGGAATAGAAATAAACTAGATCATGCCATGAAACTCTACTGTGGCTAACGCCCGTAAAGATCATACTCCACCAGTATAAAACATGGGAACTATTTGAAGTTTTGATAAGGAACCTTATGAACTCGTAAAAATAACGCTAGGAATATATTTCTTAGTCAGCCTTATTACATGTTCCTTAACAATGTCCTCATTTTGTAGGTGAACGTCGCAACTCGAAATTGTGAGCGATTTCTCTTTTCATCGCATACAACTATGGAATTTCTCCTGGGTAAATAATTCAATGTTTATTGCGATATCGGTTCACAAAAGTCGCAGAAAAGCGTGCAATGTCGAGCTGGGATCCCACCCTAATGTGGAGTAGATTATAGGAACAAGTATGAACACAGACATACATGTATATGTCCTGCGTTTTTATGAATTTTCCCGTCAGAACCTGTCAGAACTGGTCAGAACAACAAAAGGTTCCCAGGTTTTGAACTACATGGTGGAATATGTGCTCTACGTGCGTTAGCCAGACCAGAGAGTCGTGACATGATCTAGAAATAAACATTAAAGAAATAAAAAATCCAGTTTTGTTTCCTAAACTGTTTGAGGCACATTAACTACGATTGGAAACTGACATAGAAAACAGACACATTTTTTAGATCCAAAAATTATCTATTTGAAATACACCCATTAATACAGGAATATAAACACAATTCAATGGGCATCGGTGGAAATTGAATCATTGCTGTTGTCCGTTTCAGTCTTTTTAACGTGCAATGCCTGTTCTTGCTTTTTATTGTCGCTGGTCAGTGAGCTATTGTCGACATGTGTTGGTACCTACATATATAGTTGTACATGGAACTGTACATGTATATATTAATTACTTCAAGTCTGTGAATTCTGTACCCTGTCAGATGTTACCAGGTCATATGGGTAACCACGGTAACCTACTGTACCATGGCCCGGTGTTGCCGGGTCATCTGTGTAACCACCGTAACGTATTATACCATCTATGTTGCAAGGCATTAGGGCATTATGCACACGTTGGCACCTGAAATACAAATGTATGACCATAAGGGTGCATGCTGGTGTTTTAGTCCTGGGGTTGATAGGGGTAGCCCTGCACCCGCCCGGGGTTTAACGTTACCCCACTAAGTTTCTTCCTTATTATGTCTCTCAACTTGTACTTCAAATATAACACGAAATAAGTGGCCCTGTAGACTCCAGACAAGATGGCGTCCAACACGGCCGCCGTGTTTTTTCAAACAGGGCGCTAAGTCAGTTTGATGCAAATTATAGTGAGAAAATCTTGTCAAATGTTACAACTGTATGTTTTTTGTGAAGCTAAGATATACTGCCACCTATTAAGGCAAAATTGGAACTCCGCGTCCAAGATGGACGCCAAAATGACAGCCGGAAGTGGACAAGTTGACGTTTTTCACTGATATCTTCTATGTATCTATTCCTGCTGTTTGTAACTGGTTATAGAATTGTGAATTGCGTCATGTTCACTAATCATTGGAGCCATGAAATATACAATTCGATTTTACAAAACGGTTTATAAAATTTCACCAAAATAAAATCATAATTGGGATTATAGCCACATATCAACAAGAAATTAGCAGAACTGCACAAGGTAAGTTAAATATAATGAACAGTGTTCTTCGATTCATATCTAACAGTTTATAGTTATACCCCGCTAACTATATAACACGTTTACAAAGAGGTAGAACATCTTGAAGTGACAATGTAGTCACGATCGATATATATCATTAAAGACATTAAATGGTCTTGGGTGGCCCTGTCTTCGTTTTAGATAGAGGTCATTCACACAAGTACACACTGCTGTTAAAATACCGTCAACAAAAAATATCACCGACAGCAGGGAACCGAATGGAACGTGAATTTTGAACCGTGAAATTGAACAGGGAAAGGAATGGAACGTGAATTTTGAACCGGGAAATTAAACAGCCATCCCGTTTCAGCTATATGTAATCTTCAGTATTTTTTTGTTTGTTTTAGGTGTATGTGAATGTCTCATATGCAGCGATTGTCAGCGTGGTCATGTGATCAACAATGAATATCAACCGATGAAGCCGATCAACACCAATACAACACTACCGGTCATGTATATGGACCACTGGCTGGCATACATCCAGACAGACTGATATACGTCAATCGAATGTTGTTTATACCGGTATGAAACGTTAAATTGACGCATCAGCATGGAAACACACATGCATGTCCATGACAACGAGGGACAATCACAGTGCACAAAATGCGGAAAATCTTTAAACCAATCGTCTAATTTGGGAATCCATTCTATAGTGACGTCACGTGTTAATATGTGTGAAACATTCGATCCGTCATCAATTCAACATGATAAGCTCACTCAATACATGGATCACAGTTGGTTTAAATGTGATGTTTGTGGTGCGGGGTTCGCTGTTTATGATCACATGACGCAACACTTGAGGCTCCACTCAGTTGAGGCACCATTTAAGTGTGGTGTGTGTCAGAAGGGATTCATAGAAAAAAGACGTCTGGCTGCACATCAGAGGATCCACATGGCCGAGGCACCATATAAGTGTGATATTTGTCAGAAGAAATTCATTGAGAAGCACAACCTGACATCACACAAGAGGATCCACACGGGGGAGAAACCATATGCATGTGATATTTGTGGAAAGAGATTTATTCATAAATCGAACATGAATAAACACACGATGAACCACACGGGGGAGATGCCGTATAAGTGTGGTGTTTGTCAGAAGAAATTCACTCAGAAAACTCACATGACTTCACACATGAGGATTCATACAGGAGAGACGCCATATGCATGTGATATTTGTGGAAAGAGATTTATTCAAAAATCGAACATGAATAAACATATGAAGAACCACACGGGAGAGAAACCATGTGAGTTCGATATTTGTGAAAACAGATTTGCTCGAAAATCAGACCTAAATAAACACGTTAAAATCCACCCAGGAGAGAAACCATACGAATGTGAAATTTGTCAGGATAGATTCACTCAGAAGGGTCACCTGACTTCACACATGAGGATCCACACGGGGGAGACACCATATAAGTGTTATATTTGTCCAAAAGAATTGACCCGTAAAAGTAGTATGACTGAACACATGAGGACCCACGCGGGTGATACACCATATACGTGTGACATTTGCCAGAAGGAATTCAATAAGAAGTACAATCTGACGACGCATTTGCGGGTCCACACAGGCGAAAGACCATATGCGTGTGACATTTGTGGAAAGGACTTTAGACACCGGAGTGATCTGATTCAGCACACGAGGATACACACGGGGGAGAAACCATATGAATGTGATATTTGTTGTAACAGATTTGCTCGAAAATCGGACCTAAATAAACACGTTAAAATCCACACAGGACAGAAACCATATAAGTGTGATATTTGTCAGAATAGATTCACTCAGAAGGGTCACCTGACTTCACACATGAGAACCCACACAGGCGATACACCATATAAGTGTGACATTTGTCAGAAGGAATTCAATAGGCAGTTCAATCTGACCGAACACTTAAGGGTTCACACAGGCGAAAGACCATATGAGTGTGACATTTGTGAGGATAGATTCACTCAGAAGAGTCACCTGACTCAGCACACGAGGATCCACGGGGGTAATACACTGAATCGACAGGAGAGGATCCATACGGGATAGATGTCATAAACATGATATTGAAAGAGCTTTATTCAAAAATCGAATATGAATAAACACACGAAGCACCACGGGAGAGAACCCGTATATGAGTGAGATATATGTAAAGAGGTATTCATTCAGACGAGTCACATGACTTCACACATGAGGGATCACACCGGAGAGAACCTCATGAGTGTGATGTCTGTCAGAAAGGATTCACCGAGAAGAGAAAGTGTCCACGCGGGTAATACACAATTTACAAGAGTGGCCTGAATCGACAGGAGCGGACCATACGGCAGAGATGTCACCATAAGTAGGAAGACTGTTTTTTCTGGTTATGCCTTGCCCAATAACTCAGTTTGTACATATTAATTATGTGTCAAAAATTGTTATATTGAGTTATGAATTGTGACCCGTGAGATGTGACTCACTTCTGGGCAACTTTATGTATAAAGTTGAATTGCTCAACTTGACTTGACGAATGCTGTCCAGAGCCGATACCACCTGATCAGATTCCACAATGGTGAGTGGAGATTCAATAATTTTAGTATTAATCAATCAATTAAAGGGGGATTATCTCTTTGTAAACATGTATTATATAGTTACCGGGGTAGAAAATATTAGATTCGATTTCGAAGACTCCTGTCCGGAAACGCTCATATCTATTAATATTGATTTTGTTTCGAATATTTTCGGGTCTGAACAGGTAAAAAATAGCAGTTATTGTTAACAGAGCACAGCGTTTTACCTTTGGTATGTAGCCGTAGGAACAGACTAATGCTCTCTATCGCTATATGGTATCACGCGAATGATATGTTATAAAAAATAGACAAATAAAGTGCCCCAATAAAATATTCGAAATAAAATTGATAAATTGATAGAAGCCTTTCCGGACAGGGGTTTTCAGTTCATATTTATTATGTTATACCCACGTAACTATTTCAAATTTGTTATTTAAAGAGATAATCCATCTTTAAGGCGATACCAGATAACGACATACATGTATATTATTAGTAATCTCTGCCGTTATCTGATATCGCCTGAACGGTCTGTTCTAAAATACAAAAATAATCGAAATAAAATCACTATTAATTGATAGATGCGTTTCTTGGCAGTGGATTCATAACTATTATTTTATACCCAGGAAACTATTTATAATTTGTTCTATAAAGATATAGTCCATCTTTAATTGGTTAATTGTGTTTTTGTGGTAAATGACCGCCGAACGACACAGCCGGTCATTGTAAACATGGTTGTGATATAGCTACCGGGGGGGGGACTATTAGATTAGAACCATGTCCGGAAATGCTTCTATTGATTAACATTCATCACATCTCGAACATTTTCTTGCCTCAAAACGTGTGGTGTTGAGCTATCAGACAATAGTGGTTACTGTTACAGAGACCAGACATTTGATGGTGTAATTTTATCACAAATAAACATTAATTATACTCATTATCGCTTATAGCTATGTAACAACACAAACAGTCAATATAAGACATTTGACGTTCGGAGCATAGTTATGGGGCCGCCGGAATGATAAATATGGTATCGCCAGAATGGTCCGCTCCAAATATAGAACAGTAGAGTGTCACATTTAATCGTCTCATTTTATAATGAAATATTCGAACTAAAATAAATATTAGTTGATAGAAGCGTTTCCGAACATGGGTCTTCAATTCATATTTATTATTTTATACCCGTAGCTATAGGAACAGCCTAATGTCCTATATCGCTATATGGTATCGCCCGAATGGTCTGTCCTAAAAATAGACAAACAAAGTGTCCCAATTAATCATAATAAAATATTCGAAATAATCTCAATATTAATTGATAGAAGCCTTTCCGGACAGCGGTCTTCAATTCATATTTATTATTTTATACCCACGCAACTTTTTCAAATTCTTTATTTGAAGAGAGACATCTAAATAGGTTCGCGCTACATTGTATAATTGACAAAAAAATATTTGCCCCACGAAACTGAGCGCGATGTAACCAGAAGTCGATTCATTCGGATCGAAAACACCCGAATCTTTCGCTGATCGTTCGTTTCGTCGTCAAAAATGCTCTTTAAATGCCTCATTTTTTTAAAGGAATGGTTTGCCAGGGTGACGCATTTAATAGTATATGCATTGTCCGGAAACATCGCGGTTTGGTCATGTCTTGTGTCATATTCTTCCTTTCCGGAAAACCTCTCATTACAGGTTTCGCTGAAATTTCGACGAGATATTTTTATCCCGTATATTTTCGACTAGGTAAAGGCCTAATTGTGAGATTTATTACTTTCACCATATATTTACCACAAAATATTTTAACCACAAAATATAGATTTACCAAGCTATGGTAAACCCAACATCGTATGGAAATGCCACAACATTACAATAACTGACAATGATAACTATGATAAAACCAAGGTTACCGTGGTGCTAATATAGGAGGGTGACGACCCCATCCCCCTGGAATCCGGCATCTAGCTTAAAACTGACACCGGCATCCGGAATGCACCATAACAGAGAGACGGCAATCGGAATACGCTTGTGAAGATAGAGTCGAAATGATGCATTGGAATTAGTATGCTTTCTGGTTATAGTAGGCTAGTTATTTGGTTTATAGTAACTTGACTGAAAGATTAATTTTTTTTATTGAAGTTATAATCTGATAACACATACATGATCACATTGGTATAGAATGATGTTGAAACATGCACTGGAGTACAATTGCAAACCTGTGTGAATATGT
This sequence comes from Siphonodentalium dalli, assembly GCA_032622095.1. Classification (NCBI taxonomy): domain Eukaryota; kingdom Metazoa; phylum Mollusca; class Scaphopoda; order Gadilida; family Siphonodentaliidae; genus Siphonodentalium; species Siphonodentalium dalli. Next base: position 65,379,004 of record CP136063.1, on the reverse strand, counting down.
TTGTGTACAAACAAACCATTGAAATTTCTATCACGTGACACCAGTTACCTAATATATATAATTATTCCTTATTGAAAACATTCTGGTCCGATTTCGCGGAAAACACGGCACTATTTACGTATATAGCGTGCGTTGGTGAATAGATAAGATACCTCCCAAAACATTTACCACCAACCCACTGGGTTTCCATACCCTGCGACCCAAAATGGAAAAATGCCCGATATCATCTTTCTGGTCCGATTTGCACGGAATAAACACATTGCATGGTGGCTGTTGACGATTAATTAAGATTCCACTCAAAATATTTACCACAAAACCGACTGGCACTGGGTTTCCATACGTACCCTGCGACCGAAAATGGCAAAATGCCCTATATCGCCTTTTGCATGGTCCAATTTTCACGGATTAAACGGCAGGGTTCAAAACCCTACGACGATTTGCGTATTGTGTGGGGGCGGACAACCAAATGTACCACGGTTCAGGATATCGCAAAAATAGCAAATAACCAACTGGATTTGAACCCTTCCATTCAGGGAGGATTTGGTTGTCCGAAAACTCATTCCGGCCTTCCAATATAATTCAGAATCAAAATTTATGTAATTAATTCTCTGAGTTTTGTAAGATATTTGTCGCATTTATGATCATGCAATATCAAAAGATTGACAATTTTCCTGCTAATTTAAATTAAATCCAGTCAAAGTAACTACTCCACTATTCTAGTACGGCACACTCAGCATTACAAACTAATTTAGATTATGCACGTTTTGACCTGTCAAGAAGATGTCAGGGGGAGACAACTCTATCGGTCATCATTTCGATCTATTTGAACATTACTAGTATTAATTAGCACTATATGTATGATAACGAGAATTATATAAGAAGCTAAATTGTGGGGATTATTATGTTCGAGCAAAGAAATATAAATTAGCGGACAGATCTTGGTTGTTTTTCGGTGTTTAGCTCCAAGAAGAATGTCCATCCGGCATCCAAGATATGAGTCTGAAGGCATCCGGCGTACGCTAGTCTGGCATCCGGAATACCCCATAACAAACCCCGAGTCCGGCATCCGAAAAGGGGGGTTGTCACCCTCATGACATAACTGATATTTATGCAAAAAAGGGACACATTATGTTATGCGGGGACCTTAACTTGCGAACCGGGGAAGAACCTGACTTCGATGAGGACACTAATGATATCGACAAAATTATTGGGGGTGATTCAGTGAGTTATATTCGGTCGAAAAGAGCTAGCTTAGACTCAACTTTAGATAAACATGGGAAGGATCTTATTGGAATGTGTGTCTCTTTGAACCTCCGGATACTAAACGGCAGACTTCTGGGGGATTCCATTTGTAGTCCAACTTGCTTCAAACCAAATGGTGTCAGTGTAGTAGATTATATGATAATATCTGAAGAAATATTTAAGCAAGTTCTTACCTTTCAGGTTTCACCATTCATACCTACACTATCAGATTGTCACTGCAAGTTGAATTATACACTCTTGGCCTCCTTTGTAGTAAAAACTAAAACTGACAGGCATAAAAAAGGAACGATTTCAGCCCCAGGGAAATTTAGTTGGCTAGAGACGTCAAAAGTAAAATTTCAGCATGCTCTTGCATGCCCCACAATCCGAAATGACATAGACAATTTCCAAAAACATGATCATTCTTCACACCAAATAAACGTAGCAACTCAAGATTTACTACAGAAAATCATTATAAAAACAGCCAATCTCGCCCTGAAATTCAGAACACCAAAATCAAATAAACCCTTTCACAACAAGATGTGGTTTGACGGTGCACGAAAGGAAAGACGCAAAACACTTAAACTAAAAGCGCGCAATATGTCCAACGATCCATACAATAGATCCAAAAGAGTCAACTATTTCAAAACTTATCGGGTTTATAGAAAATTGCTAATGACCAAACGCAAACAATTCAGGTCCTCGTTACTTGATAAACTAGACAAAATGCGAGATAATAGCCCAAAAAGAATATTGGAAATTACTGAAACGTCTTAAAAACGAGGAAAGTGGTAGAGAAATTTCTCCGGAAAGTAACATCGACCACATGTCAGGGACTAATCACTTCAAAAGCTCAACGTATTACATGAGAACTTTACAGAAAGAAACCATGCTTTAGAAGTAAATCTAGTAGACTTAGAAAAGCAGAAAACCTTCTCTGAAATTGATTACCGCATTTTAAATGAAGAGATTAATCAAGGATTGAAAAGCTTAACAAGCAATAAGGCAGTGGGGCTTGACTCTCTGTCGAACGAAATGTTAAAGTCGGGCTCACAAGACTTAATCAAATGCTACAACAAACTGTTTAACTTGGATTTTTCACACAGTGTTTATCCACCAGAATGGACAAAAGGCTATATCATTCTAATTTTTAAGCAAGGCGATCGCTCAGACCCTAACACTTACAGGGGCATTACCATAAACTCATGTCTAGGGAAACTATTCAACAAAACCATCAATGATAGACTAAACAAATACTTAGAACAAAATCTCATTCTGTCAGATAACCAAGCAGGTTTCAGGAAAAACTTTAGAACAACAGACCATATGTTTATCCTTAAGTGCTCAATAGATCGGTACACCTGTAACAAAGATAATAGACTTTACTGCTGTTTTGTTGATCTGAGGAAAGCTTTTGCTACTGTTGGTCACCAGGCATCCTCACAAAATCATAACATTGGTGGCAAGTTTTATGACATAATAAAGAGTATGTATTCAGCTAATGAGATATCAGTTAAAATCAGTAACAGGATAGGTCCATATTTTGGCTCCGACATCGGAGTGAAACAAGGTGATACATTGAGCCCAACCGTCTTTAATCTCTATGTAAATGATCTTCCGGGTCAATTCTCCTCGTGTACAGATATAGCTAAATTGGCTGAAAAAGAGGTTGACTGCCTACTTTATGCAGACGACTTTATCCTATTCTCCACATCAGCATTAGGACTACAAAAGCGTTAACTCCTTCTCGAAAAATATTTCAATGATTGGTGTTTAACTGTCAAAACTTGCAAAACAAAAGTACTTATATTCAACAACAGTGGAAAACGCATGCAAGGCACATTCTATTACTCCAACCAAGAAATAGAATGTGTTCAAAGTTACAAATATTTGGGTCTAATTTTCCAAGCCAGTGGACGCTTCATACAGGGTGAAACAGACCTCTGCAACAAATCCCTAAAAGGCTAAAAGCCTCTTTTAAGCTGAGTAAAATTCTATCGGGTACTACAAATATTAATACAATGCTTCACATCTACGATCACACACTAAAGCCGATTTTGTTATATGGTGCTGAGATTTGGGGAACATACATCTCAGAATTGGGAGAACCACCTGATAACTCAGTGAAAGGATTTAATCCTTTTACCAACTTATACAGGGATAATATAGCTGACAAATCACATCTCTGGTTTTGTAAATATCTTCTTGGTGTGAACATAAAAAGCTCTAATATTGGAGTGATTTCAGAACTGGGACGGTTTCCAATGTATTTTACAATAATTAGTTACTTACACAGGTTGCACCATTGTCCATCAAATCTACTATCTGAAGCTTTTAAGTGTACCACAAAAATAACACCAGAACCTGGTATTCAACCATTATATCTATACTTGACAAACTTGGACTCTCAGAAAATATAGTTGCAGTTAACTCTCTGATAGTGGTTAAAACTATTGTCCTGTAACAAGCTGCGACATATTTTTTTTGAATGAATGGAAGTCAATAAGAAATTCATATATCACGAGTAATGAAGGCAAACTGGATACGTATTTCTCATTTAAAAAGACATTCAAAAGGGAATCATATCTATCACTACATAATAATGATATGAGAAAAGTCATCTGCCAACTGAGAATAAGTTCTCATAATCTCAAGATAGAAACAACACGGCATATTATTAAAAGTAAAAAACCAGCGAGACCTTTGAGGACATGCACTAGGTGCAACCTAGGCAAAATAGATTACGAGCATCATTTTATTATAGAATGCCCTCTTTATGATAAACCGAGGCAATTTCTTTTCAGTAAAATTATCAGATATTGCAAAAACTTTCTAAAACTTGGCGATGATTCAAAAGTTTATTGGCTAATGACAATTGAGAATCTAGATCTGCTGATTGAAATGGGCCGGTTTGTCAAAGAAGGCTTTGAAATGCACCAGGTATTTAAGCCCTAACTTCCAAAGCACATTGAGAGGTCTATATGTAAAGAGCTATATTATTGATTTTTTTCATGTGATATTTAAATTTTTGTTTTATTCCAATCCTTGCAGTTGGTTAATACTGTCTGACTGTCTTATCTGAATGCATCTGACGTATTAATTCACTGTAACTCCAAACAAATATTATAATTAATCCAATTTCAGCTTCATTTAAATATCTCTGACCATAATTATGCCAGCTCTATTAAATCTTTCCTCTTCCCATCACAAGTAAGTATTAATAAGTACATGTAAGTCGACATTTGCCCTCTCAAGACAACTGCTTTGTATCCATTCTGTTATCCGTCCTAAAACTGCCTTATTGTATTGTGTTTATTTCAGGCAAGATATGCCCATATATAGTCATACATATAATATATAATTACAAATTAAATATAAAGTTGATTCCAATGATTGAATAAATTTTACCTATAGATCATATTGAATTACAAATAGCATTCAAAATACTGTTTAAAGATTTACAAATTCTCACACGAAATCCATGCACACCCTTTCGAATCAACACTGCCAGAGAGCACATTCTGTCACATACAAACATCCCATTCGCACTACATGATCTCTCATATCCCATAAATTTTCTATATGCATTATTATAACAAACTGTAAGTTTTCTATAACAACGTTTGGTATAGTTAATCCAAAGATGAGCACAATATAATGGAGATACGAACTTTGAAATAAATACATTTTCACATTAGGCGAACATTTGTAAAACTGTCTAATAAGCATATTTGAGCATGAACATATAGACCGATATTGACGCATAATATCATTATCGTCTGAAAAATCGTTGTTGAGTATATGTCCGAGATACTTATAGGAGGACACGAACTTGAGTCCATGGCCCATTAAGTATAGTTTTGGAAAAGAGGGAATATGAAGAGATTTAGGGATAAAAGTCATCCCCACAGTTTTTATAATATTATAAGTTAAATAAATCTTCTTATCCTCGTGTTCACATATTCTCAACAAACGACGTAGTCCCTACAAAGATGGTGCATAAATATACATATCATCAGCATAACATAAATGATTATTTTTGCACTGCCAACAATGCATCCAACGTCACATGTATTCAGTCTTTCGCTAATACCTTTGATATACACATTAAATAAATAAGGGCTTAATTACAATACCCTGTCGAACACCACTCGTGGGCCGGAAGCATGTCGGGTATGTTTATCCTCAGCGACCATGATACATCTGCTTTAGAAACCAGTCCTTAAGGATCCGAATAATAGCTGATGGCACTGATCGTTGCTCTAGATGGCATAGTAGCATTTCATGGTTGACTCGATCGAACGCTTTACTTGCGTCCAAGAAGCACACGAACACAGGCGTATCCTTATAATTATAATATCGTATCGCCTCTTTTAATGCAAATATGCAGCCGTCCGTTAAAACCAAACTGGTTATCTGTGGTATATAACTGTTCAGAGCATTTATTGAACAACACCATTTCCAATACTTTAGAAATAACACAGGATAACGCCACTGGACGGTAGTTGTATTTGTCGGCAATATTCCCAGCTTTATTTTTCAAGAATGGCACGAGGGTCACTTTCAACAAATTTGGGGGAAGGTGTCCGTGTTTGATTATAGCATTGAAGATTATAGTAAGGCACTTGAAAATATGACTGTCACAGAACTTTATGTGCTCAGCCGTTATATCATCTGGTCCCGCAGATTTACCAGTCTTAAGTTTGTTTACGGCATCGATAACATCAGTTTCAGTAATATTTATGATTGTATCGCCTTGCGTTGACCCAAAATTGTTGTCATTGGTACATATGCAATTGTTGTCCACTAATTCCTCATTGTTGGAAAAGACGTTTCTGAAATGTTCGCCCCACATCTAGGAAATATCAGCCTCGCCATTAGCTCCACCTATCGAGTTTGCGTTTCCACATTTGGCTCCTTTCGAAACAGATTTCCAAAATGCATTTACATTGTTACTACACAGGTTCTTAGCTAGTTAACCTGCTCAACGTTCGATTTGCATTTTCTCAGAGCGGATTTGAATATCGATCGTCTTCGACACATAGTGTCATAAATGTATCCATATCGAGCTCTTCATTGATTAACCCATATAAAGAACATGTCCCTAGCTTCACTGTGCAAACGCTTCACGTGCGCATTCCATCCAGGTATTGGACTGAAACTGTCTGTTCCGTTAGAGTTTACAGTTAAACAATCGGTGGAAGATTTCTTTTGGGCGTCGATAATATGTTCGTATATTTTGTTAATAATAGAGCTTTTATCATGGGTGTCTCGAAACTGATTGTCATCGGAGACATTCGTTAATGTTTCAAAATCATTTCTTAAAGTATCATATAATAATATTATGCATGTTATTTTTGAATTTGCTTCATCTGTGTGTGGTTGTTTTATTATGCACTACATTTTACCCCTCGGGGTCCTTTATGGTAATAAATTATATTCTATTCTATTCTATTATATAGTATCTGTAGTTGTTACGTCCTAGTGACCAAAGCTGGCTTTTACAGGACGGTGGGAGGAGCGCTATTTTTGTTCTCCCAGAGCCGCCTTGAATGTTCCTAGGTCAGCGGCATTGACTGTGCTGTTGTTCAGTTTGTTCCAGTCAAGTACAGTCCTCGGAAAGAAGGAATATCCGTATTGGTCTGTGTTTGTTTGAATGGGTTCGTAGGCACTTTCGTTGTTTGTGGTCAGTTAATCCACGATGTTGTCACTGACAAAGTCCTTGAAATTTGTGGGTTTCTTTTTCCTCTTTGGGCGGTAGTTTCTTAGGTAGTGTTCGGAGTTGATACCCGGGGCCGATCCCTTTACCACTTTGTAAAATAGTGTCAGTCTCTGTTCCTTTCTTCTTGCTTCCAGGGGTGGTAGTTGAAGTTCACTGAGCATTGATGTTACACAGCCTTTCTCTCTCGATCGGTAGTCCTGTTTTATGAATCTTGCTGCTTTGCGTTCGACCTTCTCCAGTTTTGTCTTGTCCTTTTAATAGTGTGGATCCCAAATTGTTGCTGCATACTCTAGCTGGGGCGGACTAATGCTATGTATGCCGTTTTTCTAAGATCCATTTGGCAGTACCTGATATTTCGCTGAAGGAAGCCTAGAGTGGAGTTCGCCTTCTTCGTGGTGGTGTCGATGTAGTTCTGCCACTGCATATCATTTGAGAATTGGACGCCAAGGTACGGATTGTTTGTAACTTCTTGGAGTATCTGCCCTGCTAGTTGGTAAAATCTTTGTGTATTCTGCTTTAGGCTCATGGTGTAGCACTTAGATGGATTAAAGCGCATCCCCCAATTGGTGGCCCATGATTCCAGTTTGCGTAGATCTTGTTGCAATATTTCGTGGTCTTTGTAGGTGTTTATCTGGCGGTACAGGAGGCAGTCATCTGCAAATAGACGGACTTGTGATGTTACTGTGTCCGGTAGGTCATTTATGTGACAGAAATAGCAGCGGTCCCAATACGACCCCTGTGGTACTCCCGATAGCACGTCAACTTCTTCTGAGTAGTATCCCTCGAGTGCAACTCTCATCTTTCTTTCTTTCAGAAAGGATGCTAGCCATCTGTTGATCGGGCCTCTGATGCCGTAGTGATTTAGTTTCGTCAATAGGCTGTCATGTGGCACCGTGTCGAAAGCTTTGGAGAAGTCAAGGATAGCCACGTCGATCTGCTTCTTGTTGTCAGATGATTTTAGGATGTCTTGTGTTGTCACTGCAAGTTGTGTTTCGCAGGAATAGCCCCTTCGAAAGCCATGGTTTAGGTTTGTTAATATGTTGTGCTTGTCCGGGTGTCCATGGATGTGGCGGCATATGAGGTGCTCTAGTAGTTTGCACGGCACGGATGTTAGGGACACAGGACGATAGTTTTCCGCTTGATGTTGGTCTCCTTTTTTGTAGACTGCGGCTACGTTGGCGCTGCTCCAGTCCCTTGGTAATGTGCCTGTGTCTAATGAGAGTTGGAAAATGATCCTGAAGGCAGGTGCCAGTTGTTTTGCGTACTTCTCAGGATAGAGTTTGGGATACCGTCTGGGCCCGAGGCTTTGATTGGGTTTAGCCTCTTCAACAGGGCTTCGACGCCATTCACTGTTACTGACAGCTTGCCGATGTTTCGCATTTGGGTTGAAGGTCAGGTAGTGGTGGTTGGTTCTTGGTGAATACTGACTGGAACTGTTTTACAAGGATCTCTGCTTTGCTTTTGGGTCATCAATAAGTTTGCCTTGTGATTTCAATGGTGACACTCCGATATTATCTTGTTTTCTGCTCTTGATATATCTCCAGAATGGTTTCGTCGTCTTTTGTTCTAGACCTTCTTTAATCATAGCGTTGATGTAATCCCACTCAGCCTTCCTCATTTCCCTTTTACATTCTTTCTGCATGGCTCGATAGTTGGTCCAGTTGTTGTTCTTCTTTGACTGTGTAAAAAGGCGCTGTTTCTTTCGTAGCAATTTCTTGATATTGTGGTTTATGCATGGAGTGTTCTGCTTTGGTGATATCAGCTTGGATGGTATGTGTTGGTCCATAGCTGTGTGTATGCCCTCCTTCAGATGTTTCCACATATCCTCCACGGTTGCGCTATTAAGTGTTCGTATGCCTTCGCCCAGTATTTGCAGGTCCAGTCCAAGTTGCGTTCAGTCTGCTTTTTGTTTATACAGATAGCACTTTCTCGGCTTTGAATGTTGGTATCTGGGCCTCATGTCGATGTCAGTAATGACTATTGAGTGGTCAGAGATGCATGGTATGCTGGTTGATGATTTAACCAATGATGCATTGTTGGTGAAGACCAGGCCTAGCAAGTTCTTTCCCTGCGTTGGTTGTTCGTGGATTTGTTTTAGCCCTTTTTCTGACATGATTTCTAGTAGGTGAGTTTGTATGTCTTTGCCTTGGGCTCCTCTGTTTACTACTGAGCTGTTCCACTCTATGTCCGGGCAATTGAAGTCCCCACAGATGATCATGTGTTTTTGCTTTCCGGATGTCGCTAGGTTGATGGATTTCTCTAGCTCTGCGATGTGGTGGTTCTCTCTGTGTGGCATATAGTAAGCCCCTATCAGTATGTCCTTGCTGGATGTTGATCTGAACTTGACCCAGTTGATTTCGCTATCTGGCACCAGTTGTGGTTGCTCTGTTGATATTAAGCTATTGTGGACAAGGATGAAGACGCCCCCTCCTGTGGATTCTCTGTCATTTCGGTAGCACGTATAGTTCTCTGGGAAGATTTCGCTTGACTTGATGTGCTCAGGTGTTGGGTTTTCCCCAGGTTTGACTCCCTGTAGCCATGATTCGGTGCCTATTACAATATCTGGCTTGGTGTATTCCAGTGCTACAGCTAGTTCAGCCTGCTTGTCACGTATATGTTGCGGCAGTTAACTGTCATTATCCTCATATTTCTCTTGGTGGTAATTTGTACGGTCCAGTACGAGATGATGTTTATCCAGTGGTGTTCCGTGTGCTATTCGATCTATTTCGTGGTACTGGTGTACTTGCCTCCATTGGATTGAAGACATACTCTGGTGAAACTGAGTCGATGGTTGAATCCAGGTTGAGGTATTCATATATGTTGGGGTCAGTTTCATATGAGTGGAAGGTGAAGCTATCCAGAGTTATGCTTTCGCATTTGCAGCAAACCCAAGAGACGCTCTTTCTGTGCAGGTTGCTGTATTCTCCTGCTGACATCTCAAGGCATGATTGATGGTACCAGATGCTGCATTCGTCACAACAGACTCCTTGTTGGCTCCACGTTACTAGACATTGGCAGTATCCACATGGGAACTTCTCTTCGAGCCCTGGTTAGGGGTTTGACTCTATGTCACCTGCAAGAGTCAGGAGGTGATAGACTTTGGACTTATACCACGCGTTGTAATGTACCCTGTTGGTGGAGACCAGATTATTATTGGCTAGAATATATTCCTCTTGTTTGTCAATGCTCGTTGTTACCTCAACACAATTCCTCCATAATAAGTTATATTCACCAAACATAACAGGAGGAAGATGGTTTTAGATGGGCTCGTGTTATCTGGCCATGTGATCGGACCTCTTCATGCTGTTGATAGTCGAGGGTTTGTTATGTTATGTGCCAGCTGTTGGTGAGGAAACGGGCCCACTCGCCCCAGGGCCAGCTCGCCCCAGTCGACCTGGGCCAGCTCGCCCCGGGCCAGCTCGCCCCAAGGGATAATGTCTTATTTAAGTTGGTTTTCGTTTGTGTCTTTTTGCTTGCTTTCTCTCTCACTCTCTCCCTCTGTCTCTCTCTAAGGGTTGTCAGGAGATTGGATAGTTGGGTAGTAGTGATAATTATTTATTCGGATGATAACAATAATAACATAAGAACATATATACATAATAACGTGAATGAATATGTAAAAAGTACGAATGAATGCATATGAATGAATGATGAATCAGTTGGCCGCCGCCGCTCCTCTTGATGCTTTGCTCTTCAGATATAATCTCGCACATTTCTTCAGGAATGCACCTGTCGTCAGTTCTTGTGGGTCAGCTGTGTATGAGTCCCACAGGGCACGGATCTGTTTTGCCTTCTGGGTATACGCCGTCCGGCTGTCGGTTTCCAGGTCGACAGCTAATACATTCAACTTTACAATTGATGCCTCCCGCATCAATAGCGGCACCAGCTTGTAAAATGTAACATCACTCCCATGGACATTTAGTCTTCGATGCCAGCCTGAAGAAAAAAAACAAATGAGTTAATAAACAAATGACAGTAATAAATTCATTTTGAAATCTGTTATATAATATCGAATTATTAATATTAATATTATCTCTGAATTACGCGATTAATTAATCAAATTAGTTAATTATTAAAATTATAGATTGTTGAATTTAATGTTTGTCACTGAATGTTGTTGAATATCATTAAATATACATGTTGAATTAAATATACACACCTTCGAGATCATTGTTTGTCCGCACGTCATGCCGAAAGATACTCCATTCCTCGATAGAAAACGTGCTAGAGTCGAGCCACTGCCGTTGAACATAGTCGGAACGTGTCGGGCCACATCTAATTGGAGGTCGGCAACCAAAAACTCGTCGCATTGCAGAAAAGCTAAGTCGATTGTGAACTTCAGGTCGGATGGTTCTGGCGGCATAACTTTTGATCTATACTTGTTGACCGCTCGTTTTGTGGTGTCGGTCCGTGGCTTTAGATGGGCTGATGTTGTTGCAACACAATCTCTGATAGCTTGTTCTGCTATGCCGGTGGCCGGTCGGAAAACGTCGTTGTTAGTCGATTGTGAACTTCAGGTCGGATGGTTCTGGCGGCATAACTTTTGATCTATACTTGTTGACCGCTCGTTTTGTGGTGTCGGTCCGTGGCTTTAGATGGGCTGATGTTGTTGCAACACAATCTCTGATAGCTTGTTCTGCTATGCCGGTGGCCGGTCGGAAAACGTCGTTGTTAGCCATCTGCTGCGCTCTTGCATATACCTTCTTTCTCACGATAAACTGCGGGTCGGCCTCGTGGGTGTGGTCTTGTTTTGTCGAGAAATCATCGCCTCTTTGGATGACGGACACGCTGCATGTCGAGGTTGGATTCCTGACACTACATCTCCATCTGGTTCTTGTGTCGTTTCTGTCCTAAAAGATATAATATTTATATAGTATTATATATATTGTCTATTTTAATCTATTTACGTTTATATACAATGTATTGTTAATTATTCATATATATTGTCTATATTAATATATTTACGTTTATATACAATGTATTGTTAATTATTCATATATATTGTCTAATTTAATATATTTAAGTTTATATTGTTATTTATATAGTTATATATACGTAGGCCTATATAAAATGTTGGACTCATTACCTTCTTGACGTAAGTGTAGCCATCGCTAGACACAAGGAGGGGCATTCCACGCTGAGATCCCGTTGGTAGGATCTGGTATGTAACCGGTTCATCTTCTGGGATGTCGGCTTCTGTCGGTAGGGTTGGATCCGCGATGGATTCTTCCATAACCTCTGGGTTGATACTGAAGTTTCGGTCTGGTAGGTCAAAACTAATGTTGAGTGCCATTGATGGTAGAGGGAGTGCTGGAAGGGTTGGCGTTGAAGTCGTCGCGGATGTTGATGAAGTGACTGGCGTTGTTGATGATGAAGGCGTGGACGGTGTCGAGTATGGTCGAATTCGTCGATTTCGTCGTCGTACTGTTATATTTGCAGCTGATCTTGGTGTGGCAGCTTCTTCATTCAGCAAGCTAACAGCTATTGAGGATGGTGGTGGGTTATCTCTGCAAGTGTAAGTGAAAAAATGGTTATATCTGTATCAGGTAAGTATCAAATGGACGAGAAATTGAATATAAAGGAAAACGAACGATACGATAACAATATACGAAACGAAACTATGAAATAATGTAGCTAGCTATTCTTACCTGTTTTTACACATAAAACATCTGAAGTCGATCTCAACGTCGCCTTTCATCGCCCGCTTATACTCAATATGGTCTATGCCGGAATCGCAGAGTCGATGCTGCCACAGGAGGCAATCGTCGCACTGAAGAGCATGCTGAAGTGGTCTAACTTCGCTACCGCACTTGCAACAACGGAACATCTTTGTGGTTATGAAGTCAGATAAAAATCGCACTGCTTATATACTCTATGTGGTCGGCATATGAAAGTGATTATCTATCACATGTTCTGAAGCCATCTCACCCTCTGAAGTGTGAGGTGTGATTAGTCGGCTGGTTACTGTGTAAACAACCTGCTTTTATTGTTTTGATAGGATACAATAGGGACAATAACGGCTAAGGGTTTCCCAAACTCCAGAGATAGTGAGATGAACTCAGAGAATAAGAGAAACTTTAATATCAAGAATGTGAAAACAGATCATCATTGTTATTTAAGAATTCGCTGGTTCGTCGTTCAGACCAACTAGTGTGATATAGGATCATATAGGCCTACTGGCTATTATCTTGCCTAAAGTAATATAAATGTCGAAATTGATGGACATAACTCTGAAATATATCATAATATGAACTTAAAAAATTAATATATCAATATAAATTAACTTATTTACAACTTTAATACAAATGTAATACCCGGGCCGACTCGCCCCGGAAAGGTGGGCCAGCTCGCCCCAAAAACGGCCTGGGGCGAGCTGGCCCTGGGGCGAGTGGGCCCGGATCCGTTGGTGATACCACGTCTTCTGGTTGTCAGAGTTGAGGTACGTACTTATGGATTTTGGAAAGACAGTTTTTCTCAGAGTAGCTTGGTGACAAGTCCATGCTGTCTGAGTGGTTGCCAATCAGTGTATACTGTACAGTTAGTTGTTATCGGTATGTTAACACTGACCTGTAATAGGCTGTATACTATTACTATGTATACAGGTAGTTGTTATCGGTACCGTATGTTAATACTGACCTGTATAATATACAGGTAGGTGTTATTGGTATGTTAATACTGACCTGTGGGGTTAGAGTTCCCAGCAGTCCTTCTCGCTTTGGTCTGCTATACGGCGAAGCCAGGTTTTTGCTAGCAGTTTGTCGGGTGGATGCCGTCTGTGTACAGTAGACACTACGCCGCCCTAATGATCAGCTCAAACTGCCCATTAGGGCGGCTAACGGTTCCCTATACCCTGTGTACAACTATCTATTTCACAACATTTTTCATCTAAACAATGAATGCTAGCCTTATTACCTCACCATATATTTTCTGTCGGTACTCCCCGCCACAAGTTGACGCCAAAAGTTCCCACAATCGGCGCACCTAAATGCTTCTATCAGACATTTGTCATTTGTCACAATACAAATAAGCATGGACCTCCATCTTGTTGTCATCGAGGTCGGCAGTACCGCAGTAAATACATTTCAGACTAAAGTACTGGATAATCAATATTTTCGCATGGGTGGCGGGTTACGATTTTCGTACGCAGAGGTGTTTATTAAAGAGACGTTCTATTTCATTTCTGCAATTAAAGCATATCTCGCAATATCTCAGCTATTGTTCTCCGTCTTCCACCACAGCTCAGCGGTGTTGCTCATTTGTTCTCACCATTTGTAACTAACTGCATACTATTGTCTGATACTTGTAATTATGTCGGTAGGCGTACGCTATTGGTATGTATACACGGGTATTTTGTGTGAACAATAATATTATTTTTTGAATGTTTCTGTTGTTGTTTAGTTGTAGCTGACACTTATTGGTTGGCTGCTACTTAGATCAAACAATCGTTGGCAGTCCTTGAGTCAGGTTGTTTTGCACATTCATGTCTTCTTCCAGTATGTCTCTGGCAAAAGACGAAATGGTTAAAGTTGTCAAAACTCAATCTTGCCACCGGAATCAATGCTTAACAAATTTCAGCCAAACATTCGCAAGGGAGCATGCACCATGTGGCGGCAGCTGCAATCCACCATGTAACTGCCAACTATGTGTGTGCTGCTCTTGGTGTTGGGCGAAGTGTAACTGTGAGGGGAAACAGTGTTATAAAAAGAAAATGTATCTCAATAGTCAAGAAGAGGTACCCACCCATGAAAGCTCCGAGTTATCATATTTCGATTGTTGATATTGGTTATTTTTCACAACCTGGAATAGTTGGCGGCCTAGCAAATATTAGACGAGCCGAAAGACATACTCTCGATACCAGATTGCGTTGCAGAACAGGCGAATGTATAACACGTTATGGAATTTTTTATACCAGTGTTCAGTGACTGCCCATATTTTTTGTCATTAATCGAATCTGATAACTCAGGCGTCTTGTGAAGAAATAATTTGTTTGTTGTTGTTATTGTTTGAACATTATGGTGCGGGAACAGTCGAATTTGCAGATAGGCCTACTTTCGTTATGTGTACATGTACAACTGTTAAATTCGCCTCCAATATCGGTTGATAATGGGATAGGAGAAATTAATATCCCAAAATGTCATGGCGTAAGTCGTCAGTGCGGTAGGCCATTAACAATATTTATTATTCAATCCCTCTGTCCATGCATAGGACTACCAATGAATTTGGCAATATATTTGGGGATATTGCCTGCACCGTATGACAATTGGCCAAGCCGAGTAATAATATTGTCATTTACCTAGCACTTCGGGAAATGAGCAACTTTGTGTACGGACATTTGTAATAAATCATATATGCAGAATTGCACTGTGCTGTGCCAACAAGGGATCAAAGTGTGAAATGTTCACTGCGAAATTGCCAAAGCTGCACATCATATCAGTTGCACAGTAGAACTTATCGACATTGAAATCAGCAGTAATCATGATGACATTTTTTCACAGAGTAGGCTATTCCGATCGTGGTTACGATCTAGACTATTTCGTAATATCTTACAACGTATGCAACATATAAGTTTAAAGACTTAATAACAGGATATCTTCACCGATGGAATCAAGATTCAATGTAAATGTAACATTGGGTATACAGTATAAGCGGTCGGGATTATTCTATTCTCAACCTATCATCTGTTCAGCGATATCACACTTCGGCTATAAATGAGTAATGATTGTATCAGGTTATCCAGTAGTTTGACCTTGTTTTGTTCAGACTTCCCCGCAGCGTCACATGATCGTGTGAAGGTCATCAAATCAACAACATGGCAGATGGAAGTCGTGTTTTGTGATGTTGACAAATGACAAATGTCTGATAGAAGCATTTGGGTGCGCCGATTGTGGGAACTTTTGGCGTCAACTTGTGGCGGGGAGTACCGACAGAAAATATATGGTGAGGTAATAAGGCTAGCATTCATTGTTTAGATGAAAAATGTTGTGAAATAGATAGTTGTACACAGGGTATAGGGAGCCGTGCGGCACTAGAAATGATGAAATACATTTCTAGTGCCATCGGGTCTAGTGTACAGCGAGTAGTTGCGCTTGATCGGACGTATACATGTAGGTCGTTGGAGAACAACCCGCCCCCTAAAATTAATTAGCGGTAATTAGTGGCTAATTAGGAGGTGTGAGGGGATTATGAGATGTTTGTTTAACGAAACTGGGTTGTTCATTATAGATTTTTATTTGATGTAACAATAAATACACATGTCATATAATATAACTTATGAACACAAAAATGTATCAACGATAATATGTTTATTCAAGTTTTTTAAAACGAAATTTAAAAACGGAATGAAGAACAAAGGCTATAAATTAAATATCAATATGAACGAAGATTAAAAACAAAATTTAATAAGTTTAACAAACGAACAAATGCATGATTAATTTGGGGCTGCTGCTGTTGGCTGTCTGCATTGTACACGTCTGAGCACTTCTTCAAAAAGCTGACAGTCGTTGAGACGTATCATCGGCTTGCAGAATGAAGATAACCCACACTCAAGAATTAATATACCCAGTTCCGTCGGCATCGTTCAAAGGCTGTTTTTTTATACTCACCTCCGGTGAGATGAATCCCGATCACTAAGTGTTGTGATAACACATGCATGCACTGTGATTATGAACCATTTGCATCAAATGTTTGTTTTAAAAGCACCCCTTTTAATCTTTAATAATATATCATCAAAGAACATAATCACTATTAACAATTTCTGGACAACCCGCCCTTATTTATCGGGACAACCCGCCCCGAAAACAGTAGAGGGGCGGGTTGTCTCGGGGGCGGGTAGTCCCGTTCCCCTTGATTCAATGTCTTTATTAGGGAAGTGAGTATGCTGTCGTCTTCATCAAACCAGTCTGGGTGATTGTGGCCTCTTCATTTGTTGAAGAGCTTGGTGGAGTAAGCTGGGATCTCCAATATGGTTATTCTGCACTCTGAGAAGCTATCGATGTTATTTTGGATTCTGGATAGCTTATCTAGTATCTCTGGTATTCGAAGTTCAGCATTCGGGTGTAAATCGATGAACTTTCCCTTCTTGTCTGTGAGATCACAAGTTCCTAACCATATGTAAAACCATACCATGCCGTTGTAGTGATTTGCTATGGTTTTAAGGTGAGTTTCCAGCCACAGGATTGTGTGGTCAGTTCTGTAGCCTGGAGTAGATTTCCAAACAATCAGTTTTCCGTAGATGATGTTATCTGATTTTGTAGGTAGTTTCCTTTACTGTCAGATATGATATATGCTTTCCTTGTTTGCAGTCTCCTATTTCTGATAAACTTCTTGAGTTTATGTAAACCAAGTCTCTGTCAGGGATTGGCCAAACAAATTCAGAAAATAAAATGGCCAACGGAATTTCCTGGACAACGTTATCCCTGATCAAAGAAAATTTACGACTAAATTCAACATTTGGATTTACCAAGCAGTGATAATTGATTCGTATCACGCAATGCATCGCACTGCGTTTCGGAGAGTAATTCAATAAAAGGTTCTGTTAATTGATACCAATATTTTATCGGCGTCATTTAGACTATTAATTAGTGCACGATTTGTCTAGTGTGGTCAACCAATGTGTAAGTTCTGATATTTCTGATGTGTTTTACACCGAAAATGATGAAACCATTTGGCATTCTCAAATAATAAGAACAAATATAAGTGTTTCCAGTCACACTCAAAGTCTTTACGCACCGTATACAGTAGACCTAGTCCAACAAATTAGACTATTCGGATTATTACATATTTTAATATTTGGACATTTACGATTGTATTAATCCTTATAGTCTAATAAAAGAGCTGAAAGCCAAGTTAGCACACATTTTGAACCAGGTCAACATCAGTGACCACCGATATGACCCCATCAAAATACCATTTTCTCTTAAATTATCTACAAATACATTAGTCTTACCTGTAGCGGAGATAGTATTCTTTGTGTTCACACATAGATTGTGATATAAAAGTTGTCAGAATTACAGATTTGTTAGTTTAATCCCGGATTGGAAAACATATCACCATTTTCAAATACAAATAAATTATGTTAATTTCGCGTGTTTTCCCAGATTTCTGATCTATTGCGCGTGCTTTCGTTTTCGTATGTGTTCGCTAGCGTAGACGGGTTTGAATATTTCTGTCGGTTGAGTTGTTATAAAATTATATGAATTAATAGTGACACAAATTTATGCTAGTTAGTTCAGTCATGATATTTAACATATAATTCCAACAAAAGGTATGTGTTTTTTATTTGTAATTTTATTTGTGTCATCAGACGTGAACAGTGTAAGTTAAAGGGGCATGCCCTTGCCACATAAGTCTTGCGGCTTCGTAGCGTTCAAAGTTTTCACGTCCTTTGTTGGACGATGAGGGATTAAGACCACATAAATGTCCAAATATTAAAATAGGTCTTAATCCGAATCGTCTAATTTGTTGGACTACAGTAGACCTACCTGTATATTTATGGCAAAACAAAGGATTTTCACGAGCTACTCTAGTCCAAAATTCACTATACATTGAATGTATATGCCAACTTTCCCACCCTTGGCAACGGAGGGTTTTGTTCAACTCAGAAAAAGAAGAATGTGACACAAGACTCGACCAAACCCCGATACCCCCCCCCCCCCCCAGTACATATACTAAACTAAACTAATGTGTCGATCAAGCTAGACACTACACCGCCAAAATGTCCAGCCCAAACTGGCCATTTGGGCGGCTGGTTGCCCCCCATACCCGTAGTCGGGTTATCTGTTTCACCACAATTTTCAACTAAATAATGAATGCTGGCCTTATTATCTCACCATATATTTTCAGTCGGTAATCCTGGCACAAGTTGACGTCACAAGTTCCCTGTGTCTGTGGATCTAAATGCTCCAATCGGAAATTTGTCACTTGTTGAATTTCCACGAGTCAATTAGTCGGCCATTTTTACACTCTTGTTGACATTTTTACACAAGGCCATGTGCTCGGAAGAACTACTGGATAATTTTACTACCAGTTTGGACTATAGACCGTTTCACGGATAACCATTACTACATTTCAAGATTTTATTCTTAGCAAACCAGTTGAATATAACATGCAAAGTGATTTGTATAAAACAATGGGTGGGTAATCCAAACACACAATATAAACAATATCGAAGCATAGGCCTATAGCTTGGAAATATGTGCCTTGCGGTTTACTATTTTATTAGTACACTGAGTTTATTTTAGATGAGTTTTTTAATGTGTCTGATTGAGTCTGCACGTGGTTTAATATAATCGCAGATATATTTGGTATCTATCAGTCTATGTGAAGCCAAATTGATATTTAATAAATAATTGAGCTGAAGTGTAATAAGGGATTCCTTATTGCACTTAAGCGCAACAAGACATTCCTTATTGCGCTGAAGCCCAATTAAATCCTTATTGATTATCTTAATCTTAAAAGTGTCAGCCAAATCTTGTGCAAAAGGGGCAGGATTGATGTTTAGTTTGTTCAGACGCCAACTGACGGGATAGCTACCACCCATGCACATCACATTAATCTTTATAAATTTTCTTCCTTTTCATTTCTTTTTCTCTTTTCTTTCTGTGGATATACCGTAGTTAGTGTAAACATATTTTATTCCAATCAAAATAATAACATGACAAACATTTTACTGTAAGACAGAACAATATAAATAATCGAATGATTGGAAAGGGGATTAAACAACAAGACCAAGGGCTTTTATTAAGTTTTCTCCCCTTTTGTTTCGCGCCCGCTCTTCATTAAGTGTAGAGGGGGGGGGGGGTCGGACGGGAAGGAATGAAAATATCATAATTATAGTAATGTTGTTGTCGTGAGAAGCAGGGAGAGAGATTGTGAAGGAGAAAGAGATATCTATATATATAGAGAGAGAGAGAGAGAGAGAGGTAAAGGGGACGAGATGCTGGATGGACATACCGTAGTTGTTGCTCTTGTTGAGTATAGTTCTTCCATATGTTAGTGTAAACATATTTTAAATTCCAAGTCAAAACAAATAACATAATATACAAACGGTATAAATTCAAGATATTTTGTATTTTGTATAATATTGCCTGCATCTGCTTTGTCTTTTAAAGCTTTACTGGTCTTTGTTGTCAGCCGAGAATTTTTTTTATAATAACCTCAAATATAATTTAACAGTGTTCACTCTAACCTGACCCAATGTTATTGACATTGCCCTGGTCCTCTACCATCTGTGTAATATTATAGTGAATCAACCGAGTTGAACCAAGCGAACAATATGACTTGTGTCTTGTATATATAATATTGCACCATAGTGTAAAATGTTTGCTATATACGTAACATACCAACTCTCCAAAATGGAGGCATAAAAGATATACTCGTATATAGGTACATGATATAAAAAGAGCATTCTCACTTTATCATGATGGTGCATATGGCTTTGTAGAAGTTCGCGATGCCTGCATGCATGCATGTGTCATTGACATGCAACTTGTAAGTATTCAACGTATTTTGTTCCTTTTTATTGGCTTTGTACGCAAACTGAGCATTAACTTGGACAATTTTGACAAATTTGATGTTAGATCGGACAGTGGAACATTAAAGTTATAAATATATGGCGAAGGAATGGTCACCGCATATATATACATATCTTATTGAACCATGCATGATGCACAGCGACTATGATAAACACCGCCAGCAGCAGTTTTTGTCTCAAATAAATCGTTATCAAAACACACATTTCTGGCCGAGAAATAAGCGGATTAAGTGTGATAGTCATTTATACACGCACCTGACAAATGTGGTTTCTATTCGAAACAAACATGGGACATTGATATGAATGTATAAGTTGGATTTTCGTCTAACAAATAACCCCAGGCTCGAAGAATGAATTTATTGTCGGCGTATTCGGCTGTCTGAGCAGGTCTGAGGGTTAATTAATCCCAAAGTCACGACACTCATGTATCCAATACGCTCATGATATCCCACCAGGACTATGTATAATCTATATTTATTTTCTGAAAAATTGGAGTTAGCTTTCTCAAATATTTTTTTCGAGCGTTATCTGATACTGTAAAACATAGACTGGTGTCGTGAGCGTGGTTTTCTGACAATTGCGACAATTTTGTCTCATAAAATAAATAAAAATACGACGAGAAACTGGAAATGTGTTTTGCATATTCCGGAAGGAATATATGTCCCTAACACATGTTTGAAAGTTCACACAACATATGAAAGATAACACAGTTATCATTAGTATTATAGACTCGTTCTAAATCTCCCATAGTAAATGGATGCGAGGGCACTGAACTATGTTTTGCAGCTTAAATGCAACAGTCAAAAGGGTTATCCGTGAAACGGCCTATAACCAGTAGTAAATTATCCAGTAGTTCTTCCGAACACATGGCCTTGTGTAAAATGTCAACAAAAGCGTAAAGATGGCCGACAAGTTAACTCGTTGAAATTCGACAAGTGACAAATGTCCGATTAGAGCATTTAGATGCACCGACACATGGAACTTTTGGCGTCGACTTGTGCCGGGGATTACCGACTGAAAATATATGGTGAGATAATAAGGCCAGCATTAATTATTTAGTTGAAAAATGTTGTGAAACAGATAGTCCCACTGACGGTATGGCAAGCAACGCGATGCTAGAAATGATTAAATCCATTTCTAGCGCCATCGGGTGTAGATCAAGCGAACGACCCCCTTTGTGATCTTTAGAAGCATTTATAAAAAAAACACAGGGTGTTTGCTCCCTCGGAAACACTGTACCCAGGTAAAATGTACTCGGTGAAAATAATCCATGGTTTTACCCAGGTGCAAACCCCCTGGTTACACTCATATACGTATATTATATGTTACCTGGGTTCCACCTGGGTACATTGTTCCAAGTTCAGGGTACAAACCCAGGTAAGGTGCACTTTTGTGTATTTGGGTACATATGTACCCATGTTCAATGGTCACTTTTTACTCAGGTGCAAATCTTCATGTGAGTGGCACCTGTGCACGTACATTGTTCTAATTTCCTACTAAGTACGAACATGATGGGTACTGCGTAACTTGGTATATTGGGGTACAATGCATCTGATTGCATGCATTGTAAAGCAAACCTGGATTTATCGCAGTGTGATAATCTACATGTACTACTGCGTTTTCACCAAGGTATCAGATCTTAACAAAGATCAAAACAAAACAACGTGTGCTGCAACTTGATGGACCAAAATTATTACATGACTGTCTTTTTTACCCCCCCCCCCCCCCCAATACCACTATAGTAAAGCGAGCATTTCCCCGACCGGATCAGATACAGTTTGATCCGATGTACTATCACCCTTCTCTGTCTCTCATATTGCCCATGTCCATTTAAAAAGCCGGAATATTTATAATACAACAGTAGCCTTGTCTATTATTGTTACTAGTAGCCTACACGAGGTTTCATTTCATAACTCATGGCAGCAATTGTGTTTTTGTTTTTAATAAAAATGTGTCATATAACAAACCTGTTATCGATGCAGAAAATTGATTTGGGCTTCGCGTCACGTCTCGTTGAAAATGTAAGATAGCTAAAGATCAAGCTAAACGCCTATGGCGGCTCGTTTGATCCAGCGATCTGACCTCTTCAACTCGACGTCATACTTCGGCCAGATCAATTCACCGCAATGATAACTTGTATGTATTACAAATTCCACAATGTATGCGCATTGCATGTTGTAATACGGCTGGAATCATCATCTCAATTACCAGCCTGTTTCTTTTGAGAGAAAACATCACAGAGCAGCAAAAATGGTCCACCAACTGAGGATTTAACACAGAGAGTGGTTAATAATATTGAATCTTTTAAATATTGAGACCATCGATACCTATAAATGTGGAAACTCGTAAAGGACAATAAATAGAATAAAACTACAGTTGTTTCCCATCAAGTCAGACTCAGAAGTATATGCAACTTTTGTTCCGGAGATTTGGATGGAAATCCCCTTCACTTGTTCACTTGGTCTCATTTTACAATAAAATATCCAGAATAAAATACGTATTAATTGATAGAGGCGTTTCTGGCCATGGATCTTCAACTCATATTTATTATTCTATAACCACGATACTATTTAAAAATTTGAATATGGACAGATAATCCATCTTTAACATTTTACAATTCACTGATAGTTATTCATGAAATTCAGTGTAATTTTCTATATCTTCACTGCCAGCGGTAGATAACGATTATTATCTGTCAGCGATTTCTAAAATAATCTATTGTTGAGCGTATAATAAAACACACTAACAAACATTTATTTGTACTGAATTGGAAAGTCAATTGCGAGTCAAATTCGTTATCCGATGGTAAATTTCTTGATATAGGCCAGGGGATATAGCTGTAGACAGATATCTTGACTCATGCGATTATTAATAGCCATGCTAGACTACTGTATCACTGGTGGCGTCAACCAATTGAAATACACTGGCGGCGTCCACTAATTACAACTCCACTCTCATATGCTGACTACTTACATCACTGGTGGCGTGCCGCGTCGACCCACTAATTGCAACTTCTTTGAAACATGGAATTCACACGGCGGCCAAATAAGAATCTATTAGGAGTTACATGTACCTTGTCAATACAATGTATACACACTACACGGACTACCTATACACCACCCTGACCTGACCTGACCTGAATATCATATTTAAACATTCGTCGATGACACACCACTTTGGTGTTAAATTAAACGCACAGAGGATATGTTGTATTTCTGAACCTCTATATCGACTCAGATTGTCTGACTTTACCATTGTATTTTTCTTTCAGATTATTTATCGCACACACATTTGTAATACCACCGGCATGCCCCGGTGCTTGTGTTTTTACATATGAGTATTTGAGAATAAGATACCAGTTCAGTTCAGTGATTGTGGGTAGCATTGATATAACCGTGGTGATAGTGGTCGTTCACACAACTATACACTGCTGGTACAATACCGTCAACGAAAAATAGTACCGACATCAGTGAACAAAATGGAACGTGAATTTTGAGCCATTAAATTGAACAGGGAACCGAATGGAACGTGAATTTTGAACCGTTAAATTGAACACGGAACCGAATGGAACGTGAATTTTGAACCGTGAAATTAGACGTCCATCCCGTTTCAGTCATCTGTAATCTTTAGTATGTTTTGTTTTGTTTCAGGTGTATGTGCATGTCTCATGTGCAGCGATTGTCAACGTGATCAACAATGATTGTCAACTGATTAACACCAAAAACAACACTACCGGTCATGTACATGAACAACTGACTGTCATACACCACGACAGACTGATATACGTCACAGATTCGTCGTCTGCGATATACAGTGAATACATCGGGGAAAAGGAGCACGCGCCTATACCGGATATGACCACCAACCCCACAGACGCAGAGCCAATCAAATGTTGTGTCTCTGATGAGACGTTTGATGAATGTATCACCATGGAAACAGAAATCAAAGTCCATGCCGACGAGGGACAATCGCAGTGTACAGAATGCGGAAAATCTTTAAACCAATTGTCTAATTTGGGAATTCATTATGTCGTGACGCCACATGTTAATATGTGTGAAGAATGCGATACGTCGTCAATTCAACAGGATAAACTCACTCAATACATGATGGATCACACGGGAGATAGTTCATTTAAATGTAATGTTTGTGATGCGGATTTCGCTGTTTATGATCACCTGGCGCAACACTTGAATACCCACGTTTGTAATTTACCATACACGTGCGATATTTGTCAGAAGGGATTCACTGTGATGAGTAATTTGATCAACCACACGAGGACCCACACGGGCGAGAAACCATATAAATGTGATATTTGCCAGAAGAACTTCACCATGAAGCACAACCTGACTTCACACGGGAGGATCCACACGGGGGAGAAACCATACACATGTGATATTTGTGGAAAGAGATTTAATCAAAAATCGAACATGAATCTACACATGAGGAAGCACGCGGGAGAGAAACCATATGCGTGTGATATCTGCCAGAAAGGGTTCACAGAGAAGAGTGTTCTAATTTCACACACGATGATCCACACAGGCGAGAAGCCATATACGTGTGATACGTGTGGAAAGAGATTCATTCAAAGATCGCATATGAATATACACATGAGGAACCACACTAGGGAGAAACCATACGAGTGTGACATATGTCAGGACGTATTCATGCAGAAGAGTCACCTGACTTCACACATGACGACCCATACGGGTGAGAAGCCATACAAGTGTGATGTCTGTCAGAAGGAATTCACAATGAAGAGTAGTCTGACTGTACACATGAGGACACACACGGGTGATATACCATATCAGTGTGAAATCTGCCAGAAGAAGTTCAATAGGCAGTTCTCTCTGACGGAACACTTGAGGATCCACACAGGCGAAAGACCATATGAGTGTGACATTTGTGGAAAGGACTTTAGACACCGGAGTTACCTAAATCAGCACAAGAGGATCCACACGGGAGAAAAACCATTTGAGTGTCATATTTGTGGTAATAGATTTTCTCGAACATCGGACCTAAATAAACACGTTAAAATTCACACACGATAGATATATGAGTGTGAAAGTTGTCAGGATAGATTCACTCAGAAGATTTACCTGACTTCACACATGCGAACCCACACGGGTGATACGCCATACAAGTGTTATCAATAGCAGAATGAAAGACCATATGCATGTGATATTTGTCAGGATAGATTCACTCAGAAGACTCACATGACTACCTTACTCGTATTTACATTCGCGCAGTACTATTTTTCACGCACCCATGTGTGCGCGAATTTAAAACTGAGCGGAAAATAGTGCGACTCCCAAGTTTAATCCATAAGATAAAATAAAAGAGTGCTACATGTATGTTGCTGAGTTCACATATGTTATCAACGGTTGAATAGACAATTACGCCTATACATGTATGCATATATTTACATTCGGCTAACCGCTATCAAGACCATTGCTCACGACAAATCATGGTAACATAGTCATTGTTGAAATGCTTGTATAAGAAATACTAATATTCCAGGTAGCCACAAAATTATGATGTATGTAGTTACTAGTTCATTGTCTACACGATGTAAATCCGCCGCGATGGTGTTTAATATACACATATAATATCTCCAGCAATGACTAAGAACAGAAACTGTCATCAGCTCCAAGATAAACGAAAATATCACATAATTATTACGAAAATAGTTTTCTTAGTTTTGAATTCGCCCAGCTAGGTGCGCGAATTTAAAGTGCGCGAATTCAAAACAGCGAAAAATAGTACTGCGCGAATTTAAATACGAGTAAGGTGTTCTTTTACGGGTAGTACACCATTTACACGAGTGGCCTGACTCGAAGAGAGAGATGTCACAAATATGGTATATGATATGGTACTGTTCTAGTCAGTTATGAATTGTAACCCACGAGGGGGTGGTCCACTTCTGTGCTACTTTATATACAAAGTTGAATAGCTGAACTTGACGAATGCCGTTCATTCAGATAAGATATTACCCGATCATCCACAGTGGTGAGTGGAGGTTCAACACGCTGATTTAGTCATTAATCATTTGTTCTGGATCAACACTAACAATATGTACAATTTGAAGTTACCGGTACATCGATCATATGAATGATTTCATCCTGATTGCCAACTGACTTACGACTAACTGTAAACTCTACTACTCTAGCATCAACCGAAGATGAAGGCATAATTATACTAGCTAATAGTATATTCCAAATTCCACTCTCAAATAATCTTTTCAATAGTAAATTAAGTGATTCATTCACTGCCTTGGAATACATGTACTCTAATAGATTAGTATAATAGCAATGCAATCTTTGAACAAATCGATATGTCGTATAGCCGTATGCATGCGACATATGACTCTGTATATAGCGATATTTTATTTTATTATTGATTGTTCTTCCACTGTATATGACTACGACCGCATTAGTGCGAGATAGGTCTGGGACAATGAAGTACTCATAGAGCCTTATGTATGTGACAAATGACTCTCTGTTAATATTTTATTTATTTGTGAGTGTGTGTGTGTTTTAAAAAAAAATTATATTTATTTTATTATTATTGTTGTATGCATGCATTTGTTATGTAACCCTTGCATGTCATACTTTCGTGTTGTCTGATTTGTAAATACTTCTAGTCACTCTCCAAACTTGGATGTCAATAAATAAATAAATAAATAAAAATACCACCAAACAATATTAACCGGTTTTATCATTCTAGCCATCATTCCGTCGAATTTTCGTAGAACACAAAATGATTTACAATGCGTTTAATAATTGTTATCAGGCACGTGTTGAAACTGAAATGAATTTTGTTGTTGAGTGTAGTGCATACTTTGGAATTCACTTCCCGCTTACACTTAGGAATTTTGCTACTTTAGAATCTTTCAAAACAGAACACAAAACGTATCTGTTTAATCTCCACAATGGCATCGACGACCAAAGCTAACCTCACCATTCGTGCATTGATTTATACAATACACCCAGCCTTCATCCTGATTTGTATATCAATTGTTTGATTTTCTTCATTGTAGTTATTGTTTGCGTGAACAGGGTATATACACATGTGTTTGGATGTGTAGGAGCTCTGTCATGTGTTGTGACCTTTAGTGGCTTAGGCCTTATGGGATAAGGCGCTTTAAAAATGCTATACATTATTATTCCGATCTAACACAAAGACTACATCGAGATATTGAAGAGTGTAAGTGTGAATTTCCGAAAATGAGAGACAGAAAGATTATAAATACCGCATGCAACATGATCCAGTTGTTCTTTCTCAGAATGGAATCTTTGAAAACTTTGTAAATATGCAGAGAAACACCTGTATCAGTTTAAAGACGTGCCTGATCGCCGACGTTTCTCTATTTCTAAATTATGATTACTAACACGGAGAATGGTGAACATTTCTCGCCTTTCGATGCGTCGTGTATGTTTTAGGAAAGGTTCCTTAAAGAATCGATAAGTACGAAACTTAGTTTCTCCAGAAGATTTTTCGTCATCATATATATATCGCGTATAAATTGTTCGATATTCCTTAATTTTAAATCACTCGCTACATGTAGATATTTCTCATTCTTTGAAGTAAATTTGCCGTCTTCATTAACTTGTATGTTATATGTTGCTAAACTTTCATCCAGAGGTAGTGGCAGGAAATATGGCTTGTTGCCATTTATCGGAAAGCTCTCGGCGAGAGCTTTCCTATGAATGGCAACAAGCCATATTTCCTGGATTATGTTCATTTTTGGCAATTCAGAGAATGAATCAAGACAGTGTACTAGACCGTATGGCGCTAGAAATGTATTTCAACATTTCTAGCGCCGCGTTGATAGCAATACCCGCCATGGGGCTATCTGTTTGATCACATATTTACATAAACAATGAACGCTGGCCTTATTATCTCACCATACATTTTCAGCCGTTACTCCCAGGCACAAGTTGAATCCAAAAGTTCCCACAATCGAGCATCTAAATGCTCGAATCAGACATTTGTCCCTTGTTGAAAGTAAACAACTTAGCTAAGTCGGCCATCTTTACGTTCTTGTTGACATTTTACACAAGGCCATGTGCTTGGAAGAACTACTGGATAATTTACTACCAGTTTGGATTATAGTCCGTTTCACGGATAACTGTTACCAGCTTTCAAGATTTTATTGTCCGCAAACCATTACAACGGTGTGGGTGTGTAATATTGTGAAACATCCTAGTTGAACCGAGCGAACAATATAACTTGTGTCTTGTATATATAACATTGCACCATAGTGTAAAATGTTACTACATACGTAACGTACCAACTCTCCAAAATGGAAGCATTAAAGATATACCGGTATACAGGTACAGGATATAAAAAGAGCAGTTTCATTTTATGGTGTGTGGCTTTGTAGATGTTCGCGATGTCTGAATGCATGTGTCATAGACATGATAGCTGTAAGTATTCAACGTATTTTGTTCTTTTTAGTGGCTTGGTATGCAAACTGAGCATTAAATTGGACAATTTTGACAAATTTGATGTTAGATCGGACAGTGGAACATTAAAGATGGATTATCTCTTTAAATAACAAATTTGAAATAGTTGCGTGGGTATGAAATAATAAATATGAACTGAATACCCCAGTCCGGAAAGGCTTCTATCAATTAATATTGATTTTATTTCAAATATTTTATTGGGATCGTCTATTTGTCTATTTTTAGAACAGGCCATTCGGGTGATACACTTGACAAAACATGGGGCATTGATATAAATCTATAAGTTTGATTTTCGTCTCGAAGAAATACTTTATTGTCGGCGTTTTCGGCTGTCTGGGGGTTAATTAACCCAAAAGTCACGACACCCCTGTACGATATCCCAACCTGACTATGTGTACTCTATATTCTCTGAAATATTGAAGTAAAAATTCTCAATAGAACTATGTTTATCGAGCGTTATCTGATACCGCAAAACAGACTGGTCAGCGTGGTTTTCTGACATTTCCGACAATTTTGTCGCATAAAATAATTAAAAAATACGATGAGCAACTGAAAATGTTTTTGCATATTCCGGAAGGAATATATGCCCCTAAGACATGTTTCAAATTTCACGCAAAATATGAAAGATAGCAAAGTTGTAGTTAGTTTTAAAAACCCGTTCTAAATCTCCTATGGTAAATGCATGCGGGTTATAAAGACCAGCTGAATAATACAATTAATTTAGCTCCAAACATATCTAAATATGTCTTAACTCATGCTAAATAAGGTTTATAACATGTATCCTTTCCATTTTGTTCACATTTTTACAAAAAAGTACTATTTCCAGACATTTGAATAAAACGGCTTCTTTGTTTACAATAGTCATTTTTGAATCGGGTGTTTCCGTCGCGACTCGGAAATGACGTCACCGAGGGTACAAAGACGGAAGAAACTTTATGCGCCGTTTTTAAAATCACGTATTTTGAAATCGTCTTTTTTATTGTTGTTTATTTTTTTGAAGAATAAAACGTATTCGTCGCTGCATGGCTGCAAACTGTAGCCATAAATGTTCAAGTGGCACGAGAATTAATGCAGCCATTCAACAACAGTGAACGGCGTTTGTCCACAACGAGAGTTTGGAATGGGCTGTCACAATACAGAGCTCTGCTTGTGTTCCAAGCACTTTGAAGAAGGATATTTCACAAATATTGTGAAATGCAAGCTGGGACATACAAAAGTGTGATTCACATTGTCAAACAAAATGTTATCTACGTGACGTGAATACCGGTATACGTGAGGTCATTGGTGTAAACAAAGTCGACTTACAAATCGCGGACAAACATCCAATTTTGTGCTAATAATGATGAAAGTTGTGTTCAGGAAATCAGCATCAATCTAAAACGGACATAGGCAAGAAGAAATGTGTTCTATCTAAACGAGGTCAGGACGTTTCATAATTCCAAAATTTGAACTGTTAATTTTGACTTTCCCAATTTCGGGGGATATTTTTTCTAACGGTTTTTTACACTTCTCGCCCAAAACATGACGTCGCGTCGGTGGAATCGTTGAAATGCGCCCAAAGCTGTCGAAATACTCCCAGATAAACAAATGGCTGTGATTACCACCGAGCAGCGGTGTTCCCGTTGACCAGTGAAGCATATATAAGCTGCCGATCAACTCTACGTTATTGAATACGCTGAATAATCAGACCACTCACAGTACTCCAGTGAAAAGTATGTCGCAATCACTATCTACAACTGCTGGTGCTCTGGCAGACGCACATAGTATTGTATACGACAACCACAACAGCAGTGCCGCACATAGTTTGCCCCAACTGGATGGTTCGCCCCCACCAAAGGACGACCCGCTAATGCTTTCAATTCTGAGGGCCATTCAGTCGCGAATGAACAAATTAGACATAATGGAACAAAAGCTTGAAAAACTGGACAAAATTGACATCATAGATCAGAGAGTGAGCGATATGGAAGATAGAGTAGACAAATTAGACAAACTGAATATAAAAGAGCGCATAGTGGAAACTGAAAATAAAATACGTGTGAAAGAAGTACAAGAAGTAACAATGAAAGCTCAAGTTGACCAATTGAAGCATAGTGTACAGTACATGTCTGATCAATATGACGAGGTTCTAAAGTCTGTGAATGATTTGAAGTCAGATATACAAGACATACGATATCTCGGTCCATTGTGTACTGATTCTGAATCCCAGAGGCGCATCGAACAACTCGAGTGTGATAATAAAGAACTGCACGAACTTCTTTTGGACCTACAGTGGAGAAACATGCGGGATAATCTCAAATTTACTGGGATCAGAGAGGATCCATCCCAATCAACGGAAAAAGTGCTCCGAAATTTTTTCGCAGAGAGACTCCACATCAGCCCAGATGTCATTGGATTTGAACGTGTGCACCGCATCGGCCAGTTTACGCACGGTCGCAACAGAGCCATCATTGCCAAGTTTAGCTTCTACAAAGACCGTGATTTCATTTATAGTTGTAGTGGCAGGTTAAAAGGAAGTCACATATATATCCGCGAACACTTCCCTGAGGAAATCGAAGCAAGAAGAAAAAAACTCTATCCTTATGCTAACAAAGCCAGGTAAATGAACCACCGAGTGAAGCTTGTCAAAGACAAGCTGTATATTGACAGGAAACTATTTACAACCAGAGACTTTGAGATTGCCGATACGCCACCCAGTTCACCAGGTCAGCAGCGAAGATCGCAAACACAAGGTGCGCCGGGTTTGGCACCAAATGCCGATGTGCGATCAAGAAGTCAACAGCAGGATGACGATCCGCTCAACCTCAGCATGCGTGATTCCGCGACACCTCCATTCAAGCAACCTGGAAAGAGACCGCGAACGTCTTCGACCCCGAACAATACATAGGGACTCGGCGGTGAACCCCCAGTTGAAATCCATGTAGATATCAACCCATCACCTTTTCGTACTCAGACAAACTCTGAGCTAAAAGTATTATGTTTGAATGTATGTGGTTTGACAGCACGATTACGTTCTCCAGATTTGTGCAATTTAATTAATATGTATGACATTGTAGGTCTATCCGAAACTAAGACAGATAACACAGATAAAATATACATACCAGGTTATGAATATATCTTTTGTAATCGTAGATCGCTCTCTCAAACAAAATCTGGAGGAATCTGTGTTTTATACAAAACAGAACTAGCTTCGGGAATTGTTATCATTGAACAAGATTCAAAGCATACTATTTGGATTAAATTAAGCAAACATGTATCTCATTGTCCAGATGATATCGTTTTTGGCATCACATATATTCCTCCAGAAAATAGCGGATTCTCTTCCCTAGAAATGTTTTCAGAATTGGAAAGTACCAAGTTAGAACTTTCTAAACGATATAAGCATATATGTCTTATGGGAGACTTGAATGCTAGATGCGGTCAACTTGACGAAACAACTGATCTTGAAATAAACACGAATAACGATAACGATTCATTTGCAGAACTCCATGATATATATAGAGTTATCCCGCATGTTACGCACTTCAAGTGCGAACGCAGAGCTTCATCAGACAATACAGTGAATAGCTACGGAAAACGATTAATTCAATTTTGTAGAAATACTGATATGTGTATTTTAAACGGCAGAATTGGTTCTGATAAACACGTCGGAAGGCTCACTAGCAAGAACACTAGTTTAATTGATTATTTCTTATCTACTGAGCATTTTATGAAATTATGTACGAATTTACGAGTACATGATTTTGATCCTATGTTTTCTGATATTCATTCCCCAGTGGAGCTAGTCATACACTGCAATTGTAAAATAACACCCCCATCTACACAGACATGTCGACAGACGAAAACATCACGTAGACTTTGGCATCAAAGTGGAGCACTTAGCTTCCAAAAGAACATTGAGAAAAACAAAGTCGAAACAGTAATAGATACGCTGAAAGAATATACGACAAACAAAAAGCATTTCAACAAATATACTGCTAGTGAAATTGCAAACGAGGTAGAGACAATCTTTAGTGATGCTGTAAACACAACCTTTGGTCAGCAACCCATTACGCATAGTTCTCAAAAAGGCACTAAGCCCTATTTAATAATGCATGTAAGATAGCTCGAAACAGATATAACATTGTACGGAAAACTCATTCACAATACCCAACGGCAAAAAATAAGCGGCTAATGCAAGAAGAAAGTAAGACATACAAGTCAATACTGCGTAAGCATGAATCGGAACACAAGGATAAATTATCAGGTAAAATTTTCACATTATGTTTTCCAAGAGGATAATGATATTCTTGATATGCCCATCACACAGGACGAAATACTTCGAGCAGTATCGGTGTTAAAAAACGGTCGTAGCAGCGGAATTGACAACATCCGTAATGAACACATCAGGAGTACCATAGAAATGATGTTACCATTGTATACCGAATGGTTTAATTTGATTTTTAACACGGGCATAATTCCAGATGAGTGGTTGACAGGAATAGTTATACCAATTTATAAAAATAAAGGTGACAATACATTACCAGAAAATCATAGACCTATTACAATCCTTAGCTGTCTAGGAAAATTATTTACCAAAATAATTAATGCACGATTAACTGAATATTCAGAATCTATTGATCTTATTGACATCAACCAAGCAGGTTTTAGAAAAGGCTTCTCCACTACCGATCATATACTAACATTGCACTTCATAATTAGTATTTACAGAGAAGCCAATGTAAAGCTGTTTTGCACATTTGTTGATTTCAAACAGGCTTTTGACACCGTTTGGAGAAACGGCTTGTGGCAAAAAATTATTACCGCAGGTATTAATGGAAAGTGCTTTAAACTTATTAAAAACATGTATAACGAAGTAAAATCTAAGGTTAAAATCGGTGAATGTCTCTCAAATAGTTATCAAAGCTATTCTGGTGTTTTGCAAGGAGAAAATCTATCTTCTTTTTTATTTTCACTCTACCTAAATGACCTTGAAAATTTTCTATTGTCCAATAGAGTTCCAACTCTGAAATTAATTGAGAATGACACATTGACAGAAATTGGAATGTATATCAAATTGTTGGTACTATTGTACGCAGATGACACAGTCATTTTTACGGAGACAGCCAAGGATATGCGTATAGCCCTAAAAGAGTTCTCTGAATACTGCGAGCTTTGGAAGCTCACAGTCAATGTTGACAAAACAAAATTAATGGTATTTGGCTGTAAAAGAATCCCAAAATCACGAATACCTTTCAATGGCGCAAGATTACAAATTGTTCCTCAATTCACATATCTGGGTATTATTTTTACAAGGAATTGTTCTTTCTCAAAAGCCGTGAAGCAAAATATAGCAATAGGCAATCGGGCCATGTTTGGCCTACTACATAAGGCGAAAGAACTAAATTTATCGATAGACATTCAAATAGAACTTTTTTCTAAGACTGTAAAACCAATATTATTATATGGATGTGAAGTCTGGGGTTAC
Organism: Siphonodentalium dalli; assembly: GCA_032622095.1. Lineage (NCBI taxonomy): Eukaryota > Metazoa > Mollusca > Scaphopoda > Gadilida > Siphonodentaliidae > Siphonodentalium > Siphonodentalium dalli. The sequence goes on along the minus strand of CP136063.1, from coordinate 65,344,580 downwards.
CAGCACGTCGCAGATTTAGAAAAGATCCAATTAAAATTTTTCAAGTATGTTTTAGGGTTAAAACCAAGCACACCAAGTATGATGGTAAATGGAGAAACAGGAGTATATCCTTTAATTATTGACATAAAATGTAGAATGTTAACATACTGGGCTAATGTAGTTATGTCAGACAAACAAAAAATTAACAAATTGCTGTATAATTATTTACTCCAAAAATCTGAGAGTGGAACTTACACTCACCCCTGGGTCAATTACATCCAGACGTCATTAGGAGAATTAGAACTGCCCGACATCTGGACAAACCAGTTTATACACGAAATTAACCCGAAGTCGGTTAAAAATATCACACGACAAGCTCTGGAAAATAAATATCAAAAACAGTGGAGAAACGAGATTAACTCTATGAATAAGTGTCGAAATTATCGAATCATAAAATATAAATTCGCACAAGAAAAATATTTATCCGATCTCCACCAAAAACAAGCAGTTATTTTAGCTAAATTCAGATGTTCAAATCATCACCTCCCCGTAGAAACTGGATCATGGTACAAGATTGATTACCAAATGAGAACATGCACGCTGTGTAATAAGAGCGAAATAGGGAATGAATATCACTACATAATGGACTGTAACCAATTGAACTCACTCCGGAGACGATTTTTACCCTTACACTTGACAGAACAAAAAAATGTTCATAATTTCATAAATATAATGAACCCAAAAAACAATGTATGCTTCTATAAGCTATGCGGATTCATCAAAAATCTTCGAAATTATTTTGGATCACCGCTGACCTTATCAACCCCACCATCCCATTCGCACACCATGTGCGTATAGAATACGTTTTTATCACAACCATTTGTGTTGTTGTCGACTTTGATTATTACACCAATGACATGCCATGCACTGTATAATTATAAATGTCTCTTGTATCACATACTGTGATTTGAGTAAATAAACATTGAACTGTGAACTGTGGTACCAATAAACACCCATGCACTCACGGTCCTTGTGGGGGGGGGGGGTCAGTAGTCTAGTAGACCTACGGCTACGTCGTAGTACATGGATCATACATGAGGATTTACTTTCGGCGATGTGCATGTGAATCGTGACTTGTTCTACTCAAGCGTGAATACATAAATCGGCACCTTGACAATACAAAATGTCAGCTATGGATGACAATATGCAAAATTAAGCATGATTTACAAGGCTACCAGTCAACAATCTGTGTAATATAAGTCACTGTTCTACGTTAATTCTAGTCTAACGTGACGTATACATCGATTAGAACCTGAACTTGAAATGTAATGATTCAATGAAAATCATTAGTAAGTCTACTCACCAGATTGAATGTTTCGAATAATTAAAATCCAATACGAATCACCAATGTATTAATCCATTTGTGAAAGCATATAAATGAAATCAGACGATAAAGTACCGCACTGCATCCACGTGTTACGAGCTGTGTCGATCATGTCAGTTTGTCACGATTTTTCGCCAATATTTCCACCAACAAAACATAAATTCCTTTTATTCCAATCGAATTGTTCAGAGAAATTCTTGGCGGTACTTCGAATTATATACATGGCTACGAATTTATATGACTACATCAGTCATTAAGCAGTAACCGAGCATTAACAAACTGGTATTTGAACTATAAACACAAACAAATATTATGCAGGTGATGTGACCTATACATCTGACCTAACCTCAACGTCATACACGTGCGTGTGCATATCCATACTCGACAATAATGTGTCTAAAGTTGACTATGAAACACCTACTATCGTAAAAGATAGATCAATTATGGAATTATGTTACCTTTTAACATGCCTTCAGTCCACTGTATGGGTATTATTTTTAAAATAAGAACAGCAATCGCGAGGGACTATTTTGTTATTGCGAACGTAGCTTGCGTAAAATATCGTTCGATTTGTGATCAAAGCGCAGTACCGTAGGCCTAGTAAGTACTACGTTCGCCATATGCACAGGAACGCCCACATTTCCACCGAATGTGGTAGATATAGGCCTATATAGGCCCTAGATAGTTGGTCCGTGTGGAGATTGTGCGTTACTGGTCTTGATTCATTTGAAACAATAAATTGAATAAACATAATACATACTGAAAATAATATATATACGTAGGCCTACGCCTTTTGCGGTTTTTGTTTTGTTGACAAATTGTCAAAAAATGTGTTTTATATGATAATCTAAAGGCCATGCATGATACTGCATTTAGACTTCAGGTCAGTATCGGTACGTAGACAGCAGTTTGGAAATTCTTGATAGTATAAAATGTTTGATGTTTCACACCTATACCTACCATTAGTGACCAGACATTCTCAATGAGAACTTGGGTGTCTATATAAAGCCAGTTGAAAAATTTAAACATAAAGAGCATTTAATTGGAGGATTATATGGCCTACTAGTAATGGAATATATAGGCCAAGCTTTTGCGGATTTCTGCTCACTATATTCATGACTGACTAGATGAAATAATTACATACCAACAAATCTAATACCCAGTATCGTGAATATCAAGTTAAAACATAATTGTTTATTTAATCATGGAGCGATCTACTTGTGATATGCAGTTTCTGCATAAATGGTGAAAGGATGTGTCTCCCCCCCCCCCCCCCCCCCCCCCCCCCGCAATTAACTGCTTGACACAACATAAGTTGAAAATTATACACCACATACAGGCTGAACTGTCTAACTGTTTGAATTTCAATTCAGTTATTGTTGAGGATTGGGAAATGTGTTGATGTTTAGACCAACGTACATCAGCCTATCTTTCTACTTTTGGTCCGAAAGAGGGGGAACCGGTGCAAATGCATGGTCCATGGATGCGATGATTTATTGTCGGATCGTCGGTCACCGGTCTCTCGCCGATATGTGGAGGATCATTGTCATCAGGCTCGAATGCAGCAAGATCAAAATCATATTTACAACGTTAGCGCTGACCTGCCATCGCCATTATAGCCGCACGTTGCCAATGACGCAAAGCAGAACTGTGCATTTGTGTTCCCTCCGTGACGTCATGTCACGTGCTCCCCCAGTAGCCATGTGCTCGCAGTGCAAAATGAAAACAAATCTTCGGCGACTGTTTCGTTCCCAAGATATAAAAAATAATTGCAGGATATTTTGACGGGATGTTTTGCCGATTTGTGTTAAGGAGACTTAGATACACACGGGATGATATATCAATACTCAAATTAGGTTACAGTTCAGCTGGACTTTAAGTAGATGGCAGTGTTTGGATACTTTCCGTCCCAGAACGCAACACAAGCTCCTTGCACAGTTCAGTCTTCTGCGCAGGACCTACCGCTGTCAGCACCTACATGAAATGTGAAAAAAATGTCGCATTTATTTATTTTAGATGTTCGTAGGTTACAGTTCATTCTGCATTATTCTGAGAAGCAGAACTGTCCATATTCGTTTAAAATTGTCTAGATCAAGTCAAAATGAATTGTAACTGACAAAACACTTAAACATTTAATTCAGACATCATTTAGCGCGGGGCATGAACTCTGTTTTGTCAAAAATGGTTATCCGTAAAACGGACTATAGGCCAAACTGGTTATGAATTATCCAGTGATTCTTCCGAGCACATGGCCTTGTGTAAAATGTCAACACGAACGTAAAGGTGGTCGACTTAGCTGAGTTGCTTACTTTCAACAAGTGACAAATGTCTGATTCGAGCATTTAGATGCGTCGATTGTGGGAACTTTTGGCGTCAACTTGTGTCGGGGAGTACCGACTGAAAATTTATGGTGAGATAATAAGGCCAGCGTTCATTGCTTAGGTGAAAATATGGTAACACAGATAGCCCCACGGCGGGTATTGCTAGCAACCAGCCGCCAAAATGGCAACGTAGTGTTTACAGTGCACCTGTATATTTTATTAGCAAAAGTCTACTCATACATTTGAAAATCTGCAACATCGCATCATTTACTATTGGGAGCATGCATGCCTAGCTCGGATCTAGATGTATGATTAGACTCTTTCTCATATTAGTTTACTTAATTCCATGTGCGGCTGTTCACATGGGTTATTATCAGTAAACGAAAATTCAGTTCGGTTGACTAACCATATAACATAATTAGGTTAAAGATGGTCTGTATTTTTGTAAACATGTGCTATATAGTTACCGGGGTATAAACTTTTATATATGAATCGAAGACTCATGTCCGGAAATGCTTCTATCGATTAATATTCATTCTACATGTATTTCGAATATGTTCTGGTCTAAAAAAGGTGTGATTGTTTAGCTAACAAACAATAGTGGTTCCTGTTAACTGAGACCAGAAATGTATTGTATACTTTTGTCACAAATAAACGTTAAAGACTATCTCTTTAAATAACAAATTTGAAATAATTGCGTGGGTATAAAATAATAAATATGAATTGATGACCCCTTTCAAGAAACCTTCAATCAACTAATATTTATTTTATTCAGAATATTTTATTATGACATGATGATTAATTGGGACACTTTATTTGTCTATTTTTAGAACATATCATTCATGTGATACCATATGTCGATAGAGACCACCAGGCTGTTCCTATAGCTACGTACCGAACGTCAAATGTCCCAGATTAATTGATTGTATTGTTTTATGCCATAGTCATAAACGGCAATGAGTCTAATTAACGTTTATTTGTGACAAAATTACACAATACAAGTTCTGGTCGCTGTTAACCGTAACCACTATTGTTCGTTAGTTAAACAACCACACGCTTTTAGACCCGGAATATTCGCACTAAAATCAATATTAATCGATACAAGCTTTTCCGGACAGGAGTCTTCAATTCATATCTAATATTTTATACCCCGATAACTATATAATACATGTTTACAATGAGATAATCCACCTTTAATTAGTCCCAGTATCGCTTATAACTATAATACGATCAATCTGGGACATCTGACGTTCGGGAACATAGCTATGGGAACAGCATGATGATTATCGCTATATGGTATCGCCTGGATGGTCTGTTTAAGTGTCCCATTTAATCATCTCATTTTAAAATAACATATTCGAAATACAATCAATATTAGTTGATTGAAAGAAAGAAGCGTTTCCAGACAGGGGTTATCATTTCATATTTATTATTGTATGCCGACGCAACTATTTAAAATGTGTTATTTAAAGAGATAATCCATCTTTAATAAGTTTATCGAATAACTTACATTTTGTGTTTAGAGTTACGTTTGTCCGCAACTTAACCCTTTACCCAACAAAACGGCCAAAAACGCCCAAATAAAGCTTCAACAGCCTAAAATATCTTCGATCTGTCTCAATAACACCATACAAATATGGATATCATTGGAACCGGTTCATTGACCACATTGTGATGGTTACAGTTATGCCCTGTGCCAATGCATTCTCTTATATATGCGAGTCGACCATAGGTCGCCTCGCATATTTAAGAGAATGCATTGGTCTAATAAACACTTTTTAACATTTTTTCTTACATTCTTTAACAAGTTTCTAATTTGTTCTTACATTTTTTAACAATTTTTATAATATTTTTCTACATACTTTGACAATTTTATCATTTTTAATATGTGTTAAGCCAATGCATTCTCTTATATATGCGAGGCGACCTATGGTCGACTCGCATATATAAGAGAATGCATTGGCACATGGCCGTTATGTTGGGTAAAGGGTTAAAGGCGGATTACATTTTCCGCAACATGATCATTATAGTTTACTAGGTATGAAATAATAAATACGAATCGAAGACCCCTGTCAGAAAAAAGCGTCTATTAATTAATAATCATTTTATTTGATTTTTTTTGTTTTCGTATAAAATAACTCTGCCGTTCCATAATGGCCTCTGATAATAACGAGCGTCTTTTTATTTATTTTTAATTTCACTGAGTTATTTTAATCATTGCAAATAAGTATATATGGTACACTCTATGTCTTATCTACTTGATTCGCACTTGATATCACATTAGATACAATCAATCTGAGACATTTTTGCAGCTCGCATTTGTTCTGAGCGCCACACCACACCGTATTACCGATCCGGATTACCACCGGTCACGATGCGGATCACTACCGGCTGTTTTGACAAAAGCGTGCCACGTGGCATCATTGTAGTTGGACCATTTTCGCCCTACATTCTGTGGAAGGTGTGAATTTTTTCTCCCTTCGTGTATAGGAGTAACTGGGCTAGCGGAGGACGCCGATAAATCTGACAAGTATACAATATATGTTCACTTATTCTTATATTTGTAACGCATGTTTACCATTGTGTTTTATTATTTCGAGCAGTAGCTGATATGGATGGTTCATGTTTTATTTCTTTATGCGGTATTCTCGTGGTACGAAAAGATAGACCATTTACTAAGTCATTCGCCTAATGTACACGTTTGTATGTTCGATTTGTGGCCATCTGGGACGTTTTGAACATAGATACCCATGAAATGAACGGGTACGGATCTGTACCGGCAGGTGATGCGGATGTGTACACAAAATAGTGAACGGTGCCGATCCGCATCCTGTTTTTTGGAACCCATGAGTATGGAAATCGATACTACGCGTTTAATTTACATTCAACTTGACAAACCATATTGCCATTTTGTACAGTTATGGACATTCTTGTATACGCAACAGAAATAAGAGAAAATTCCATGCATTTGCATCATGTATTGTGCCAATGAAGATAAATAATGGGCCACGTGCAACTAGATCCTAGTAACATATGCTACCTCTAAGGTTATCGTAGGCGATTATTTTATATTTTCTTGGCGTGGCCATTTTCTTATGTATGTAAGAAAGACGGCGGCAACAAACTTTGTGTGGGTTACATTCAGATATATAATATAATTAACGTTTTAGTCGACCTACCGTTACACAAATTGCCACTTTCAGCCGGTAGTGATCCGCATCGTGACCGGTGGTAATCCGGATCGGTAATACGGTGTGCACACTGGAGGCCTCTATCTAAAAGTTATATTTATAGAACAAAGAAGTGTCCCATTAAGGGGGAGGTAAAATGAAACATTTTTAATGTGGATTAAATGGAAATCTCCCCATGAAAAGTTGAGAATATGCCCTACCCATGTTGATCAATAGACCCAACAATCATGAACTCTAAGTACATAGCTGGCTGGTGGGTTCAGTTATATCTATTGGGACAGTAAGTGGCCATTTTGAAGTTATCTCCCCTGTTGTGAAAAAGGCGACATCAAATTTACGAATATTCGCAGTGAAAAATAAGGTGAAATAAAGTCTGATCTATAAAGTTACCATATAGAATGATACCTCTTCGGTTCATTTATAAATCTAAGCGACGTCTGTGCTCGATCATTTATTGGTATCATCGATATTCAACGAGCCACAAATATCATTGCGCATAGATGGAGGAAAAAAGCTCCAACCTTTATACTGAAATGATTTTACAGCTGTCAGTAGAACTAAATATGATTTGGTGACATTATATACTCTTAGGGACCTATTGATTTGGTGATATTATATACTCTTAGGGACCTATTGATTTGGTGACATTATATACTCTGAGGGACATATTGATTTGGTGACATTATATACTCTTAGGGACATATTGATCGACGCCTAATTGAAGAAATATAAAAATACGAAGCACGATATGATGATCGACCTCCCGGGCTGAAGGTGGCGAATTACCGGTAACATTAATGTGTGCCAGGGCACTTACGCCGATAGTCTGAAAAGAATAAAAACAACCAAAACGCTCTCAACACAAGATATTAAAGGTGGATTATCTCTTTGTATCATGTATTATATAGTTAAAGGTGGATTATCTCTTCGTATCATGTATTATATAGTTAAAGGTTGATTATCTCTTTGTATCATGTATTATCTAGTTAAAGGTAGATTATCTCTTTGTATCATGTATTATATAGTTAAAGGTGGATTATCGCTTTGTATCATGTATTATATAGTTAATGGTGGATTATCTCTTTGTATCATGTATTATATAGTTAAAGGTGGATTATCTCTTTGTATCATGTATTATATAGTTAATGGTGGATTATCTCTTTGTATCGTGTATTATATAGTTAATGGTGGATTATCTCTTTGTATCATGTATTATATATTAAAGGTGGATTATCTCTTTGTATCATGTATTATATAGTTAAAGGTAGATTATCTCTTTGTATCATGTATTATATAGTTAAAGGTGGATTATCTCTTTGTATCATGTATTATATAGTTAAAGGTAGATTATCTCTTTGTATCATGTATTATATAGTTAAAGGTAGATTATCTCTTTGTATCATGTATTATATAGTTAAAGGTGGATTATCTCTTTGTATCATGTATTATATAGTTAAAGGTGGATTATCTCTTTGTATCATGTATTATATAGTTAAAGGTAGATTATCTCTTTGTATCATGTATTATATAGTTAAAGGTAGATTATCTCTTTGTATCATGTATAATATAGTTAAAGGTGGATTATCTCTTTGTATCATGTATTATATAGTTAAAGGTGGATTATCTCTTTGTATCATGTATTATATAGTTAAAGGTGGATTATCTCTTTGTATCATGTATTATATAGTTAAAGGTGGATTATCTCTTTGTATCATGTATTATATAGTTAAAGATGGATTATCTCTTTGTATCATGTATTATACAGTTAAAGGTGGATTATCTCTTTGTATCATGTATTATACAGTTAAAGGTGGATTATCTCTTTGTATCATGTATTATACAGTTAAAGGTGGATTATCTCTTTGTATCATGTATTATATAGTTAAAGGTGGATTATCTCTTTGTGTCATGTATTATATAGTTAAAGGTGGATTATCTCTTTGTATCATGTATTATACAGTTAAAGGTGGATTATCTCTTTGTATCATGTATTATATAGTTAAAGGTGGATTATCTCTTTGTATCATGTATTATATAGTTAAAGGTGGATTATCTCTTTGTATCATGTATTATATAGTTAAAGGTGGATTATCTCTTTGTATCATGTATTATACAGTTAAAGGTGGATTATCTCTTTGTATCATGTATTATACAGTTAAAGGTGGATTATCTCTTTGTATCATGTATTATATAGTTAAAGGTGGATTATCTCTTTGTATCATGTATTATATAGTTAAAGGTGGATTATCTCTTTGTATCATGTATTATATAGTTAAAGGTGGATTATCTCTTTGTATCATGTATTATACAGTTAAAGGTGGATTATCTCTTTGTATCATGTATTATACAGTTAAAGGTGGATTATCTCTTTGTATCATGTATTATATAGTTAAAGGTGGATTATCTCTTTGTATCATGTATTATATAGTTAAAGGTGGATTATCTCTTTGTATCATGTATTATATAGTTAAAGGTGGATTATCTCTTTGTATCATGTATTATACAGTTAAAGGTGGATTATCTCTTTGTATCATGTATTATATAGTTAAAGGTGGATTATCTCTTTGTATCATGTATTATATAGTTAAAGGTGGATTATCTCTTTGTATCATGTATTATATAGTTAAAGGTGGATTATCTCTTCGTATCATGTATTATATAGTTAAAGGTGGATTATCTCTTTGTATCATTATATACTCTGAGGGACATATTGATTTGGTGACATTATATACTCTTAGGGACATATTGATTCTGTGACATTATATACTCTGAGGGACATATTGATTTGGTGACATTATATACTCTTAGGGATATATTGGTCGACACCTAATTGAAGAAATATAAAAATACGAAGCTTACATATACTAAATATATAAAGTCTCCACAATCACACTCACCCAATACGTGGCTTACATATACTAAATATATAAAGTCTCCCCAATCACACCCACCCAGTACGTTACTTACATATACTAAATATATAAAGTCTCCCCAATCACACTCACCCAACACGTTACTTACATATACTAAATATATAAAGTCTCCCCAATCACACCACCAAATATGTTACTTACATATACTAAATATATAAAGTTAAAGGTGGATTATCTCTTCGTATCATGTATTATATAGTTAAAGGTGGATTATCTCTTTGTATCATGTATTATATAGTTAATGGGGCGGATAAAATATTAGATCTGAATCAGGACTACTGTCCGGAAATGCTTCTGTCAATTGATATTAATTTTATTTCGAACATTTTCTTGTCCAAAAAGGTGTAGTTATTTAGTTAACGAACAATAGTGGTTACTGTTAACAGAGACCAGAAATTTTATTGTGTAATTTGGTCAAAAATAAACATTAATTATACTCCTTATCGCTTATACCTATGGAATAATATCACACATCCAATCAATCTGGGATATTTGACGTCGGTCTGTAGCCATAGGAAGTTCATGATGCTCTATATCCCTATATGGTATCACCCGAATGATCTGTTCTAAAAATAGACAAATAAACGGTCCCAATAAAATATTCGAAATAAAATCATTATTAGTTGATAGAAGCCTTTCCGTACAGGGTTATTCACTTCATATTTTTTCTAGTTTGTTATTTAAAGAGATAATCCATCTTTAAATCCGATCGGTGAGTAAATTAGCACACAAATATTGCCGAAAACTGGATCAACAGACAAGCACCATTAGTTGTTTGAACTACAAAAAAACCCCACTATTTAGAGTGGTTTGTTGAAAGGTTTTGCATGCAAGTTTGTTGTTGTCGTCAACAACCTCCATTTAGTCGTCATAGGGCAAATGTTTCAAAATGGTCTCAAGCTTGCCTGGTTTCGTCGTAAAATAGTCCAGCTGCACCCATTATGTTCCCAATACTGCAATAGAAACAACTGAGCCGACCAACCATGGGGCTGATCCGGATCCGAGCTGGTGCGGGTTGGTCCCGGTGATTTTAGACACGCCCGTAATTGGCACCATGTCAATATATTTGGGCTGGTTTTGTGCGATTTTGGGTTGTTTTAAGACAATTTCTTTTGATAACAAAGAAAACAAACATTTTAATTTCGGGTTAACATTTACTAATATTAGCCCAACACGAATGTAGATTATATGCAGTATGGTGTCTTTTCGTGTGTTCTTTTAAAGCCGAATAGAAATAGAAAAAAATCGCTCGTCACATGCGGTGCAACTGTAAGATGTATCTCCGGTGTGGTCTCTCGCCCGCGTGAACTCTCCGGATGTGGTCATTTAGCGCACTCGAAGAAACAAATCGCTTGTCACACACGCTGCAGCTATAAGGTTTCTCCCAGGTGTGATTTATCCTGGTGTGGCCAGTTAGCTCATTCGAAGAAACGAACCTCTTGTCACATTCATATCATTTATGAGGTCTATCGCTCGTGTGATTTCTCCTGGTGTGGACAGTTAGCTCACCCGAAGAAACAAATCTCTTGTCACACTCTGCGCATTTATAAGGTCTCTCGCCCGTGTGGAACCTCCGGGTGTGGTCAGTCAGGGCGCTGGAGGTTGCACACGATTTACTACATTGTTGACATTTATATGGTTTGACTCCACTGTGTGTTCTTAAGTGTCCAGTCAGCCCACTCTGCTGAGCGAATCCTTTGCAACAAATATCACACGTGAACGGCGTCTCTCCTGTATGGGTTCTCACGTGTATTTTTAGAGTACTACTTTCGGTGAATCCTTTCTCACAAATATCACATTTAAATGGGCGATATCCCTTGTGAATCCTCGCGTGTCGCATCAGTCCGCCAGACTGAGCAAATGACTTGTCACACTCTGTGCACTGATAAGGTCGAATCCCTGAATGGGTCCTCATGTGACATGTTAGAAATCTCTGTGATCTGAACCCTTTCTCACAAATACCACACTTAAGCGGCGTCTCTCCTATGTGCATCATCACGTGTGTCGTCAATTCACGCCGATCATGGAATCCCTTTTGGCAAATATCACATTTAACTGGGAAATTTCCCGTATGGGTCCTTTTGTGTCGAGTCAGTTGGCCAACGTATTTGAAGGACTTGTTGCATTCTCCACACACGTATGGACTGATACTAGAATGGACTATCTTGATGTGTCTGGTCAGATTATATGCACGTATGAATGATTGGTCACACTCCGTGCAATTGTGGCGCCGTTTTCTCCCACTTTCGTGTATTCGTTTATGTCTGATACTGGAGCTCTGATCACCGAAGGTCTTTCCACACACATCGCATGCAAAAGGTTTCTCCCCTGTGTGGATCCGTATGTGTGATTTCATATTGGACAAATCCGCGAATTTCTTAAGACACACATTACACTGATAGCCTTTCTCTCCTGTATGGGTCCTCATATGTTTTTTCAGACTACGAGACAGGCTGAATTTCGTAAAACATGTATCACACTGATAGCGCTGCGCTTTTGTGTGAACGGTGACCATGTGTCTTTTCAGATTACCAGAGTTAGCGAATCCCTGAAGACAACGTCACATTGATGGTGTCTGTTAACGGTATGGGCGGACATTGTATGCTATTTCAGAATAGTATACCGTGTGGCTAGCATAGTTAATTGTAGGCATATGTTGAAGCAACTCCTTCACGTTCGAGTTGTATCGGATTGTATCGTCTATTCTCCAATGAAATACCACACAGAGTTTCCTCCCGTTGTTTAGTGTGTGCAAAGTTCGTTTATCTGGATCAGCCTGACTTGATTGAAAATGACTCTGACTGTAAAGATGTGAGCCTGAAAATAGAAAGAAATTACTGGAGATCTAGCATAGGTCAAAATACCCCCACTTATATGAAAAGGCTGCAAAATCATTTCTTAGGCTGTTTTATGATCAGTGTAGTATCCGTGTTCAATCACAGCAAAGTTCACGCTGGTACTCTAAAGTTTATTTAAAGTGATTTTTAGTAGGGGCCCTGGTCGCTTGTTGTAATTTCGGAAAATAAGCATCTGATTTTTGCGTCAGCCCTGTCTTCCTGACAATTATGGCACATAAAAAGTTTGGTATCAAATACATTAAATAATTTAAACCGCCAGAGCTTCCCGACTATTATGTTCATTAGTGTGCAGTTGTATGTAACACAAGGTAGTGGAACTCACTAGAATGTACGCAATACGGTGCAGATAAGAACCGATTACATTGGAATAGAACCGAGACAATCGAAATCGAACAGCCACAAACATGAAATTCGCGGTTTTCGTCATCGCATGTAACTCTCATTATTATAACGTTCTTCGTGTCCAGGTAATGTGAGAGGAATGGACAACATTAATCGGAATGTCACCATGACACCTAAAAAATCGGTTCCAGTTGTACAGTTATTGGGTCCTAATCTGATAGAACCACAAAATTTTATTACTGAATCGTAACAAAACATCAATATAACGACTTTCGGTGTAATAATTCATACTCAGTGCAATCCAGAACTAACAATTTCACACCCATGTCATTTATTCTTTTGGTTGGTATGTAGCATATGTATTTCTCTAGGGCTCAAAAGAGCAAGGTAATAAAAACAAACTTGGGCCTTTCTAAAATATTCGTGCTGATCTACCCCTTGAAACTCATAAGTAGGTTAACTTCTTGGTATTTATCTATTGATGGAGCCATGTGTTCATGTTTTTCTTTGCCATTAGCAATGCAACCTATATCCATTTTAGCCACAGCTTCTATTGCAAGATATGTTTCGTCTGAATTAAACAAATAATCTAAAATACTTTAGTAATGTAATCAAAACGTAATTTCAAATAATCTCCAGTGTGCATATTATTTGATTATAAATACAATACTTTAGCACCTATAAGTTTTTATTACATATGCTTCAAAATGTGTAATCTTTACACATACAATACATGTACAAATACAATATAGGATTACCCCGCCCCTGCATTGAATCAGGCTAAACCCCCACGTATGTGGAACAGTAATTTGCACCATTGTTTGGGTTGGAAGTGTCCAACTGGTTAGAAATTCCCAAGCCATCAACTTCTACGGTTGGAATATTAAAAAAAAACCTGATGGTAAATAAACGTGCAATATTGTGTGCAAAAAGTCTGAAAATATGCGACAGTTGGTCTGAAAACAACGAATTCCCAACTTCATACTGATTAAACTACCAAACATTCCCAACTTAATACTGATTACACTACCAAACATTTACAACTGTAGAACTATCTTCCGCTATGGCCACATGCATAACATACACAAGCTATAAACGTATCAGAATAAACTTACATTAATCACGCGCCACAATAATGAAAACTCAAGTTGAACAAATTCCCAAGAACTGTTGTGAAACATCAGACTGCTTCCAGAATAAACCCGAAACTCTATATCTATATATATCGTGGGCATATTATGTACATGTCAGACGACTTGTTTATTGTTGAGAATTTCGTTCAGTGAAATATAGCAGCTTGTCACACAGCTCGCGTATTGACGCCTCCAAGCTGTCATCTTACTCTCACTATCTCCAAGCGTCAAACCTAATCATGCCATGTCACGACAAAACGTGTTTACTAATTACTGAGCACGCAGGATTTGCTTGGGCGTGGACTAGAATGGGCCAATTAGAAGCGGAGTAGCTGTCTATTAATTTATGGTCATGCCCTATCTTATGGTCTATTAATATTGAACACGTGCTGGTGATTTATCGCCGCGTTTTTAAATCATGGTTGGTGATTTTTATTTTTTTTATTTTTAAAATAAATAACAAAAATCTATTTATTTTATTTAAATCAAGATTTTGTTTTTTTAATCGATTTAAAAAAAAAAGAATTTCTAACTTATGGAAATATACATTTGTGTAATTTCTCTGATACATAAAGGTTCTGAAAGGTGTTGCTTATTATATCCAAGGCTGGATTAATCAGAATTATATTATTGTTTTATTATTTAAAGACATAGTATGCACTTGTTCGGGTACGTACAAAATAGTACCGTTACTACTCTGGCACTATGTCATCAGGGGAAATGTAGCATTCTACTAACATAACCGAAAATCAGAAGCAAATCGACCGTATCATTCTACTAACATAACCGAAAATCAGAAGCAAATCGACCGTATCATTCTACTAACATAATCGAAAATCAGAAGCAAGTCGACCGTATCATTCTACTAACATAACCGAACATCAGTAGCAAGTCGACCGTATCATTCTACTAACATAACCGAAAATCAGAAGCAAATCGACCGTATCATTCAACTTACATAACCGAAAATCAGAAGCAAGTCGACCATATCATTCTACTAACATAACCGAAAATCAGTAGCAAATCGACCGTATCATTCTACTAACATAACCCGGCGAAAATCAGAAGTAACGTATCATTCTACTAACATAACCGAAAATCAGAAGCAAGTTGACCGTATCATTCTACTAACATAACCGAAAATCAGTAGCAAATCGACCGTATCATTCTACTAACATAACCCGGCGAAAATCAGAAGCAAGTCGACCGTATCATTCTACTAACATAACCGAACATCAGTAGCAAGTCGACCGTATCATTCTACTAACATAACCGAAAATCAGAAGCAAATCGACCGTATCATTCAACTTACATAACCGAAAATCAGAAGCAAGTCGACCATATCATTCTACTAACATAACCGAAAATCAGTAGCAAATCGACCGTATCATTCTACTAACATAACCCGGCGAAAATCAGAAGTAAGTCGACCGTATCATTCTACTAACATAATCGAAAATCAGAAGCAAGTTGACCGTATCATTCTACTAACATAACCGAAAATCAGTAGCAAATCGACCGTATCATTCTACTAACATAACCCGGCGAAAATCAGAAGCAAGTCGACCGTATCATTCTACTAACATAACCCGGCGAAAATCAGAAGCAAATCGACCGTATCATTCTACTAACATAACCGAAAATCAGTAGCAAATCGACCGTATCATTCTACTAACATAACCGAAAATCAGTAGCAAATCGACCGTATCATTCTACTAACATAACCGAAAATCATAAGCAAGTCTACCGTATCATTCTACTAACATAACCGAAAATCAGTAGCTAATCGACCGTATCATTCCAAGGAAAATATTGTCTGAACTACGTCAGGAAGCTAAATGTGTCTAGACACGAACTAAATTTTACCACGAAAGCAGGCAAGCTTGTGACAGTAAGAGATTTCCATGTTTGCCTCTCATGCTGTCTGATCAGGTCTAATGAGTAAACATTAATGATATAAATAGATAGCTTTATTCATTTTTATTTACTTTAATCATGGGTGTCATAATTGTCCATTTTCATCTTGAACCAGTGGCGTTGGTACTTGACAATGTGATCTGATGCAAAAGACGAAATTGTGAGTGTTGGTTTATAACCGGGATTTCTGAGAAGCATTATGCCTATATCCACACTAACTACCCCCTTAAGCCCTGACCTAAGTGGCATACATACTATAACTATGATGCTGAACACTTTGAGGCAATTATATTGCAGAAATGTTGTAAGAGGGAAAAACTGTGACCACTTGGAAAAAAGTGACTTTTTTCGTGGCTGAACCACCCACCCACCCCGGCCTAATGTATGGAACAAAGTTAATGCCCCCCCCCCCGATAGACCCAACAGTCATGAACTATAAGTACTAGGCTGGCTGGTCGGCTCAGTTGTTTCTATTGGGAACATAATGGGTTCAGCTAGACACGAAATCAATTTTACCAGGCAAGCTTGTGACAGTAAGTGGCCAAATTGAAATTATCTCCCCTGTTGTGAAAAAGGCGACTTCAAATTTACTAATATTTGCAGTGAACAATAAGGTGAAATAAAATCTGATCTATAAAGTTACCATTTAGAATGATACCTCTTCGGTTGATTTATAAATCTAAGCGACGTGGGTGTTCGATCATTTATTGGTATCATCGATATTCAACTGCAATAGAGATGTTGTGTTTTGTTTTTATTTTTTTAACTAACACGAGTCACAAATATCATTGCGCATAGATGGAGGAAAATAGCTCCAACCTTTATACTGAATTGATCTTACAGCTGTCGGTAGAACAAAATATGATTTGGTGACATTATATACTCTGAGGGAGATATTGATTTGGTGACATTATATACTCTGAGGGACATATTGATTTGGTGACATTATATACTCTTAGGGATATATTGGTCGACACCTAATTGAAGAAATATAAAAATACGAAGCACGATATGACGATCGACCTCCCGGGCTGAAGGTGGCGAATTACCGGTAACATTAATGTGTGCCAGGGCACTTACGCCGATAGTCTGAAAAGAATAAAAACAATCAAAACGCTCTCAACACAAGATATTAAAGGTGGATTATCTCTTTGTATCATGTATTATATAGTTAAAGGTAGATTATCTCTTTGTATCATGTATTATATAGTTAATGGTGGATTATCTCTTTGTATCATGTATTATATAGTTAAAGGTAGATTATCTCTTTGTATCATGTATTATATAGTTAAAGGTGGATTATCTCTTCGTATCATGTATTATATAGTTAAAGGTGGATTATCGCTTCGTATCATGTATTATATAGTTAAAGGTGGATTATCTCTTTGTATCATGTATTATATAGTTAATGGGGCGGATAAAATATTAGATCTGAATCAGGACTACTGTCCGGAAATGCTTCTGTCAATTGATATTAATTTTATTTCGAACATATTCTGGTCCAAAAAGGTGTAGTTATTTAGTTAACGAACAATAGTGGTTTCTGTTAACAGAGACCAGAAATTTTATTATGTAATTTGGTCACAAATAAACATTAATTATACTCCTTATCGCTTATAACTATTTATTGCATGATCCTACCATTATTCCAATCAATAAACCCATTCTATAAATTGTGATATTAAACGTTCGTTTAATAACAGGAAATAGTGCCAGGCGACCTGTGACTTCCGGTTTGTCGTCTGTTAACACTCTGTACCCTATGTCTCAAAATACTAATGGCTTCCAATATTTTTCTAACAAGCTATCATGAACGAAGAGTTTGAAAAATTATGTCATTAAATATACGCCATTGAATGCGCCAAAGAGTCTTTAGTTATATGGGACTACTTCTTTACGCGAGCAAACAACGAATAGTTACGTGAAACGTCATCGCATGCCTTATAGAAGCCGATGTTACTATCATGTTAGTTTCGCGTCCCATTTGTTGATTTAAGTATATTTTGTCGATGTTTTGGATCATGTAATAAATAGAATCTTCCACTCGTCCCCAGTTTATAGCGGAAATTACAAAACTCGTCCAATAAATTAGGTCTGTACCTCGCCAAAGGCTCGGTCCAGACATAATTTACTGGACTCGTTTTGTAAATTCCGCTATAAACTGGGGACTCGTTGTAGATCCTCTATATATGGATTAATACCATACATCCAATCAATCTGAGATATTTGACGTTCGGTACGTAGCCATTGGAAGAGCATAATGCTCTATATCGCTATATGGTATCACCCGAATTATCTGTTCTAAAAATAGACAAATAAACGGTCCCAATAACATATTCGAAATAAAATCAATATTAGTTGATACATATAGAAGCCTTTCAAGACAGGGGCCTTCACTTCATATTTATTAATAAAATTTAAAGAGATAATCCATCTTTAAATCCGATCGGTGAGTAAATTAGCACACACATAATGTGGAAAACTGGATCAACAGAGAAGCACCATTAGATTTTCCAATTGAACGACAACCCCCCCCCCCCACTATTTAGAGTCGTTTGTTGAAACGTTTTGCAAGCATGATTGTTGGTGTCGTCAAAAAACCTACATTTAGTCGTCATAGGGCAAATGTTTCAAAATGGCCACTCACTGTCTCAAGCTTGCCCGCTTTCGTCGTAAAATTGCTTTCTTGTCTAGCTGCACCCATTATGTTCCCAATACTGTAATAGAAACAACTGAGCCGACTAGCCATGGGACTGATCCGGATCCGAGCTGCTGCAGGTTGGTCCCGGGCTGAAGGTGGCGAATTACCGGTAACATTAATGTGTGCCAGGGCACTTACGCCGCTAGTCTGAAAACAATAAAAACAATCAAAACGTTCTCAACACAAGATATTAAAGGTGGATTATCTCTTTGTATCATGTATTATATAGTTAATGGTGGATTATCTCTTTGTATCATGTATTATATAGTTAAAGGTAGATTATCTCTTTGTATCATGTATTATATATTTAAAGGTGGATTATCTCTTTGTATCATGTATTATATAGTTAAAGGTGGATTATCTCTTTGTATCATGTATTATATAGTTAAAGGTGGATTATCTCTTTGTATCATGTATTATATAGTTAATGGTGGATTATCTCTTTGTATCATGTATTATATAGTTAATGGTGGATTATCTCTTTGTATCATGTATTATATAGTTAAAGGTGGATTATCTCTTTGTATCATGTATTATATAGTTAATGGGGCGGATAAAATATTAGATCGGAATCAGGACTACTGTCCGGAAATGCTTCTGTCGATTGATATTAATTTTATTTCGAACATTTTCTGGTCCAAAAAGGTGTAGTTGTTTAGTTAACGAACAATATTGGTTACTGTTAACAGAGACCAGACATTTTATTGTGTAATTTGGTCACAAATAAACAATAATTATACTCCTTATCGCTTATACCTATGGATTAATATCATACATCCAATCAATCTGGGATATTTGACGTCGGTCTGTAGCCATAGGAAGATCATAATGCTCTATATGGTATCACCCGAATGATCTGTTCTAAAGATAGATAAATAAACTGTCCCAATAAAATATTCAAAATAAAATCATTATTAGTTGATAGAAGCCTTTCCGGACAGGGCTCTTCACTTCATATTTTTTCTAGTTTGTTATTTAAAGAGATAATCAATCTTTAAATCCGATCGGTGAGTAAATTAGCACACAAATATTGCGGAAAACTGGATCAACAGACAAGCACCATTAGTTGTTTCCGATTGAACGACAAAAACCCCACTATTTAGAGTGGTTTGTTGAAAGGTTTTGCATGCAAGTTTGTTGTTGTCGTCAACAAACCTCCATTTAGTCGTCATAGGGCACATGTTTCAAAATGGTCTCAAGCTTGCCTGGTTTCGTCCTAAAATAGCCCACAATAATGGAAACTCAAGTTGAACAAATTCCCCGAGGACTGTTGTGAAACATCAGACTGCTTCCAGAATAAACCCGAAACTCTATATCTATATATATCGTGGGTACATTATTATGTACATGTCAGACGACTTGTTTATTGTTGAGAATTTCGTTCAGTGAAATCTAGCAGCTTGTCACACAGCTCGCGTATTGACGCCTCCAAGCTGTCATCTTACTCTCACTATCTCCAAGCGTCAAACCTAATCATACCATGTCACGACAAGACGTGTTTACTAATTACTGAGCACGCAGGATTTGCTTAGGGGGTGGGCTAGAATGTGCCAATTAGCAGCGGAGTAGCTGTCTATTTATTTATGGTCATGCCCTATCTTATGCTCTATTAATATTGAACACGTGCTGGTGATTTATCGCCGCGTTTTTAAATCATGGTTGGTGATTTTTTGATTAAAAAAATAAATAGATAACAAAAATAGATTTATTTTATTTAAATCAAGATGTTTTTATTTAAATCGATTTAAAAAAAAAGAATTTCTAACTTATGGAAATATACATTTGTGCAATTTCTCTGATACATAAAGGTTCTGAAAGGTGTTGCTTAATTAATCAGGCTGGATTAATCAGAATTCTATGATTGTTTTATTATTTAAAGACATATTATTCACTTGTTCGGGTACGTAAACAGTGGTACCGTTACTACTTTGGCACTATGTCATCAGTGGTAATGTAGCATTCTACTAACATAACCGAAAATCAGAAGCAAGTCGACCGTATCATTCTACTAACATAACCGCGAAAATCAGAAGCAAGTCGACCGTATCATTCTACTAACATAACCGAAAATCAGAAGCAAGTCGATCGTATCATTCTACTAACATAACCGAAAAATCAGAAGCAAGTCGACCGTATCATTCTAGTAACATAACCGAAAATCAGAAGCAAGTCGACCGTATCATTCTACTAACATAACCAAGGAAAACATTGTCTGAACTACGTCAGGAAGATAAATGTGTTCTAGAGTCGGGGAGCGAGTACACCGTAAAATTTCTTGCCTGAGGCTGTGTCTGATGTGTATCATTATGTTTAGATATTTAAATTGACATATTGTGCTTTATATTGCTATTAAAGTATTTTTTATTTTAATTTTCTGTTAATTTTGGTAAATGTTTATTATACATTGCCAAATTCTGCACGAAAATGGTTTTTAATTGGATATGATATCCCTCTCAAAATGTGTATTAACATTTCCTCTTCAATTTAGTAACATTACGGTATATAAGGGCATACTTCAGTTATACGAGATGCATCACCTAGTAAAATTGAAAAACAAATCTAAATTTTTTGGCTTCATTTTAAGGATTGACACTAATTTTCAGGATGCCTCATATTGGAAAAATAAACCACTACTAGTGTAAACATATTTTTATTTCCAAATCCAACATAACATAATAATATACAGATGATACAAATATGCATAAATAGAAGAGATAATGTATGGAAATGAGGATCAGACAACAAGCCCACTACTGCTCGATATAATCCATTTTTGATTCCAGTAAGGTCTATATTTTGATAAAATATTATAAGAAACGCTGTGTTTCACACATATACATATATATAAGAATTTTTTTCACGAGATTTAACGTCTGGCCATGATAAGTTGTTAATTCCATATTTTCAAATTCAAATGATAATGACCACATGTTGGACAGATTTAAAGAAGAAACGCATGGATTCGCCTGTAGATAGTAAAGAAAGTGACAAATATGGGAATTTTGCATGGACATCAGGTACTATTATAGGTCAGGGGGTTTAAAACCCCCCAATCCCATATTTTTGTTGAGCGTTAGCCCCCCTCCCATTGGGAAAAGGTGGCAGTCGATCCAATTAAGCTTTTCCGGCACCCAGTAGTCTTACCGGGGGCCGTAGCCCCACTTCAAGTCGGGGGGGGGGGGTGATGGCATCACCACTAGAGTTACTGTCGTACAAAACTATCATGGCAGTTTGTTAAACAGACAGTATGTGGTGCCATCGGGTAAAATTTCTTGCCTGAGGCTGTGTCTGATGTGTATCATTATGTTTAGATATTTAAATTGACATATTGTGCTTTATATTGCTATTAAAGTATTTTTTATTTTAATTTTCTGTTAATTTTGGTAAATGTTTATTATACATTGCCAAATTCTGCACGAAAATGTTTTTTAATTGGATATGATATCCCTCTCAAAATGTGTATTAACATTTCCTCTTCAATTTAGTAACATTACGGTATATAAGGGCATACTTCAGTTATACGAGATGCATCACCTAGTAAAATTGAAAAACAAATCTAAATTTTTTGGCTTCATTTTGAGGATTGACACTAATTTTCAGGATGCCTCATATTGGAAAAATAAACCACTACTAGTGTAAACATATTTTTATTTCCAAATCCAACATAACATAATAATATACAGATGATACAAATATGCATAAATAGAAGAGATAATGTATGGAAATGAGGATCAGACAACAAGCCCACTACTGCTCGATATAATCCATTTTTGATTCCAGTAAGGTCTATATTTTGATAAAATATTATAAGAAACGCTGTGTTTCACACATATACATATATATAAGAATTTTTTTCACGAGATTTAACGCCTGGCCATGATAAGTTGTTAATTCCATATTTTCAAATTCAAATGATAATGACCACATGTTGGACAGATTTAAAGAAGAAACGCATGGATTCGCCTGTAGATAGTAAAGAAAGTGACAAATATGGGAATTTTGCATGGACATCAGGTACTATTATAGGTCAGGGGGTTTAAAACCGCCATCCCCATATTTTTGTTGAGCGTTAGCCCCCCTCCCATTGGGAAAAGGTGGCAGTCGATCCAATTAAGCTTTTCCGGCACACAGTAGCCTTACCGGGGGCCGTAGCCCCACTTCAAGTCGGGGGGGGGGGGGTGATGGCATCACCACTAGAGTTACTGTCGTACAAAACTATCATGGCAGTTTGTTAAACAGACAGTATGTGGTGCCATCGGGTAAAATTTCATGACTGAGGCTGTGTCTGATGTTGTATCATTATGTTTAGATAAATAAATTGACTTATTGTTGCTTCATATTGCTATTGAAGTATTTTTTTTTTATTTTTTTTTAAACAGAACTGTCCATATTCGTTTAAAAATTGTCTAGATCAAGTCAGAATGAATTGTAACTGACAAAACACTTCAATAAAAAAATGTCATAATTTAAATCAGACATCATTTAGCGCGGGGACTGAACTCTGTTTTGTCAAAAATGGTTATCCGTAAAATGGACTACAGGCCAAACTGGTTATGAATTATCCAGTGGTTCTTCAGAGCACATGGCCTTGTGTAAAATGTCAACACGAACGTAAAGTTGGTCGACTTAGCTGAGTTGTTTATTTTCAACAAGTGACAAATGTCTGATTCGAGCATTTAGATGCGTCGATTGTGGGAACTTTTGGCGTCAACTTGTGCCGGGGAGTACCGACTGAAAATTTATGGTGAGATAATAAGGCCAGCGTTCATTGCTTAGGGGAAAATATGGTAACACAGATAGCCCCACGGCGGGTATTGCTAGCAACCAGCCGCCAAAATGGGCTGTTTGGACTGGACATTTTGGCAACGTAGTGTTTACAGTGCACCTGTATATTTTATTAGCAAAAGTCTACTCATACATTTGAAAATCTGCAACATCGCATCATTTACTATTGGGAGCATGCCTAGCTCGGATCTAGATGTATGATTAGACTCTTTCTCATATTAGTTTACTTAATTCCAGGTGCGGCTGTTCACATGGGTTATTATTAGTAAACGAAAATTCAGTTCGGTTGACTAACCATATAACATAATTAGGTTAAAGATGGTCTGTCTTTTTGTAAACATGTGCTATATAGTTTTATATATGAATCGAAGACTCATGTCCGGAAATGCTTCTATCGATTAATATTCATTATATTTCGAATATGTTCTGGTCTAAAAAAGGTGTGATTGTTTAGCTAACAAACAATAGTGGTTACTGTTAACTGAGACCAGAAATGTTATTGTATACTTTTGTCACAAATAAACGTTATCTAATGTTAAGACTATCTCTTTAAATAACAAATTTGAAATAATTGCGTGGGTATAAAATAATAAATATGAATTGATGACCCCTTTCCAGAAACCTTCAATCAACTAATATTTATTTTATTCAGAATATTTTATTATGAAATGATGATTAATTGGGACACTTTATTTGTCTATTTTTAGAACATATCATTCAGGTGATACATATATCGATAGAGACCACCAGGCTGTTCCTATAGCTACGTACCGAACGTCAAATGTCCCAGATTAATTGATTGTATTTGTTATGCCATAGTCATAAACGGCAGTGAGTCTAGTTAACGTTTATTTGTGACAAAATTACACAATACAAGTTCTGGTCGCTGTTAACCGTAACCACTATTGTTCGTTAGTTAAACAACCACACGCTTTTAGACCCGGAATATTCGCACTAAAATCAATATTAATCGATACAAGCTTTTCCGGACAGGAGTCTTCAATTCATATCTAATATTTTATACCCCGATAACTATATAATACATGTTTACAATGAGATAATCCACCTTTAATTAGTCCCAGTATCGCTTATAACTATAATACAATCATCTGGGACATCTGACGTTCGGGAACATAGCTATGGGAACAGCATGATGATTATCGCTATATGGTATCGCCTGAATGGTCTGTTCTAAAAAATAGAACATTTAAGTGTCCCATTTAATCATCTCATTTTAAAATATCATATTCGAAATATAACCAATATTAGTTGATAGAAAGAAAGAAGCGTTTCCAGACAGGGGTTATCATTTCATATTTATTATTGTATGCCCACGCAACTATTTAAAATGTGTTATTTAAAGAGATAATCCATCTTTAATAAGTTTATCGAATAACTTACATTTTGTGTTTAGAGTTACATTTGTCCGCAACTTAACCCTTTACCCGAAAAAAGGGCCAAAAACGCCCAAATAAAGCTTCAACAGCCTAAAATATCTTCGGTCTGTCTCAATAACACCATACAAATATGGATATCATTGGAACCGGTTCATTGACCACATTGTGATGGTTACAGTTATGCCCTGTGCCAATGCATTCTCTTATATATGCGAGTCGACCATAGGTCGCCTCGCATATTTAAAGGTGGATTATCTCTTTGTAAACATGTATTATATAGTTACGGGGGTATAAAATATTAGATTTGAATCGAAGACTCCTGTCCGGAAATGCTTCTATCGATTAATATTAATTTTATTTCGAATATTTTCTGGTCTAAAAAGGTGTGTTTGTTCAGCTAACGAACAATAGTGGTTACTGTTAACAGAGACCAGAAATTATATAGTGCAATTTTGTCACAAATAAACGTTAATTATACTCATTATCGCTTATATCTGTGGAACAAAACAATACAAACAACCAATCTGTGACATTTGACATTCGTTGCGTAGCCGTAGGAACAGCCCAGTGCTCTATATCGCAATACGGTCTCATCCGAATGGTCGGTTCTAAAAATAGTAACATAAACGGGCCCGATTTAATATTCGAAATAAAATTAATATCAATTGATAGAAGCTTTTCCGGACATAGGTCTTCAGTTCATATCTATTATTTTATACCCACGCAACTATTTAAAATTTGTTATTTAAAGAGATAATCCATCTTTAAGAGAATGCATTGGCCTAAAAAATACTTTTTACCATTTTTTCTTACATTCTTTAACAAGTTTCTAATTTGTTCTTACATTTTTTTACAATTTTTATAATATTTTTCTACATTCTTTGACAATTTTATCATTTTTAATATGTGTTAAGCCAATGCATTCTCTTATATATGCGAGGCGACCTATGGTCGACTCGCATATATCAGAGAATGCATTGGCACATGGCCGTTCTGTTGGGTAAAGGGTTAAAAGGCGGATTACATCTTCCGCAACATGATCATTATAGTTTACTAGGTATGAAATAATAAATACGAATCGAAGACCCCTGTCAGGAAACGCGTCTATCAACGAATAACCATTTTATTTGAAATTTTTTGTTTTCGTATAAAATAACTCTGTGCCGTTCCATAATGGCCTCTGATATTAACGAGCGTCTTTTTTTTTTTTTTAATTTCACTGAGTTATTCTCTAATCATTGCAAATAAGTATATATGGTACACTCTATGTCTTATCTACTTGATTCGCACTTGATATCACATTAGATACAATCAATCCGAGAAGACATTTTTGCAGCTCGCATGTGTTCTGAGCACCCCACTGTAGGCCTCTATCTAAAAGTTATATTTATAGAACAAAGAAGTGTCCCATTAAGGGGGAGGTAAAATGAAACATTTTTAATGTGGATTAAATGCAAATCTCCCCATGAAAAGTTGAGAATATGCCCTACCCATGTTGATCAATAGACCCAACAATCATGAACTCTAAGTACATAGCTGGCTGGTGGGTTCAGTTATATCTATTGGGAACATAGTGGGTTCAACCAGACACGAAATCAATTTTACCACGAAAGCAGGCAAGCTTGTGACAGTAAGTGGCCATTTTGAAATTATCTCCCCTGTTGTGAAAAAGGCGACATCAAATATACGAATATTCGCAGTGAAAAATAAGGTGAAATAACGTCTGATCTATAAGGTTACCATATAGAATGATACCTCTTCGGTTCATTTATAAATCTAAGCGACGTGTGTTCTCGATCATTTAACTGTATCATCGATATTCAACGAGCCACACATATCATTGCGCATAGATGGAGGAAAACAGCTCCAACCTTCATACTGAAATTTTACAGCTGTCAGTAGAACTAAATATGATTTGGTGAAATTATATACTCTTAGGGACATATTGATTGACACCTAATTGAAGAAATATAAAAATACGAAGCACGATATGATGATCGACCTCCCGGGCTGAAGGTGGCGAATTATCGGTAACATTAATGTGTGCCAGGGCACTTACGCCGCTAGTCTGAAAAGAATAAAAACAATCAAAACGCTCTCAACACAAGATATTAAAGGTGGATTATCTCTTTGTATCATGTATTATACAGTTAATGGGCGGATAAAATATTAGATCTGAATCAGGACTACTGTCCGGAAATGCTTCTGTCGATTGATATTAATTTTATTTCGAACATTTTCTGGTCCAAAAAGGTGTAGTTATTTAGTTAACGAACAATAGTGGTTACTGTTAACAGAGACCAGACATTTTATTGTGTAATTTGGTCACAAATAAACAATAATTATACTCCTTATCGCTTATACCTATGGAATAATATCACACATCCAATCAATCTGGGATATTTGACGTCGGTCTGTAGCCATATGAAGTTCATAATGCTCTATATCCCTATATGGTATCACCCGAATGATCTATTCTAAAAATAGACAAATAAACGGTCCCAATAACATATTCGAAATAAAATCATTATTAGTTGATAGAAGCCTTTCCGGACAGGGCTCTTCATTTCATATTTTGTCTAGTTTGTTATTTAAAGAGATAATCCATCTTTAAATCCGATCGGTGAGTAAATTAGCACACAAATATTGCGGAAAACTGGATCAACAGACAAGCACCATTAGTTGTTTGAACTACAAAAAAACAACACTATTTAGAGTGGTTTGTTGAAAGGTTTTGCATGCAAGTTTGTTGTTGTCAACAAACCTCCATTTAGTCGTCATAGGGCAAATGTTTCAAAATGGTCTCAATCTTGCCTGGTTTCGTCGTAAAATAGTCCAGCTGCACCCATTATGTTCCCAATACTGCAATAGAAACAACTGAACCGACCAGCCATGGGGCTGATCCGGATCCGAGCTGGTTCGGGTTGGTCCCGGTGATTTTAGACACGCCCGTAATTGGCACCATGTCAATATATTTGGGTTGTTTTAAGACAATTTCTTTTGATAACAAAGAAAACAAACATTTTAATTTCGGGTTAACATTTACTAATATTAGCCCAACACGAATGTAGATTATATGCAGTATGGTGTCTTTTCGTGTGTTCTTTTAAAGCCGAAGAATAGAAAAAATCGCTCGTCACATGCGGTGCAACTGTAAGATGTATCTCCGGTGTGGTCTCTCGCCCGCGTGAACTCTCCGGATGTGGTCATTTAGCGCACTCGAAGAAACAAATCGCTTGTCACACACGCTGCAGCTATAAGGTTTCTCCCATGTGTGATTTCTCCTGGTGTGGCCAGTTAGCTCATTCGAAGAAACGAACCTCTTGTCACATTCATATCATTTATGAGGTCTATCGCTCGTGTGATTTCTCCTGGTGTGGACAGTTAGCTCACCCGAAGAAACAAATCTCTTGTCACATTCAGAGCATTTATAAGGTCTCTCGCCCGTGTGGAACCTCCGAATGTGGTCAGTCAGTGCGCTGGAGGTTGCACATGATTTACTACATTGCTGACATTTATATGGTTTGACTCCACTGTGTGTTCTTATGTGTCCAGTCAGCCCACTCTGCTGAGCGAATCCTTTGCAACAAATATCACACGTGAACGGCGTCTCTCCTGTATGGGTTCTCGTGTGTATTTTTAGATTACTACTTTCGGTGAATCCTTTCTCACAAATATCACATTTAAATGGGCGATCTCCCTTGTGAATCCTCGCGTGTCGGAACAGTCCGCCAGACTGAGCAAATGACTTGTCACACTCTGTGCACTGATAAGGTCGAATCCCTGAATGGGTCCTCATGTGACATGTTAGAAATCTCTGTGATCTGAACCCTTTCTCACAAATATCACAATTAAGCGGCGTCTCACCTGTGTGCATCATCACGTGTGTCGTCAATTCACGCCGATCATGGAATCCCTTTTGGCAAATATCACATTTAACTGGGAAATTTCCCGTATGGGTCCTTTTGTGTCGAGTCAGTTGGCCAACGTATTTGAAGGACTTATTGCATTCTCCACACACGTATGGACTGATACTAGAATGCACTGTCTTGATGTGTCTGGTCAGATTATATGCACGTATGAATGATTGGTCACACTCCGTGCAATTGTGGCGCCGTTTTCTCCCACTTTCGTGTATTCGTTTATGTCTGATACTGGAGCTCTGATCACCGAAGGTCTTTCCACACACATCACATGCAAAAGGTTTCTCCCCTGTGTGGATCCGTATGTGTGATTTCATATTGGACAAATCCGCGAATTTCTTAAGACACACATTACACTGATAGCCTCTCTCTCCTGTATGGGTCCTCGTGTGTTTTTTCAGACTAGGAGACAGGCTGAATTTCTTAAGACATATATCACACTGATAGCGCTGCGCTTTTGTGTGAGCGGTGACCATGTGTCTTTTCAGATTACCAGAACTAGCGAACCCCCGAAGACATAAATCACATTGATGGTGTCTGTTAACGGTATGGGCGGACATTGTATGCTATTTCAGAATAGTATACCGTGTGGCTAGCGTAGTTAATTGTAGGCATATGTTGAAGCAACTCCTTCACGTTCGAGTTGTATCGGATTGTATCGTCTATTCTCCAATGAAATACCACACAGAGTTTCCTCCCGTTGTTTAGTGTGTGCAAATTTCGCTTATCTGGATCAGCCTGACTTGATTGAAAGTGACTCTGACTGTAATGATGTGCGCCTGAAAATAGAAAGAAATTACTGGAGATCTAGCATAGGTCAAAATATCCCTACTTATATGAAAAGGCTGCAAAATCATTTCTTAGGCTGTTTTATGGTCAGTGTAGTATCCGTGTTCAATCACAGCAAAGTTCATGCTGGTACTCTAAAGTTCATTTAAAGTGACTTTTAGTAGGGGCCCTGGTCGCTTGTTGTAATTTCGGAAAATAAGCATCTGATTTTTGCGTCAGCCCTGTCTTCCTGACAATTATGGCACATAAAAAGTTTGGTATCAAATACATTAAATAACTTAAACCGCCAGAACTTCCCGACTATTAGGTTCATTAGTGTGCAGTTGAATGTAACACAAGGCAGTGGAACTCACTAGAATGTACTCAATACGGTGCAGATAAGAACCGATTACATTGGAATAGAACCGAGACAATCGAAATCGAACAGCCACAAACATGAAATTCGCGGTTTTCGTCATCGCATGGAACTCTCATTATTATCACGTTCTTCGTGTCCAGGTAATATGAGAGGAATGGACAACATTAATCGGAATGTCACCATGACACCTAAAAAATCGGTTCCAGTTGTACAGTTATTGGGTCCTAATCTGATAGAACCACATAATTTTATTACTGAATCGTAAAAAAAACATCAATATAACGACTTTCGGTGTAATAATTCATACTAAGTGCAATCCAGAACTAACAATTTCACACCCATGTCATTTATTCTTTTGGTTGGTATGTAGCATATGGAATGAATTTCTCGAGGGCTCAAAAGAGCAAGGTAATAAAAACAAACTTGGGCCTTTCTAAAAAAATCGTGCTGATCTACCCCTTGAAACTCATACGTAGGTTAACTCCTTGGTATTTATCTATTGATGGAGCCATTTGTTCATGTTTTTCTTTGCCATTAGCAATGCAACCTATATCGATTTTAGCCACAGCTTATATTGCAAGATAGGTTTCGTCTGAATTAAACAAGTAATCTAAAATACTTTAGTAATGTAATCAAAACGTAATTTGAAATACTCTGCAGTGTGCATATTATTTGATTATAAATACAATACTTTAGCACCTATAATTCTTTATTAAATATGCTTCAAAATGTGTAATCTTTACACATACAATACATGTACAAATACAAAATAGGACTACCCCGCCCCTGCATTGAATCAGGCTAAACCCCCACGTATGTGGAACATTAATTCGCACCATTGTTTGGGTTGGAAGTGTCCAACTGGTTAGAAATTCTCAAGCCATCAACTTCTACGGTTGGAATATTTAAAAAAAACTGATGGTAAATATTGTGTGCAAAAAGTCTGAAAATATGCGACAGTTGGTCTGAAACAACGAATTCCCAACTTCATACTGATTACACTACCAAACATTTACAACTGTTGAACTTTGACAACGGTGTGGATCATGCATAACATACACAAGCAAAAACGTATCGGAATAAACTTACATTAATCACGCGCCACAATAATGGAAAATCAAGTTGAACAAATTCCCCAAGGACTGTTTGTGAAACATCAGACTGCTCCCAGAATAAACACGAAACTCTACATCTATTTATATCGTGGGTACATTATTATGTAAATGTCAGACGACTTGTTTATTGTTGAGAATTTCGTTCAGTGAAATCTAGCAGCTTGTCACACAGCTCGCGTATTGACGCCCCCAAGCTGTCATCTTACTCTCACTATCTCCAAGCGTCAAACCTAATCATGCCATTTCACGACAAAACGTGTTTACTAATTACTGAACACGCAGGATTTGCTTGGGCGTGGGCTAGAATGGGCCAATTAGCAGCGGAGTAGCTGTCTATTTATTTATGGTCATGCCCTATCTTATGGTCTATTAATATTGCACACGTGCTGGTGATTTATCGCCGCGTTTTTAAATCATGGTTGGTGATTTTTTGAATTTAAAAAAAAAAAAAATAACAAAAATAGATTTATTTTATTTAAATCAAGATTTTTTTATTTAAATCGATTTAAAAAAAAAGAATTTCTAACTTATGGAAATATACATTTGTGCAATTTCTCTGATACATAAAGGTTCTGAAATGTGTTGCTTATTATATCCAAGGCTGGACTAATCAGAATTCTATGATGTTTTTATTATTTAAAGACATATTATGCACTTGTTCGTGTACGTACAAAATAGTACCGTTACTACTCTGGCACTATGTCATCAGGGGTAATGTAGCATTCTACTAACATAACCGAAAATCAGAAGCAAATCGACCGTATCATTATACTAACATAACCGAAAATCAGAAGCAAGTCGACCGTATCATTCCAAGGAAAACATTGTCTGAACTACGTCAGGAAGCTAAATGTGTCTAGAGACGAAATCAATTTTACCATGAAAGCAGGCAAGCTTGTGACAGTAAGAGATTTCCATGTTTGCCTCTTATGCTGTCTGATCAGGTCTGATGAGTAAACATTAATGATATAAATAAATAGCTTTATTCATTTTTATTTACTTTAATCATGGGTGTCATAATTGTCCATTATCATCTTGAACCAGTGGCGTTAGTACTTGACAATGTGATCTGATGCAAAAGACGAAATTGCGAGTGTTGGTTTGTAACCGGGATGTCTGAGAAGCATTATGCCTATATCCATACTAACTACCCCCTTAAGCCCCTACCTAAGTGGCATACATACTATAACAATGATGCTGAACACTTTGAGGCAGTTATATTGCAGAAATGTTGTAAGAGGAAAAAACTGTGACCACTTGGAAAAAAGTGACTTTTTTCGCGGCTGAACCACCCACTCACCTCGGCCTAATGTATGGAAAAAAGTGAATGACCCCCCCTCCCGATATACCCAACAATCATGAACTATAAGTACTAGGCTGGCTGGTCGGCTCAGTTGTTTCTACTGGGAACATAGTGGGTTCAACCAGACACGAAATCAATTTTACCTCGAAAGCAGGCAAGCGTGTGACAGATCAGATTAGTCCCAAAACATTGAAATACTGTTCGGAATCACTTTGCTACCCTTAGAAAAAATGTTCAATAAATTTCTAGAAGAATCACTGTTCCCCCAAGAATGGAAACGTTCAAATGTTGTCCCAATATACAAAAAAGGCGAAAAATCTCTAGTTTCTAATTATAGACCTATATCATTGTTAAGTTGTATGTCTAAAGCTTTTGAAAAGTGCATTTATAAAAAAATGTGGGATTTTTTGACTACCAACGGACTTATATCAATGTATCAATCTGGCTTTGTTAGAGGTGACTCTACTGTATACCAATTAACATATATTTACGATTACATTACCGATTCATTAGATCAAGGTAAAGAAATTAGATGTGTGTTTTGTGATGTCAGTAAAGCTTTTGATAAGGTCTGGCATAAGGGCCTCCTTTACAAATTGGAACGTATAGGTATAACTGGTAATCTTTTAAAACTCCTTGAGTCTTATTTAACACACCGTCATCAACGAGTAGTCTTAGACAGTGCTAATTCAGAATGGAACCACATGAGAGCCGGTGTCCCCAGGGATAAATACTCGGACCCCTGCTATTCTTAATCTACACCAATGATATAGCTGAACATGTTACTTGTCACATTCGGCTTTTGCAGATGACACATCAATGTTTTTAACCATAGAAGACCCAAATCGAGCAGCAGATTTAATTAACAGTGATATTGCAAAGTTGGTTGAATGGTCGAATCGTTGGCTTGTTACTTTTAATGAAATAAAAACCGAATCTATTCTTATTTCCCGGAAAACAAATCCCCCTGATCACCCACCTCTTATTATGCCAAATTGTATTATTGAGGAAGTTAATTCTCATAGACATCTTGGTCTCACATTTAATAATACGGGTACGTGGGCAGCGCATATTGACGACATCACTGATAAAGCATGGAATAGAGTTAACCTAATGAGGAAATACAAATACATGTTATCTAGAAACACCCTTCAGAACATTTATTTTGCATTTATTCGTCCAGTATTGGAATATGCTGCGCCTGTGTGGGACAACTGTGGCATAACATTGAGCGATCGAATTGAAAAGATACAACACGAAGCGGCTAGAATAGTATCAGGAGCGACAAGAAGTATTAATGCTAACAATATAATATCTGATCTTGGCTGGGAGACTTTGGCGGATAAGACGAAAAAAAATTCAAGTTACACCAATTTTACAAAATGTTTCATCGATCATCACCCCAGTATCTCCATACCCTTGTTAATCACGAGAACCCAGGAGCAGAACGATACTCTTTAAGAAAAACTTCACTCAGACCCCCTCGATCAGATCTCTCCTTATACATGGATACTTTTCTGCCATCAGCGACCAGATTATGGAATGACTTGACCCCTGAACTGAAACAAGCGGAATCCCTCGAAGTATTTAAATCGCGACTAGATGCAGGTAAACGTCTAAACATGAGAAGAACTCTTCACCTGAACTTGTGTTCTAATCGAAAAGCCCAAATAATCCACACCCAACTAAGACTCAAATGTAGTAGTCTTAATAAAGACCTCCACGAGAATCACATAAAAGAAAGCAACAGGTGCTCATGTGGTGACATAGAAAGCGCAGATCACTTTCTTTTAGTCTGCCCTTTATACAACCAAATCAGGGATGAATGCTTTATGCCATTAGAAACAAAATACAGAGACAGTGTAATACTCTTAAATGGCTCAAATTCTCTTACACTTAGCACCAACCACAAAATCTTTAAAGTAACCCAAACTTTCATTACAAGAAGTGAACGTTTCAGTCCTTTATCATAAGATATAGAATCATATCAGTACTGAATAAAACTTTGGTCAAATACGTCCACTTAATCAAGTAGCATAGTTGCCCGATTCAGTGAATTTCCGTTAAACTTGCCTTAAGTGTCAATCATCATGAAAAACAAAGTTATAAAGATCTATAAAGATAGATATATTTGAGAATACTTGTGAACAAGTAATGAAAAACAAAGATAGATATATTTGAGAATACCTGTAAACACACAGCAGTAGTAACTCACCCTCTGTCCCACTCCTTCCATATCTTCTGCCTCAACTTAATGTTAGTAACTTGTTATTTTCACCCCCCCCCCCCAACCTGTTCTCTTTAACTCAGCCTCCTGCCATACGCTCCTTCTACATACTATTCTGCATGATTTTCTTTTCCGAGGAGATAACTTCAAATAAGCGGTGACCCGCTTGTTGTTAAATCCTCTTCACCCTCATTTTCATCTAACCTGTCATTTAATTTAACTCATATTGTTCAATGTCTTATTTCATATATACATGTATTAATTGAGGGTTGAATAAATATTGTTTACACCAAGCTTGTGACAGTAAGTGGCCATTTTGAAATTATCTCCCCTGTTGTGAAAAAGGCGACATCAAATTTACTAATATTCGCAGTGAAAAATAAGGTGAAATAATATACTCTGAGGGACCTATTGATTTGGTGACATTATATACTCTTAGGGACCTATTGATTTGGTGACATTATATACTCTTAGGGACCTATTGATTTGGTGACATTATATACTCTTAGGGATATATTGATCAACACCTAATTGAAGAAATCTGATAAAAATACGAAGCACGATATGATGATCGACCTCCCGGGCTGAAGGTGGCGAATTACCGCTAACATTAATGTGTGCCAGGGCACTTATGCCGCT
Organism: Siphonodentalium dalli; assembly: GCA_032622095.1. NCBI lineage: Eukaryota > Metazoa > Mollusca > Scaphopoda > Gadilida > Siphonodentaliidae > Siphonodentalium > Siphonodentalium dalli. Next base: position 65,309,285 of record CP136063.1, on the reverse strand, counting down.
AGTCTGAAAACAATAAAAACAACCAAAACGCTCTCAACACAAGATATTAAAGGTGGATTATCTCTTTGTATCACGTATTATATAGTTAAAGGTAGATTATCTCTTTGTAAACATGTATTATATAGTTACCGGGGTATAAAATATTAGATTTGAAACGAAGACTCATGTCCGGAAATGCTTCTATCGATTAATATTCATTTTATTTCGAATATTTTCAGGTCTAAACAGGTGTGTTTGTTCAGCTAACGAACAATAGTGGTTACCGTTAACAGAGACCAGAAATTTTATTGTACTAAAATAAGCGTTAATTATACTCACTATCGCTTATATATGTGGAACAAAACAATACAAACAATCAATCTGTGACATTTGACTTTCGTTGCGTAGCCGTAGGAACAGCCCAGTGCTCTATATCGCAATATGGTATCATCCGAATGGTCTGTTCTAAAAATAGTAACATGAACGGTCCAGATTTAAAATTCGAAATAAAATCAATATTAATTGATAGAAGCCTTTCTGGACAAGGGTCTTCAGTTCATATCTATTATTTTATACCCACGAAACTATTTAAAATTTGTTATTTAAAGAGATAATCCATCTTTAATGGGGCGGATAAAATATTAGATCTGAATCAGGAGTCCTGTCCGGAAATGCTTCTGTCGATTGATATTAATTTTATTTCGAACATTTTCTGGTCTAAAAAGGTGTAGTTGTTTAGTTAACGAACAATTGTGGTTACTAGTCCGGTGCCATGTTGCACCCAATATAGACCCAGTAATTTTTCTCTGTAAAATCTAGTTTCTTTTGCTTTTTGCAATCATAAGGCGTTTGTACAACAGAAAAGTTTTGGTGCCATTTTTTCTGAGACCATTTAGGGTGAAAATTTTCCGATTTTCGGAGGGTGGGGTCAGAATTTCTAAAATATTTTGTTTTGGTTACATATACACAATAAAGTATGGCATACTGCATATCAAAATAACCGTAGTGATGCCAGGAATCTATTTAAGCCCATCCTGGAAGCTTTCGTGAAGAATTGAGAAAACGCGGTTGGGTATATATGGAAATATTGGTGTTTTTCGACTAATTTTTTAATTTTTCAGGAAATTGTTATACAACATAACTTTTTGCCCTGTGACATATCAGAAATGATTAGAATAATATTAACACAAGACACCTTAATATCTTAATGCATTATTAAACACACACTTAAACAATTATACATTCACATGGTTTACATAATTATTCATCATAGTCGTCAGAGTCGCCGGAGTCTTCTTCAATATGTGCATCAATGTCAGTATTCTCACAATCATCTTCAGACCCTTCGCATAAACACATTTCTGTACACCTCATCTGATGCTTGCGACATGAACAACAATCAGTTTAGCATCGCCCTTTGCCACATGAACATCTAACTAGTTGTAATACAGCATCGGGTGCAGGTTTCTGGCTTGATGTTTTTGGACGACATCGTTCACTGACTTCATACCATCCATAGGCTAGCGGTGATGGTAAGCTTGGTTGTGCCACAAGATCATTGCACCAAACGATTCCTTGGTAGTGCGCCCGTAGAATGTGATTTAACAAGACTTCCTTTGTTGGTGGTAATTGTTCTGCCTCTGCCTGCTTTTGTTTAAAGAGGTGCCATCGTAGTTCCCCGACGTCTTCAATTTTGGTCATGGGGGAGTATAGTTTACAGACATATCGTTCTAATTGGCGAATAATAATTTCACTGGGCATTTTGCTTTTTCCAAGCGCACCGAATGCTGTAATTATACGATTGTCCGCGTTATCAAATGCTTTCCAACATTTTAGCTTCCCTTTTCCAGCGAAACGGCCAGTTGTATCACAACCAGTAAAGGCGTGAAATCCAGGAAGTGCAGCAACCTTGTCTGGTCCCAGTGCTTTGGTTACTTGGTTGAGATTAATCTGTCGGAATTTGTTGCCAGCACTTTAAAGGTGGATTATCTCTTTGTAAACATGTATTATATAGTTACCGGGGTATAAAATATTAGATTTGAATCGAAGACTCCTGTCCGGAAATGCTTCTATCGATTAATATTAATTTTATTTCGAATATTTTCTGGTCTAAAAAGGTGTGTTTGTTCAGCTAACGAACAATAGTGGTTACTGTTAACAGAGACCAGAAATTATATTGTGCAATTTTGTCACAAATAAACGTTAATTATACTCATTATCGCTTATATCTGTGGAACAAAACAATACAAACAACCAATCTGTGACATTTGACATTCGATGCGCAGCCGTAGGAACAGCCCAGTGCTCTATATCGCAATACGGTCTCATCCGAATGGTCGGTTCTAAAAATAGTAACATAAATGGGCCCGATTTAATATTCGAAATAAAATCAATATTAATTGATAGAAGCTTTTCCGGACATAGGTCTTCAGTTCATATCTATTATTTTATACCCACGCAACTATTTAAAATTTGTTATTTAATGAGATAATCCATCTTTAATAGAATCACATATGCGTCCGGTCCAAGCTCCTCAGCTCGTCGAAGCGACAACACCAACACGTCAGTATCTGGTGATAATATGTGCACTTTTTATCCTGATTTAGATGCATCTGTCCCGTTTAGCATCATTATCATGTCTGCTTCTTCTCGTGTTGTTGACAGATGACTGGCACATCGTGAATTTCCTCTTGCGCCACTCTCTGTTGACACGATAACATCTCTGGTGCTTGTCTTGTAGTAATCAACAACTTTTTGTGCAAGATATTCTGTAAGACTTGATTTTGTTTTCGAATTGCTGAGGAACACATTCAACCCAGATTGTATTGGGGTAGCGTCAACACATATATACTCTCGATTATCCTTCACATACCCTTTGTAGATGACATGGCACTGGTTCATCAGATACCAAAAGGATCCCCCATGTCATCATACAATGACCTTGCAAAATCATTCATTGGATTCCTGGAACAAAAATCATCCCGTTATCAATCTGTGCATGTTGTGTTCGACCATTACGCAGACGATTCACTTAAAAATGCCACACGCGATCGCCGAAAAGGGTCTGTGAAGGATAATCGAGAGTATAGCTATTTTTTCTAGTTTGTTATTTAAAGAGATAATCCATCTTTAAATCCGATCGGTGAGTAAATTAGCACACAAATATTGCGGAAAACTGGATCAACAGACAAGCACCATTAGTTGTTTGAACTACAAAATAACCACTATTTAGAGTGGTTTGTTGAAAGGTTTTGCATGCAAGTTTGTTGTTGTCGTCAACAAACCTCCATTTAGTCGTCATAGGGCAAATGTTTCAAAATGGTCTCAAGCTTGCCTGGTTTCGTCGTAAAATAGTCCAGCTGCACCCATTATGTTCCCAATACTGCAATAGAAACAACTGAGCCGACCAGCCATGGGGCTGATCCGGATCCGAGCTGGTGCGGGTTGGTCCCGGTGATTTTAGACACGCCCGTAATTGGCACCATGTCAATATATTTGGGCTGGTTTTGTGCGATTTTGGGTTGTTTTAAGACAATTTCTTTTGATAACAAAGAAAACAAACATTTTAATTTCGGGTTAACATTTACTAATATTAGCCCAACACGAATGTAGATTACATGCAGTATGGTGTCTTTTCGTGTATAGAAGAATAGAAACAAATCGCTCGTCACATGCGGTGCAACTGTAATATGTATCTCCGGTGTGGTTTCTCGCCCGTATTATACAGTTAATGGGACGGATACAATATTAGATCTGAATCAGGACTACTGTCCGGAAATGCTTCTGTCAATTGATATTAATTTTATTTCGAACATATTCTGGTCCAAAAAGGTGTAGTTATTTAGTTAACGAACAATAGTGGTTACTGTTAACAGAGACCAGAAATTTTATTATGTAATTTGGTTACAAATAAACATTAATTATACTCCTTATCGCTTATAACTATATATGGATTAATACCATACATCCAATCAATCTGAGATATTTGACGTTCGGTACGTAGCCATAGGAAGAGCATAATGCTCTATATCGCTATATGGTATCACCCGAATGATCTGTTCTAAAAATAGACAAATAAACGGTCCCAATAACATATTCGAAATAAAATCAATATTAGTTGATACATATAGAAGCCTTTTAAGACAGGGGCCTTCACTTCATATTTATTAATAAAATTTAAAGAGATAATCCATCTTTAAATCCGATCGGTGAGTAAATTAGCACACACATAATGTGGAAAACTGGATCAACAGAGAAGCACCATTAGATTTTCCAATTGAACGACACCCCCCCCCACTATTTAGAGTCGTTTGTTGAAAGGTTTTGCAAGCATGATTGTTGGTGTCGTCAACAAACCTACATTTAGTCGTCATATGGTAAATGTTTCAAAATGGCCACTCACTGTCTCAAGCTTGCCCGCTTTCGTCGTAAAATTGGTTTCTTGTCTAGTTGCACCCATTATGTTCCCAATACTGTAATAGAAACAACTGAGCCGACTAGCCATGGGACTGATCCGGATCCGAGCTGCTGCAGGTTGGTCCCGGTGATTTCAGACACGCCCGTAATTGGGCCCATGTCAATATATTTTGGCTGGTTTTGTGCGATTCGGGCTGGTTTAAGACGATTTCTTGTGTTAACAAAGAAAACAAAATTGTTAATTTCGGATTAAGATTTACTAATATTAGTCAAACACGAATGTAGATTATATGCAGTATGGTGTCTTTTCGTGTGTTCTTTTAAAGACGACGAACAGAAAAAAATCGCTCGTCACATGCGGTGCAATTGTAAGGTTTATCTCCGATGTGGTCTCTCGCCCGTGTGAACTCTCCGGGTGTGGTCATTTAGCGCACTCGAAGAAACAAATCCCTTGTCACACACACTGCAGCTATAAGGTTTCTCCCCGGTGTGATTTCTCCTGGTGTGGACAGTTAGCTCACTCGAAGAAACAAATCTCTTGTCACACTCAGCGCATTTATAAGGTCTCTCGCCCGTGTGGAACCTCCGGGTGTGGTCAGTCAGGGCGCTGGAGGTTGCACATGATTTACTACATTGCTGATATTTATATGGTTTGACTCCACTGTGTGTTCTTAAGTGTCGAGTCAGCCCACTCTGTTGAGCGAATCCTTTGCAACAAATATCACACGTGAACGGCGTCTCTCCTGTATGGGTTCTCATGTGTGATTTTAGACCATTACTTTGATTGAATCTTTTCTCACATATATCACATTTAAATGGGCGATCTCCCGTGTGGATCCTCTTGTGTCTCAACAATCCGCTAGACTGAGTAAAAGACTTGCAACATTCTGTGCACTGATAGGGTCGAATCCCTGAATGGGTCCTCATGTGATATGTTAGAACGCTCTGTGATCTGAACCCTTTCTCACAAATATCACACTTAAACGGCGTCTCTCCTGTGTGTATCATCACGTGTGTTGTCAATTCACGCCGACTATTGAATCCCTTTTGGCAAATATCACATTTAAATGGGAAATTTCCCGTGTGTGTCCTTTTGTGTCGAGTCAGATGGCCAACGTATTTGAAGGACCTGTCGCATTCTTCACAAACGTATGGAATGATACTAGAATGCACTGTCTTGATGTGACTGGTCAGAGTATGTGCATGTATGAATGTTTGGTCACACTCCGTGCAATTATGGCGCCGTTGTCTGTTACTATCGTGTATTTTTCTATGAGTATTCCTGGAACTCTGGTCACAGAAGGTCTTTCCACAAACATCACATGCAAAAGGTTTCTCCCCTGTGTGGGTCCGTATGTGTGATTTCATATTGGACAACTCCGCGAATTTCTTAAGACACACATCACACTGATAGCCTTTCTCTCCTGTATGGGTCCTCATATGTTTTTTCAGACTACTGAATTTCTTAAGACATATATCACACTGATAACGCTGCGCTTTTGTGTGAGCGGTGACCATGTGTCTTTTCAGATTACTAGAACTAGCGAATCCCCGAAGACAGACATCACATTCATGGTGTCTGTTAACGGTGTGAGCGGACATCGTATGCTATTTCAGAATAGTATACCGTGTGGCTAGCGTGGTTAATTGTAGGCATATGTCGCACCAACTCCTTCACGTTCGAGTAGTATCGGATTGTATCGTCTATATATATCGAAATACCACACAGAGTTTCCTCCCGTTGTTTAGTGTGTGCGAAGTTCGCTTGATTGAAAATGACTCTGACTGTAAAGATGTGCGCCTGAAAATAGAAAGATATTACTGGAGATCTAGCATAGGTCAAAATACCCCTACTTATATGAAAAGGCTGCAAAATCATTTCTTAGGCTGTTTTATGTTCAGTGTAGTATCCCTGTTCAATCACAGCAAAGTTCATGCTGGTACTCTAAAGTTCATTTAAAGTGATTTTAGTAGGGACCCTGGTCGCTTGTTGTAATTGCGGAAAATAAGCATCTGGTTTTTGCGTCAGCCCAGTCGTCCTGACAATTATGGCACATAAAAAGTTTCGTATCAAATACGTTAAATAATTTAAACCACCAGAGCTTCCCGACTATTATGTTCATTAGTGTGCAGTTGAATGTAACACAAGGCAGTATAACTCACTTATATGTACGTAATACGGTGCAGATAAGAACCGATTACATTGGAATAGAACCGAGACAATCGAAATCGAACACCCACAAACATGAAATTCGCGGTTTTCGTCATCGCATGGAACTCTCATTATTATCACGTTCTTCGTGTCCAGGTAATGTGAGAGGAATGGGCAACATTAATCGGAATGTCACCATGACTCCTAAAAAAATAGGTTCCAGTTTTACAGTTATTGGGTCCTAATATGATAGAACCACAAAATTTTATTACTGAATCGTAACAAAACATCAATATAACGACTCTCGGGTTAATAATTCATACTCAGTGCAATCCAGAACTAACAAATTTACACCCATGTCATTTATTCTTTTGGTTGGTGTGTAGCATATGGAATGAGTTTCTCTAGGGCTCAAAAGAGCAAGGTAATAAAAACAAACTTGGGTCTTTCTAAAAAAAATCGTGCTGATCTACCCCTTGAAACTCATAAGTAGGTTAACTCCTTGGTATTTATCTATTGATGGAGCCATTTGTTCATGTTTTTCTTTGCCATTAGCAATGCAACCTATATCGATTTTAGCCACAGATTCTATTGCAAGATAGGTTTCGTCTTAATTAAACAAATCATCTAAAATACTTTAGTAATATAATCAAAACGTAATTTAAAATACTCTCCAGTGTCCATATTATTTGATTATAAATACAATACTTTAGCACCTATAATTCTTTATTACATATACTTAAAAATGTGTAATCTTTACACATACAATACATGTACAAATACAAAATAGGATTACCCCGCCCTGAATTGAATCAGGCTAAACCCCCCACGTATGTGGAACATTAATTCGCACCATTGTTTGGGTTGGAAGTGTCCAACTGGTTATAAATTCCCAAGCCATCAACTTCTACGGTTGGAATATTTAAAAAAAAACTGATGGTAAATATTGTGTGAAAGTCTGAAAATATGCGACAGTTGGTCTGAAACAACGAATTCCCAACTTCATACTGATTAAACTACCAAACATTCCCACTTAATACTGATTACACTACCAAACATTTACAACTGTTGAACTTTGACAACGGTGTGGATCATGCATAACATAAACAAGCTATAAACGTATCAGAATAAACTTACATTAATCACGCGCCACAATAATGGAAACTCAAGTTGAACAAATTCCCAAGAACTGTTGTGAAACATCAGACTGGTTCCAGAATAAACCCGAAACTCTATATCTATATATATCGTGGGCATATTATGTACATGTCAGACGACTTGTTATTTGTTGAGAATTTCGTTCAGTGATATCTAGCAGCTTGCCACACCTAATCATGTCATGTCACGACAAAACGTGTTTACTAATTACTGAGCACGCAGGATTTGCTTGGGCGTAGAATAGAATGGACCAATTAGCAGCGGAGTAGCTGTCTATTTATTTATGGTCATTTCCTATCTTATGGTCTATTATTTATTTTATTTAAAGGGGTACTGTACGCCATTTTCAATAAATTCCCGGTGATAACAACGATCTATTATCGATACTATATAGAAATATAAGTAATTTGAGTCGAAGATTTATTCTGTAAACGCTCAGGTTAATAGGCTATCTTAAAATTTAATAATTTAAAAGTTAATAATTTAATATAAATTGATTTTATGGCTCCAGGCATAAAATGGCGTCTCTTAAAATTCGAATTTCCGTGTACAAAACGTAATCAAATTATAATTGAGGGATACTGGATTATTAAAACAATTGCACACACGATCGTTTGAAACATTATGCTTATACGGGGAGAAAACCCAAGCCACTCATTGACTAGTGACGATACACTAACTTAAATGAGTATATGGGACTACTAAGCATATAATATAATTTTTATTTGATTCATTTGGTTGAAAACTGTACAAAAAACGACAATTTGTATTTTTGCATTCCGGTAAATTTGCCATCCGTAACAATACTTCGTACTCAACAGACTTTCAAAAATTGGAAAAGTTGTTACCTTATTCTACGACTCGGGGATTATAGAAACCAACAACAACATCTTGGGTACAGTACCCCTTTAAATCAAGATTTTTTTATTTAAATCGATGTAAAAAAAAAGAATTTCTAACTTATGGAGATATACATTTGTGCAATTTCTCTGATACACAAAGGTTCTGAAAGGTGTTGCTTAATTAATCAGGCTGGATCAATCAGAATTCTATGATTGTTTTATTATTTAAAGACATATTATGCACTTGTTCGGGTACGTAAACAATGGTACCGTTACTACTTTGGCACTATGCCATCAGGGAAATGTAGCATTCTACTAACATAACCGAAAATCAGAAGCAAATCGCCCGTATCATTCTACTAACATAACCGTAAATCAGAAGCAAGTCGACCGTATCATTCTACTAACATAACCGAAAATAAGAAGCAAATCGACCGTATCATTCTACTAACATAAAAAAAATCAGAAGCAACTCGACCGTATCATTCCAAGGAAAACATTGTCTGAACTACGTCAGGAAGCTAAATGTGTTCTAGAGTCGGGGAGCGAGTACCCCGTAACATTTCATGCCTGAGGCTGTGTCTGATGTTGTATCATTATGTTTAAATATTTAAATTGACTTATTGTGCTTTATATTGCTATTAAAGTATTTTTTATTTTAATTTTCTGTTAATTTTGGTAAATGTTTATTATACATTGCCAAATTCTGCACGAAAATGGTTTTTAATTGGACATGATATCCCTCTCAAAATGTGTATTAAGATTTCCTCTTCAATTTAGTAACATTATGGTATATAAGGGCATACTTCAGTTATACGAGATGCATCACCTAGTAAAATTGAAAAACAAATCTAAATGTTTTGGCTTTATTTTGAGGATTGACACTAATTTTCAGGATGCCTCATATTGGAAAAATAAACCACTACTAGTGTAAACATATTTTTATTTCCAAATAAACGAAAATCAGAAGCAAATCGACCGTATCATTCGACTTACATAACCGAAAAGCAGAAGCAAGTCGACCGTATCATTCTACTAACATAACCGAAAATCAGTAGCAAATCGACCGTATCATTCTACTAACATAACCCGGCGAAAATCAGAAGCACGTCGACCGTATCATTCTACTAACATAACCGAAAATCAGAAGCAAGTCGACCGTATCATTCTACTAACATAACCGAAAATCAGTAGCAAATCGACCGTATCATTCTACTAACATAACCCGGCGAAAATCAGAAGCCAGTCGACCGTATCATTCTACTAACATAACCCGGCGAAAATCAGAAGCAAGTCGACCGTATCATTCTACTAACATAACCGAAAATCAGAAACAAGTCGACCGTATCATTCTACTAACATAACCCGGCGAAAATCAGAAGCAAATCGACCGTATCATTCTACTAACATAACCGAAAATCAGTAGCAAATCGACCGTATCATTCTACTAACATAACCGAAAATCAGTAGCAAATCGACCGTATCATTCTACTAACATAACCAAAAATCAGAAGCAAATCGACCGTATCATTCTACTAACATAACCGAAAATCAGAAGCAAGTCGACCGTATCATTCTACTAACATAACCGAAAATCAGAAGCAAGTCGACCGTATCATTCTACTAACATAACCGAAAATCAGTAGCAAATCGACCGTATCATTCTACTAACATAACCCGGCGAAAATCAGAAGCAAGTCGACCGTATCATTCTACTAACATAACCGAAAATCAGAAGCAAGTCGACCGTATCATTCTACTAACATAACCGAAAATCAGTAGCAAATCGACCGTATCATTCCAAGGAAAACATTGTCTGAACTACGTCAGGAAGCTAAATGTGTCTAGACGCGAACTAAATTTTACCACGAAAGCAGGCAAGCTTGTGACAGTAAGAGATTTCCATGTTTGCCTCTCATGCTGTCTGATCAGGTCTAACGAGTAAACATTAATGATATAAATAAATAGCTTTATTCATTTTTATTTACTTTAATCATGGGTGTCATAATTGTCCATTTTCATCTTGAACCAGTGGCGTTGGTACTTGACAATGTGATCTGATGCAAAAGACGAAATTGTGAGTGTTGGTTTATAACCGGGATTTCTGAGAAGCATTATGCCTATATCCACACTAACTACCCCCTTAAGCCCTGACCTAAGTGGCATACATACCATAACAATGATGCTGAACACTTTGAGGCAATTATATTGCAGAAATGTTGTAAGAGGAAAAAACTGTGACCACTTGGAAAAAAGTGACATTTTTCGTGGCTGAACCACCCACCCACCCCGGCCTAATGTATGGAAAAAAGTTAATGCCCCCCCCCCCCCCGATAGACCCAACAGTCATGAACTATAAGTACTAGGCTGGCTGGTCGGCTCAGTTGTGTCTATTGGGAACATAATGGGTTCAGCTAGACACGAAATCAATTTTACCAGGCAAGCTTGTGACAGTAAGTGACCAAATTGAAATTATCTCCGCTGTTGTGAAAAGGGCGACTTCAAATTTACTAATATTTGCAGTGAACAATAAGGTGAAATAAAATCTGATCTATAAAGTTACCATTTAGAATGATACCTCTTCGGTTGATTTATAAATCTAAGCGACGTGGGTGTTCGATCATTTATTGGTATCATCGATATTCAACTGCAATAGAGATGTTGTGTTTTGTTTTTATTTTTTTAACTAACACGAGTCACAAATATCATTGCGCATAGATGGAGGAAAATAGCTCCAATCTTTATACTGAATTGATCTTACAGCTGTCGGTAGAACAAAATATGATTTGGTGACATTATATACTCTGAGGGACATATTGATTTGGTGACATTATATACTCTGAGGGACATATTGATTTGGTGACATTATATACTCTTAGGAACATATTGATTTGGTGACATTATATACTCTTAGGAACATATTGATTTGGTGACATTATAGACTCTGAGGGACATATTGATTTGGTGACATTGTATACTCTGAGGGACATATTGATTTGGTGACATTATATACTCTTAGGGATATATTGGTCGACACATAATTGAAGAAATATAAAAATACGAAGCACGATATGATGATCGACCTCCCGGGCTGAAGGTGGCGAATTACCGGTAACATTAATGTGTGCCAGGGCACTTACGCCGCTAGTCTGAAAAGAATAAAAACAATCAAAACGCTCTCAACACAAGATATTAAAGGTGGATTATCTCTTTGTATCATGTATTATATAGTTAATGGTGGATTATCTCTTTGTATCATGTATTATATAGTTAAAGGTGGATTATCTCTTTGTATCATGTATTATATAGTTAAAGGTAGATTATCTCTTTGTATCATGTATTATATAGTTAAAGGTGGATTATCTCTTTGTATCATGTATTATATAGTTAAAGGTAGATTATCTCTTTGTATCATGTATTATATAGTTAAAGGTGGATTATCTCTTTGTATCATGTATTATATAGTTAATGGGGCGGATAAAATATTAGATCGGAATCAGGACTACTGTCCGGAAATGCTTCTGTCGATTGATATTGATTTTATTTCGAACATTTTCTGGTCCAAAAAGGTGTAGTTATTTAGTTAACGAACAATAGTGGTTACTGTTAACAGAGACCAGACATTTTATTGTGTAATTTGGTCACAAATAAACAATAATTATACTCCTTATCGCTTATACCTATGGAATAATATCACACATCCAATCAATCTGGGATATTTGACGTCGGTCTGTAGCCATAGGAAGTTCATAATGCTCTATATCCCTATATGATATCACCCGTTCTAAAAATAGACAAATAAACGGTCCCAATAAAATATTCGAAATAAAATCATTATTAGTTGATAGAAGCCTTTCCGGACAGGGTGCTTCACTTCATATTTTTTCTAGTTTGTTATTTAAAGAGATAATCCATCTTTAAATCCGATCGGTGAGTAAATTAGCACACAAATATTGCGGAAAACTGGATCAACAGACAAGCACCATTAGTTGTTTGAACTACAAAAGAAACCACTATTTAGAGTGGTTTGTTGAAAGGTTTTGCATGCAAGTTTGTTGTTGTCGTCAACAAACCTCCATTTAGTCGTCATAGGGCAAATGTTTCAAAATGGTCTCAAGCTTGCCTGGTTTCGTCGTAAAATAGCCCAGCTGCACCCATTATGTTCCCAATACTGCAATAGAAACAACTGAGCCGACCAGCCATGGGGATGATCCGGATCCGAGCTGCTGCGGGTTGGTCCCGGTGATTTTGGACACGCCCGTAATTGGCACCATGTCAATATATTTGGGCTGGTTTTGTGCGATTTTGGGTTGGTTTAAGACAATTTCTTTTGATAACAAAGAAAACAAACATTTTAATTTCGGGTTAACATTTATTAATATTAGCCCAACACGAATGTAGATTATATGCAGTATGGTGTCTTTTCGTGTGTTCTTTTAAAGACGACGAACAGAAAAAAATCGCTTGTTGCAACTGTAAGGTTTATCTCCGATGTGGTCTCTCGCCCGTGTGAACTCTCCGGGTGTGGCCAGTTAGCGCACCCGAAGAAACAAATCGCTTGTCACACACGTTGCAGTTATAAGGTTTCTCCCCGGTGTGATTTCTCCTGGTGTGGCCAGTTAGCTCATTCGAAGAAACGAATCTCTTGTCACATTCAGAGCATTTATAAGGTCTCTCGCCCGTGTGGAACCTCCGGGTATGTTCACTTAAATGGGATGAAGAGACAAATCGCTTGTCACACACGTTGCAGTTATAAGGTTTCTCTCCGGTGTGATTTCTCCTGGTGTGGTCAGTTCGATCACTCGAAGAAACAAATCTCTTGTCACATTCAGAGCATTTATGAGGTTTCTCGCCCGTGTGAAACCTCCGGTTGTGGTCAGTCAGGGCGCTGGAGGTTGCACATGATTTACTACATTGCTGATATTTATATGGTTTGACTCCACTGTGTGTTCTTAAGTGTCCAGTCAGCTGACTCTGTTGAGCGAATCCTTTGCAACAAATATCACACGTGAACTGCGTCTCTCCTGTATGGGTTCTCACGTGTGATTTTAGAGCACCACTTTGGGTGAATCCTTTGTCACAAATATCACATTTAAATGGGCGATCTCCCGTGTGAATCCTCATGTGCCTCAACAGTCCGCCAGACTGAGCAAAAGACTTGTCACACTCTGTGCACTGATAGGGTCGAATCCATGAATGGGTCCCCATGTGACATGTTAGAACGCTCTGTGATCTGAACCCTTTCTCACAAATATCACACTTAAGCGGCGTCTCTCCTGTGTGTATCATCACGTGTGTTGTCAATTCACGCCGAGCATTGAATCCCTTTTGGCAAATATCACATTTAAACGGGAAATTTCCCGTATGTGTCCTTTTGTGTCGAGTCAGATGGCCAACGTATTTGAAGGACTTGTCGCATTCTTCACAAACGTATGGACTGATACTAGAATACACTGTCGTGATGTGTCTGGACAGAGTATGTGCATGTATGAATGATTGGTCACACTCCGTGCAATTATGGCATCGTTGTCTGTCACTATCGTGTATTCGTCTATGAGTATTCCTGCAACTCTGGTCACCGAAGGTCTTTCCACAAACATCACATGCAAAAGGTTTCTCCCCTGTGTGGATCCTTAGGTGTGATTTCATATTAGACAACTCCGCGAATTTCTTAAGACACACATCACACTGATAGACTCTCTCTCCTGTATGGGTCCTCATGTGTTTTTCAGACTACGAGACAGGTTGAATGTCTTAAGACATATATCACACGGATAGCGCTGCGCGTTTGTGTGAGCGGTGACCATGTGTCTTTTCAGATTACTAGAGTTAGCGAATCCCTGAAGACATACATCACATTGATGGTGTCTGTTAACGGTATGGGCGGACATTGTATGCTATTTTAGAATAGTATACCGTGTGTCTACGTGGTTAATTGTAGGCATATGTCCACAGTTACTGGACATAAAGTCCCAAAAATAAGGTTTTAATCGAGTTTAGAAATCGGTATCCTTATATAACGAAGTAAAGTTATGTATCTATTGATTTTTAAAAATTCATGGCCCGACAAACATATCTCAAATAAAAGCACTAAACGCAAAATACGGCCATAATGTCGCTTGTTTCCTATAAATAACATACTCACCTACAACTATGCAGCGATAAAATCATTCCGGACGCCAAATTAACGGAGTTTAAAACATCTTTCACCGTGATCGTCCAGTGACTCGACACCATCCTTGAATTCTTAATCGAAACTAATCGGATGCGGAAATAAACTGGCAAATGAAAAATGACAACCCACTAAAACGGAACAATTGGGAGATCGCAATTTTTCGTTTTGGACGTCGGAAGGAAAAGTGAATCTACTATATGGCTTTATCGGAGGCCGAAAACATGATTATCTCACTAGTAGTTTGTGAATTATTACGGCGAATTATTCAAAAGTTGTAGTTATGTAGATTAATAGGTGTTGACTATAGAATTAGATGAAATTATGCATGGTCATCGTCAAATAAAGCGTTAACAAATCCCAATTTTAGGCCTATTAATATTATACGCTATGTGGTCGACCTTTTTGTCTTTCCCTTAGTTTGCTTGGTTTGGGTAAACCGACATAGAGGTGCAGCCATTGTTATTGACCCAGAAACTCAAACCCAACAAAGCGCTCCCAAATTTCCATTGGTTTAATTTGGAAATCCTGAAAATGAAGTAACAATATTATACATGGTACTAACTACTATGGACAAAAAAGCAGCTCAGCATTTGCGCCAAGATTTTCGAGTGTCACTGTCAGCTAATGTATTGACATCCTGTTCAAACACCGCTGTTTTTTTGTTTTAATAATTTTTCGACTTTCCCAAATTTTAAATCAAGCTAACAACATAGGGACTGGAATACCAGCACCGAAGCCGACCCACCCAAACTCAGTTGCGGCAGTTTCTGACAAAAAATTTGCTTTAGTATATCTGGGATAAATCGCAACCATCTTTCATACTTTGCGATAATTACTTTGCGATATCTTTGACTGATGATAAATCACAAACAAATTTGGGTTCAAGTTTTGAAAACCCTCCTGTCACTTTCCAAATATCTATTTAAAAATACATGTTGATAAATCGCAAAACTTTGCGATAAATTGCAAACATCTTTACGATGAAAGATGGTTGCGATTTATCCCAGATATACTAAAGCAAATTTTTTGTCATAAACTACCGCAACGGAGTTTGGGTGGGTCGGCTTCGGCGCTGGTATAATACACATGTATGACCTGGTTTAGCATAGAGTGGGGATTATAATCTTCCTGAGTGTGGCACAAACTTGGCCATGCATCTAATCCTGAGTTCACATGGTTTGGGACATAATCACATTGACTGGTAACATTAAAGGTACTCAATCCGATAAAACTCCTCTCAATTACTATTTCAATGGCTTCGGGGGTCAAAAATATTTGATTCGAGTCGAGGAAGTCACCCATCAAAGCTCAGATTTGTTAGATATCGATTTTAGAAATCTATTATTTTTCATTATCGGGAATATTATCTGACCCAGAACTCAGTCAAAATTGCGCTGTTATTACCACTTGATTTTAGAGTTATCCATCCTTGTCTGTTTGAATAGATTTTGGAGTACACATCCAGAGCAGATTACGGCAGTTTAAGGCAATTATTAGTACTCATCTCGAGTAAATAACAAATTTCAAAAATCAATATTTAATAACTCTGAGCTTTGTTTGATGGGTTCCTCGACTCGAATCAAATATTTTGTACCCCCAAAGCCAAAGAAATAGTAATATAGGACCATCTGATCGGATTGTTGTTGTTGGAATCTGTTGAGATGGGGACCCTCTGTTCGGATTGAGTACCTTTAAGTTAGTTGGTATTCAGATCTCTTATAGGAAACATGTGTTACTAAATATTTACTGGACACAGAACGAATCGTGTTATGTTCCAGGTTTTCTGCTGTGATGACTCGCTTTCACATGACCAAATTGTACCCAGTAACCAAGTTATCCCGACAATCTTGCAAACAATCTTCTGATGTGAACCCATCCCCTCTCATATCGACAAACCCATTTACACATCATGTCGTTCTGTGTATTTATGGAATTTTCAGGTTCAGATACCGGGTACCGGTATATAGAACCATGGTTTATGAATATATCTAGGTTATTAGGCCTGAGCATTGAGGGGCAAGGGGGGGGGGGGTGCAAGGTGCGAAGAATGTAATTATGCAAAATTGTGTTTTTGGTCAGATTCAAGGGGGAGGGGTGCAGTGTTGAAATTTCCCGAAGTGGACACCCACCGCCCCCCAACAATGGAGACCCTCTGGCCACGTCCCTGACCAAACGGTACCGTAACTCCACTGCAGTGACCATCTTGATACCACTGTGGATACCGTATACTACCAGCAATACAATGGTCTTCACCGGGGTATCACCCTGTTTTTCAAGTCAATTACTTTGATTATAGTGGAACCCCACAACCACGGGCAGCCCTGGGAATTAAGGAAAATTTGCCTAGGCAATATATTTGCCTAGGTGAAAGAAATCGGATAGGCAAAAACAGATTTTACCTAGGCAATTTTGCAACAATATTGACATCTCAAATCAATGATTCAATAATAATAACCTGAAATGCTTAGTTATTTTGAGGAACATTATTTCCAGGCCATTACTCAACATATATGTACAATTCCACAAATCATCTCCAAAATAAGTGTCCTTATACCGGGTAGCTAGTTAATGGCCCAGTGCCATGGAAACAATTGTAGGACAATATATGTAAAGAGTGATTTAAAGAAGTCAATTTGGCTAAAGAGGTTCTATTTCTGATACATGTGAACTCCCTCTGATTAATACAGACTCTAATGAGGTTGTTGCATCTATTGCTGTTAATCGTAAAGCTAAATTCAACTGGAAGAAGATCAATAGGTCAGAATATAGTATTGTGGTGTCTGAGAAAATAGCTGAGCTTCAGGCTGCTGCTCCTGTTTCCACTGAGTGCCGAGTAGACAACTTCAATTCCATTCTGTCTGAAGCTGCACAAAGTCTGACTAAATGTAATTTGAAGAAGAAAAGTGAACCAAAGTTGAAAGTTTGGAATCCTGACATTTCTGCTGCACTTCATAAGAATAGAGAGGCTTTTTACATGTGGTGTGCTGCTGGTAGACCAATAGATGAAGGAAATGCTTTATTAGCTGAGAAAACACTCACCAGAAAGATGTTCAAGGCAGAAGTACGTCGAGCAATATGTGATCGTAGCTATAAAGAACGAGCTGAAATTATGAATGCAAGAGCTGAGAACAAAGAAATGTTCTACAAGATAATCAAGAGACAACGATCTAAAGGTGTGACTTTCATTTCTTATCTTACGGTTGGTGATAGTGTTTTTCATGATGAGGATGTGATAAATGGTTGGCACCAACATTTCAAAACACTAGCTGAGCCTACTGACTGTCCCAACTATGAATGTAAATTCAAAGATGATTGTGGTGATGATATGAAATTAATCTGTGAGCTGTTCAAGTCTGTGGATCCTCTAACTACAAATGTATCTGAGGTGAAGAGTGCCTTTACAAAACTCAACAAAGGAAAGGCTGCTGACATATTTGGTGTTACGGCTGAACACCTACTTTTTTCCGGAGAAGCAGGTCTGGTCTACACAACCGATGTTATCAACAAAATATTTAGTACTGGACATATACCTGACTCATTGAAAAGAGGTCTACTAAACCCTGTATATAAGAATAAGGGCGACAAGAGAGTATCCAGTAATTATAGAGGCATCACGGTTCTCCCGATCCTGCTGAAGGTTATGGAAATTATCATAAGGCAACATTTACGTAATGATACGTTAGAGAGTCAGTCTCCGCTGCAGAGGGGTTTTACACCTGGTGCTTCTCCCATGAATAGTGCGCTGATACTGGAAGAGGCTTTGAGAGACAGTGCAGATAACGCTGTTCCTGTTTATTTGGCATTCCTGGATGCAAAAGCAGCTTTCGATGTTGTGAATCTTCCAATTCTAATGCGAAAACTTTATTTCTATGACATCGCACCATGTGTATGGAACTTGATTAACAACCTAAACGACAATGCTAATTCGGTGGTGAAATGGAAAACCGATGTGTCTGAAAATTTCCAGATACAACAAGGTGTACGTCAAGGTGAAATTTTAAGCAGTGATATGTATAAGTTATATGTGGAGGACCTATTGGATTCTTTTCAAAATGCTGGTGTTGGTGCAAGTATAGGAAACATCAATGTGTGTGCTACAGCATGTGCGGATGATATAGCGCTTGTTGCAAAAACACCTGGCGAGTTGCAAATGTTAATAAACTGTGCACAACACTACAGTGAACTACATCAGTATACCTTACAGCCAAAGAAAAGTGTTACAGTGGAAGTTAGACCTGGTGCAGGAAGGAAATCAACAGTCAGTAAACCTTGGCTTCTGTGTAACAGTGAAATGCCCCACGTAGAGGAAACAACTCATTTAGGTATCGTGCGGTCAACATCTATTAACAAAACTGCTTCAAAGACTGTAGATAACAACATACGAAAGGCCCGTCGCACATGTTATAGTCTTCTTCCTGTAGGGCTGCATGGTATGAATGGAATTGACCCGGAAACTGCTATGCATATTTACAGGATATATGTGATTCCAACCTTACTTTATGGGTGTGAAGTCGTTCTTCCTTCGGGTACAACATTGAAGAAGCTGGAAGACTATCATAAATCGACCATCAAACATCTCTTGTCGTTATGTGAAAGATGTGCAGATCCTGCAGTATATACCGGTATGCTTAGTGGTGTTCTACCTGCTGAAGCGTATATTGATATGAGAATTCTTACTTTGTTCAACTCCATCTGCACCCTATGTGAGTCAGCGGTAGAGAAGCAGCTTGCTGAACGACAACTGGCTATGAAGGACAATTGCAGCTGCAGCTGGTTTATATATTGAGGAAGACCTTATCAAAATATGGGCTACGAGGTGCACATGATATTCTAACATCGCCATGGCCGAAACATGATTGGAAGGACGTAGTTTCTAAAGCAGTGGTTGAGTACTGGTCCAGTTGGTTAAATGAATTAGCCCCTTCATATCCTTCTCTGCAGTTTCTATGCACAGATCTGTTCCATGCTGGTCAAATCCACCCTGTAATGTTTGTGACCGGAGATCCACCAAGAGCAGTACGACGGTTGTCAATCAAACTGAGGCTATTATTTAATACCTACTCTCTTGAGGCTAATAGGCAACGATGGAACAACAACAACTCCAGTGGTATATGTAAATTGTGTGGCAAGGAACCGGAAAGTTTGGAACACTTTATCCTAAAGTGTGACAAATTGGAGCAGTGTCGAAATGCAGCACTTTCAAACATCATGTCTGCATATCATACTTTATTTGGTGTACTATTTACAACCTTGACTGATGATGAACAGATGCAAGCAATTCTGGATATATGGAAGCAAGTGCAGTGCTCAGATGCGGACGTAAGAAAAGAGGACAATGTCAAGCTGCAATCACTAACGGACAGATTATGTTATACCCTCCACACACAAAGGATACAACTTCTAAATTCATAACTTTTTGTTCAATCTTCAAACTCTTAACTGAATGACTTTCATACTTTTATATTTGTGGATGCGATACTTGGGTCCATCAGAGAAGATTTTATGGTTGTGTTTATTTAACATTTAATAATTAACTGTGTACACACTTTTGTATAGTGTGGTTGCTCTACGAGAGCGGATAGATCAATAGAAGAAAGAAGAAGAAGATAGACACAAATCAATTTTAGTAACCCAATGAACTTGTTTTACCTAGGATATATAATTGCCTAGGCAAACCGATTTTGCCTCTGCTTTTACCTAGGCATTGCCTATTGCCTAGGCTAATTCCCAGGGCTGCACAGGGATGTTTATATGCCAACAATGAAAACTAAAATGGTAATTCCTATCTAGAGGTCACCTCGAGGATCCATATTAAGTTCGATGAAGGGTTGTGGCCTGTAGGGTGTGCCAAAGAATTTAGTGATGCAAAGAGTAAAACACAAGATACCTGCTAGTGGCCATGTATTTCATCGAAAATTGTTCAAATTCAATCGTTCCCATCTAGAGGTGATCCCAAACATACATGTAGTAATGTACCCTTAAATTTTCAAAACATTTCACCAATAATTAAGAAACTGACCTTACATTCATTCCTCGCGCCAAACTAAATTTATTTTAGAGTACTGACGTCTTCAATTGTTGACGTCCCCACGTAATTCCTTGAACCAAATGATTTTTGTGTCGGTTAAATGTGCACATGGCGATCGCATAATTATCTTGCTCGAACAGAAAAGCCATTTTAATTCTTAATCGCGCACGCCTTATCCATATACCATATCACGAATAAACAGACGCTCTTTATTTGGCACGCTTAAGGAAATCGGGACCGTGGTAAATTAGAACCGATTTATTTTCAATTTCAGATTAATATTTTCCATGCGCAATATGTCAGTCTATTGTCAGATAATTTACAATGCTCAGTTGCGATACGGACGCTAGGTTTTACTGTGGTTTAAACTTACACAGCGGTAGTGGCACCAAAAACTCAACCGCAACCACGCGGTTGCCCGCGTCTTCAATACCGCGGCTGATCGCGTTATTACACCGCGGTCAGGCGTTATTACACCGCGGTCAGGCGGTATTACACCGCAGTCAGGCGGTATTACACCGCAGTCAGGCGGTATTACACCGCAGTCAGGCGGTATTACACCGCGGTCATACCGCATGTCAACCTCGTTAAGGAGGGTCGATTAATTAGAGCATAGCTGTACTTCATATAATGAAAGTGTCAATGACACTGTACCTCAACTTGGAAAGGGAATAATTTAATGTGGAGCGATTAGGGGTGCGGAAAGTTGAAATGTCTAAGTAATACTAGATTATCAACATGAAGAGATACATACCGGTATACCGGTACATGTATACCGGTATATAAAAAAGTTAAATCCAAGATGGTTACAGATGTAAAATCCAGGTGGCTATGTTTTCCAATAAAATTTAAAAACATTTGATAGCTTCCATCTAGTAAGATCAATATCAAGATTAATATGAAGTCTGGAGATGATCGGATGAGGGAAGTGGACTGTATGGTGTGCCAAAGGATTTTGTCATTCAAAGAGTAAAATCCAAGATGGCTGCCAGTGGACACATTTTAAGACCAAATGAACCTAAAATGACTTGTTATCTACATGCCTGTGTCAACAGCCATGACAAATTTCATGATGATCCGATTAAAGGTACGACCTGTAGCCCATGCCAAAGGATTTAGTCATGCAAAGAGTAAAATCCAAGATGGCTGCTGGCGGCCATGATTTTGGCCGAATAACCTAAAAATTACTCGATCTCATCTACATGTCAATGTCAACATCCATGACAAATTTCACAATGATCTGACAAAAGGTGCATTCTGTAGCACGTGCCAAAGGATTTAGTCATTCAAAGTGTAAAATCCAAGATGGCTGCTGGCGGCCATGTTTTTTGGTCGAATGACTGGACAATGACTCGTTCCCATCTACATGTCATATTTAACAACCTAGTCCAAGTCTTCTTGTACTAAAACCAGCTAAGATATTGGGATGGCGATTTGCTGTTTTTAGTCCAAGCCCGCTTGCATACCAATCCTATCACACGAGTTACGCCCACGATCTGTGGCGTATTTTACTCGATTTACCTAATGAATCAATACATGATGCTATATACATCGGAAAGAGAGACATCTTATGGTCATAATGGTGTATAATAATCTAACTTTCATGTTAAATTACGCATAGAATATTCCGGTTGATTGTCACCAACATCGCTGTTTTTTCTGTTTGTTTACTTAACTGAAAGCCGAACTCAGGTTCCGAAGAACTTCGGCATTGTCCGGTGTTTGTTCTGAGTATTCTAGTTTCCGTTTCTATATATAGCGCGGGGTTTTCCGAACAAAATAGCGAAACCCGATCGCCGCAAAGTCCAGTTTCCAATGTGCTTTGAGAACAATTCCCGCACTAAAAACTTAATGACATAATGGAGGATCAGAAAGGTAGTTTTGTTGACAATTTTCGCAAGCAACTTGTCAAAATTGGAGCAAATTAGAACTCTTGTGTCTGACTTGCCATGCGTGTGATTTTCATCCATGTGCATTTTGAAATATAGTTCTTCCGTTTTAGTGGGACTTTTCAAACTTAAGGTTAAAAATTTATACAAATTTTGTTTGATTTTTTGTGTGCTTAACAAGAGCAGTATATTGCTCTGTTCGCTTAGTATATATCTTAATTTCGCTGAAGTCCACCAAATGTGGGAAATGTAGCACCATATTATTTATTCTAATGGTCGTTGTGTTTACACTGTTTTAAACTTTGAGAGGGTTGTAATTCCCCGTAATTTATTTAATGTATTACATTTATATCTTCAATGTTTAATTAATCTATTTATTTTTTATTTATTGACACACATAATTACGATTACAATGGAGAATTCATCGTAATTTGCGTGGTCAGTCGAAAATCTACGGAATATTTTCAACGGAAAATGCCGAACACAGTTCGCGAGGTCAACAGAGTTCGCATACTTTTAAAAATTTGTAAACATTGCGGTAAATGTCTCTTTTCGCATTAAATTACCGCTTTCAATTCACAACTGATGTGGGTTTCAGATCAAATAGCATGTCTTCTGCGGAAAATATCCGTTTATTGTCGCAATTGTGATATTTTATTTCATATAATTGTGGTTTTATTTGAGCGGGTCACAAACGCTTAAGTCGTGTCATAAGAATGCATGGGCCTGGAACTCGGACTAAAGACCGGCACCTCCATCCCAATATCTTAGCCGGTTTTAGTACGAGAAGACTTGGACTATTAACAACCATGACAAATTTCATGATGATCTGACCAAAGGTTAGACTTGTGGCCTGTGTGAAAGGATTTAGTCATGCAAAGAGTAAATTCCAAGATGGCTGCCAGCGGCCATGTTTTTTGGCTGAACGACCCCAAAATTACTCGTTCCCATCTACATGTCAATATTAACACCCATGACAAATTTAATGATGACCAGACGAACAGTAGCCTGTGCTAATGGATTGAATTTTGAAATCAAAGATGGCCGCGGGCACAGGGATGGATCCAGAGATTTTTTTGGGACCCCTGTTCTGTATTTGAGTATGTCCCCATATAAATTTGGATGTTAACAAATTCAGTACTGGACACTTGATTGTGCAAATAAAGGCTCTATATAATAGACTATATCATCTGCAGGTTGATGATGCATTACATGTGTTTGAATTTTAGAAAAATTCCTTGAAATATGGAAAATCCAACTTGAATAAATACTATCCACTTGGAATTTGGGGACATTTTGGGTCTCCATAGTTTGGGCGCCCAAACCTGTAACAGGTATCAAAACATCCCTGGATCCTTCTCTGCGCGGGCAGCCATGTTTTTTTGTCCGAATGACCCCAAAATGAATCATTCCCATCTACAGTCCAATTTAAACAGCCATGACAAATTTCATGATGATCAGACTAAAGCTACGATCTGTAGCCCGTGCTAAAGGATTTAGTCACCCAAAGAGTAAAATCCAAGATGGCTGCTGGCGGCCATGTTTTTTGGCCAAATGACCCCAAAATGACTCGTTCCCATCTACATGTCATTGTCAACATTCATGACAAATTTTATGATGATCTGACCAAAGGTACGACCTGTAGCCCGTGCCAAAGGATTTAGTCACGCAAAGAGTAAAATCCAAGATAGTCAGCTGAGATAGCTGCCAGCGGCCATGTTTTTTGGCCGAATGACCCCAAAAGTACTCGTTTCCCATCTACATGTAAATATTAACATCCATGACAAATTTCATGATGATCCGACCAAAGGTACAACCTGTAGGGCGTGCCAAATAATTTAGTCATGCAAAGAGTAAAATCCAAGATGGCTGTCGACGGCCATGCTTTTTGGTCGAATGACCCCAAAATTACTCGTTCCCATCTACATGTCAATATTAACATCCATGACAAATTTCATGATGATCAGACGAACAGTACGACCTGTAGACCGTTCTAATGGATTGAATATTGAAATCCAAGATGGCCGCTGGTGGCCATGTTTTTTTATCCAAATGAATCGTTCCGGTCTAAATGTTGATGTCAACAGCTATGTGAAATTTCATAATGATCTGACCAAAGGTACGACCTGTAGCCTGTATTGTTGACGAATTACGCACACACGCATACATGTACACACAGACGACAAAGCCATGGCAATAGCTCAAACTTTACAAAGTAAAGTTGACCTAATAATGTGGGCGGTGTAAGGCAGCGTTTGTTTGCATATGGTATCTTGGTGTTGATGATTAACGAAAATACCATACAGCACTAGTCTCCCAGATGCCTCGGGTTTATGTACCATAAGCTTTCTCACCAAGCTTTTTACCCTGCTGGGTAAAACAAGTGTCCCACTTAACCACGGTGCGGTTATCATTGCCACCGCGGCCGAAATGCAACTACCGGTACATCGCGGCTCCACCGGCTAACTACAGTTGGGCCGCGGTGTATTTGCCATTCAGCCATGTTGTAGTTACCGCTGTGTACATTCATTAAACTGAAAAAAGACAATACAAACCAGAAATCTAACCACGGTGTACATGCCATGCGGCCCCGTTGTAGTTGCTTTTCGGCCATGGTGTACATGTGTACTTGACGTTTGGCTGCGGTGTACTTGTCGCTCAGCCGCGGTGCTCAACTGCAGTTACAAACTCTGACACCACGGTCGAACGGCAAATACACCGCGGTGCCAATGGACACTTGTTTTGTCCAGCAGGGTACATCAGCATTCAGCCAGGGCAACCCAGAAGTTAACGGTCTAACCTGGGCTTCCTAGATGGTAGGGACAACTTGGTTAGTGGGTACAACTTGGGCATGTGAAAGCAAGTCATCACCTGGAACATAACACGATTTGTTCTGACTTAACCCGAGGTCAGCCAATAATAGAATGTTTGCGTCATGTGAGTGTTTAGTGATTTATATAGCCACACAATGTTTACCGAAACGGAACCTTGCTTGAGTCTTGACAGTTAGTTTTGCAAATGTTCGTATACTAATATTATATCACGACATACTGTCCATACTGAAGTATTGCATTATTATGTATTTTTCGCAACATTACATTTTCTACCTGGTTTTTAGGCACGTCATTGAAATTTGCATGCATCTTTTTTTATCTCGATTCCATCATTTCCTAATTTCTGATGATTGGTTGGTGATTATCACAATACGCCAGGGGCAGGTGAACACTGTGCATGCATACTGTACTAGTAACTATCACAAGTATAACATACTGTGGGAACAACTTAGTGTATGTTCAGACGACCACGATACAATCGTAAGTGGAGGAATAGTTTGTTCAGACGATTGCAATCTCATCGTACATTATGATAGCATATGTTGTTCTAAAGAATGTGATTGACTACCATACGACCATTGCCAGCTACGATTTTTACGTACACACGGCTGTCGGCCTGTAACGATATGCTTGGTCACGATACAATATGTATCGCGATACGGGGCCAATGATACAATACGTATCGTGATAGGCAAAATTTTATCCCACGAGTAAATAGCTATTCAACACTCCAAATTTGCACACTCTCAGGTTGAGTTTTAATGATAGTTTTTCTAATATTACTGTGGACTTTCATAATTGTTTAGTTATATGTGTATTGTAGTGTGTAGTAATGTAGTATGCTCGTACACATCCGGAAATACCAGTACAACATGACATATTGATACTGAAGACGGTAAAAGAGTTGAAAAGTTTCTCACTCATCTGTTTATATATCATATAATCACAACAGCTGGCTGAGAATGATGTCGTTTCAAATGGTGTGACATGTTGGTCGTAACACCAGTCTTGTAAGAGGTTGCCGTCGAACATAATTTGCAGATCGTTTTAGTTCAGTCTGTCTTAATGCATGGCTTTCCATCCTCAAAGGGTTACGTCCCAAAACCGAAATACTGCCAGATTTTCTACCTGTAGGCCGCTGTCGGATTGACAAGTTTTGAGCTTTCTTGAGCAGACATCTTTCCACGGCCCACGTGTTGTTGTTTTGCGCAGACGATATATCCAATATACTAGTATTTGATTGATTGAAATCACAGCAGTTCATCAAATTAAACCAATCAGAGCATGGCTTACAGTCTGAGGCTAGGTTACGTAGGTCAGTCATATCACTTCCGCAAACGTTTGTGTCAAAGGTCAAAGTGCGAGCTCACGGAAACAAATAAAACAATAAAACTTCGTAAGCATTCACAGCTTACGGAAACGAACGAGGGGTCCCGATTTACTTCGGATAGTAACTGCATAATACGGAAGCGGAACTGTATCGTAGTGTATCGAAATTACAGACAAATGAATCGCGTATAGAATCATGAACGACGAATCGCGATGAATCGAAATCACGATGAATCGTTACAGGCCTATACAGCTGCGATTACATCGCAAGTGGAGGTAACCAAGGATATCCACATTTCGAATCTAGAATCAAACAGCGCTTGATATCAATTTATGACCAACGATTTTGATGTTAGCATGCGCAATCGAGCTACCGGTTACTTCCTGCGACGGAAATCTTTCCGCTTACGATTGTATCGTGGTCGTCTGAACGTAAACTTATCAATTTCATGCATTATTGCATAATATTTTTAAACATAACTTATTTAACATCTTCGACTTGCTTTAAATTTAATTTATTTTCATGAAAAGGACTAATATGGTTGTAAATATAGAAGGCAGATGACTCTTCTACCCGAGAGGTCTAGATTTCTTGGACACGGTCGTTAGACGTAACGTCAAGCTCGGTTAGTCTTTGGATGGTTGACTGGGTTGGGTTTCCGGATGATGCCAATGTTCGGTGCAACTTACGCACTTCTCACTCTCTCGTCCTGTTACACTGGGGGCTCGTCTGGCCATTAGAGGACTGTCATGATACAACCTCCAGGTCTCAGCCATTAGATGCTTTGTCTGATCACCGAGGTTAAGTAACGTCAAGCTCGGTTAGTCCTTGGATGGGTGACCGGCTTGGAATTATCAGCTGATTACAATGGTGCTGCTACATTTCGGTGCGACTCCATCACTTCTTGCTCTCAGTCTCATTCTGTTACGGTAGTGTTAATATACTGTACAATCGTCATGCTAATTTGCTATTGCTATTATAGTATTAAGTATTTTGCATGTTTTTAAATAAAACTTGATTCATACATGTATCTGTTATGTAATTCAGCAAGCGAAACATTAAATTATATTTGAAATAGCAATTTTTTGCGGTCATTTGTGAAATAACCATGGCACAACTTGGGGTAAATTCATTTTTTTTTTATTTCAATTCAAGCTCGAAGTCACTGTGACTGTGCGTTTTGTTTTTATTTGGTTTTGTCTGCAATATTTCGCCAGTCAGTGTCGACTTTGGCTTCAAGAAATCTATTCTTAGAATGGATTTCATAAATATGTACACATTGCTTACCTCAGTTGTGTTCATAATCGTAGGTGTTGAGTTATTTAACATGTTTTCAGTGTGAATGTTGAGCGGCGAAACATGTCTGCATCGTGCACGCAGACAAGTTTTTTTTTATGTGTGCGTACTGATACAAACTTATCAAGCAACAAACTCATATTTCTTTCGCTCGTTGTGAATAGAAATACATGATATACAAGCCATTATCAATAACATGATTGGATTTGTTCACACCATCAATGAATCAAATGGCTTAAAATAGTTAATATCTTTGGAACTATATTATGTCTCGACCCATGCCTCATCACCCAATATTTGATTTGGGACACACTAAAGTTGTATGAATCTATGATGAATTCGATTTATTTAAAAGGACTCTGCGATCTATCAATCTATCGGAACTTATAGTTTTCGTTTGTCGGCTTTGCACTTTGAGAATATTCCATCCAACTTTTAGGCGGAAACACCGATAGAAAATTGAAGAAAATATCTAAACACCCAGTGGGGCCTCTAAAATCCTCTTTCGGGGCAAATATTTTTAATATTTTTATAAAATATGTAAACAAAATTTGTTCATGCAATTTGATTATTTCACTTTTTGTTAAACTTCAGTGCTCAGATTCACAATTTTTAATATCTTTGGCTTGTATTAAAGACATTATTTGCCCATATATAATGAAGTACATGTATAACTAACATATGTGCCGACAAGAATTATTTATCAAAGTTTTCGCTCTTGGTCATTTTGATAAATTACACTAACTAAAAGTAACTTCGCTGCCGATCGAGGCTGATCGAGGTGGGAATTAATCAAAACAAAATGGCGGCCGTTGCCAACAATAGAATTTTGGACTCCGCTGACCCTGGCTGACCCTTCAGTTATGAATAAATTATCCATTTTAGGTAATTTTATCTATGTTTAGATTGGCCGAAAAAGTCGATTAGTATATCTCATATTCGCATACGTATACCCTGGTCGCTTCGCTTCCGCGGCTTCGCCGCGGGAGAGCGGGCGCTATTAGTTGATACATATAGAAGCCTTTCAAGACAGGGACCTTCACTTCATATTTATTAATAAAATTTAAAGAGATAATCCATCTTTATATCCGATCGGTGAGTAAATTAGCACACACATAATGTGGAAAACTGGATGAACAGAGAAGCACCATTAAATTTTCCAATTGAACGACACCCCCCCCCCCCACTATTTAGAGTCGTTTGTTGAAAGGTTTTGCAAGCATGATTGTTGGTGTCGTCAACAAACCTACATTTAGTCGGCATAGGGCAAATGTTTCAAAATGGCCACTCACTGTCTCAAGCTTGCCCGCTTTCGTCGTAAAATTGCTTTCTTGTCTAGCTGCACCCATTATTTTCCCAATACTGTAATAGAAACAACTGAGCCGACTAGCCATGGGACTGATCCGGATCCGAGCTGCTGCAGGTTGGTCCCGGTGATTTTAGACACGCCCGTAATTGGCACCATGTCAATATATTTTGGCTGGTTTTGTGCGATTCGGGCTGGTTTAAGACGATTTCTAGTGTTAACAAAGAAAACAAAATTGTTAATTTCGGGTTAAGATTCACTAATATTAGTCAAACACGAATGTAGATTATATGCAGTATGGTGTCTTTTCGTGTGTTCTTTTAAAGACGACGAACAGAAAAAAATCGCTCGTCACATGCGGTGTAACTGTAAGGTTTATCTCCGATGTGGTCTCTCGCCCGTGTGAACTCTCCGGGTGTGGTCATTTAGCGCACTCGAAGAAACAAATCCCTTGTCACACACACACTGCAGCTATAAGGTTTCTCCCCGGTGTGATTTCTCCTGGTGTGGACAGTTAGCTCACTCGAAGAAACAAATCTCTTGTCACACTCAGCGCATTTATGTGTGGAACCTCCGGGCGTGGTCAGTCAGGGCGCTGGAGGTTGCACATGATTTACTACATTGCTGATATTTATATGGTTTGACTCCACTGTGTGTTCTTAAGTGTCGAGTCAGCCCACTCTGTTGAGCGAATCCTTTGCAACAAATATCACACGTGAACGGCGTCTCTCCTGTATGGGTTCTCACGTGTGATTTTAGACCATTACTTTGATTGAAGCTTTTCTCACATATATCACATTTAAATGGGCGATCTCCCGTGTGGATCCTCTTGTGTCTCAACAATCCGCTAGACTGAGTAAAAGACTTGCAACATGCTGTGCACTGATAGAGTCGAATCCCTGAATGGGTCCTCATGTGATATGTTAGAACGCTCTGTGATCTGAACCCTTTCTCACAAATATCACACTTAAACGGCGTCTCTCCTGTGTGTATCATCACGTGTGTTGTCAATTCACGCCGACTATTGAATCCCTTTTGGCAAATATCACATTTAAATGGGAAATTCCCCGTATGTGTCCTTTTGTGTCGAGTCAGATGGCCAACGTATTTGAATGACCTGTCGCATTCTTCACAAACGTATGGAATGATACTAGAATGGACTGTCTTGATATGACTGGTCAGAGTATGTGCATGTATGAATGTTTGGTCACACTCCGTGCAATTATGGCACCGTTGTCTGTTACTATCGTGTATTCGTCTATGAGTATTCCTGCAACTCTGGTCACCGAAGGTCTTTCCACAAACATCACATGCAAAAGGTTTCTCCCCTGTGTGGGTCCGTATGTGTGATTTCATATTGGACAACTCCGCGAATTTCTTAAGACACACATTACACTGATATGGTTGCTCTCCTGTATGGGTCCTCATATGTTTTTTCAGACTACTGAATTTCTTAAGACATATATCACACTGATAGCGTTCCTCTTTTGTGTGAACGGTGACCATGTGTCTTTTCAGATTACTAGAACTAGCGAATCCCCGAAGACAGACATCACATTGATGGTGTCTGTTAACGGTGTGGGCGGACATCGTATGCTATTTCAGAATAGTATACCGTGTGGCTAGCGTGGTTAATTGTAGGCATATGTCGCACCAACTCCTTCACTTTCGAGTAGTATCGGATTGTATCGTCTATATATATCGAAATACCACACAGAGTTTCCTCCCGTTGTTTAGTGTGTGCGAAGTTCGCTTGACTGAAAATGACTCTGACTGTAAAGATGTGCGCCTGAAAATAGAAAGAAATTACTGGAGATCTAGCATAGGTCAAAATACCCCTACATATATGAAAAGGCTGCAAACTCATTTCTTAGGCTGTTTTATGATCAGTGTAGTATCCCTGTTCAATCACAGCAAAGTTCATGCTGGTACTCTAAAGTTCATTTAAAGTGATTTTAGTAGGGGCCCTGGTCGCTTGTTGTAATTGCGGAAAATAAGCATCTGGTTTTTGCGTCAGCCCTGTCGTCCTGACAATTATGGCACATAAATAGTTTCGTATCAAATACGTTAAATAATTTAAACCACCAGAGCTTCCCGACTATTAGGTTCATTAGTGTGCAGTTGAATGTAACACAAGGCAGTATAACTCACTTATATGTACGTAATACGGTGCAGATAAGAACCGATTACATTGGATTGTAATTCAATTGAGTATGTGTCACTAAAAACAAGCATTCTGATTGGCCGAGAGCGGCTAACTTTCGTGTTCGATTCACCGACATCGGCCGCTTCAGCGTGCATCAAATCTGAATGTAGCACGGTCAAATTGCATTGGCGCAGAAGGAGTAGCGAAACGAGCACACCCGCGCGTTGTTGTCTATAGATACGGTTCATCGGCCGCTTCAGCGTGCATCAAATCTGAATGTGGCACGATACAATTTCATCGGCGCAGAACGGAGTAGCGAAACGAGCCAAACCGCCCCCCCCCCCCCACAGGAAATGGTTACGGAGCAGTGTCCCGAGTAACGCAATGAACAAACCCAATGATTTGTACACGGTGACAACGGCGAAATGAAAGTCTCGATTCGTGTCATGAAAATGACTAAATGATACTTTTTATACATTTTTTTTGCAAATTCCTTGCTAGATTGAATTACAATGGAGATAAACGTACCCTGTTTCGTTGTACATTCTGGGATTCGAGCATGAAAACAGTTTGTGAACTCGCCGGCAAGCCGGCTCGTTCACAAACTGTTTTCATGCTCGAATCCCAGAATGTACAACTCAACAGGGTATGTTTATCTCCTAAATAGAACCGAGACAATCGAAATCGAACAGCCACAAACATGAAATTCGCGGTTTTCGTCATCGCATGGAACCCTCATTATTATCACGTTCTTCGTGTCCAGGTAATGTGAGAGGAATGGACAACATTAATCGGAATGTCACCATTACTCCTAAAAAAATAGGTTCCAGTTGTACAGTTATTGGGTCCTAATCTGATAGAACCACAAAATTTTATTACTGAATCGTAACAAAACATCAATATAACGACTCTCGGGTTAATAATTCATACTCAGTGCAATCCAGAACTAACAAATTTACACCCATGTCATTTATTCTTTTGGTTGGTGTGTAGCATATGGAATGAGTTTCTCTAGGGCTCAAAAGAGCAAGGTAATAAAAACAAACTTGGGCCTTTCTAAAAAAAATCGTGCTGATGTAGCCCTTGAGGTAGGTTAACTTCTTGGTATTTATCTATTGATGGAGCCATTTGTTCATGTTTTTCTTTGCCATTAGCAATGCAACCTATATCGATTTTAGCCACAGATTCTATTGCAAGATAGGTTTCGTCTGAATTAAACAAATCATCTAAAATACTTTAGTAATATAATCAAAACGTAATTTAAAATACTCTCCAGTGTCCATACTATTTGATTATAAATACAATACTTTAGCACCTATAATTCTGTATTACATATACTTAAAAATGTGTAATCTTTACACATACAATACATGTACAAATACAAAATAGGATTACCCCGCCCCTGAATTGAATCAGGCTAAACCCCCACGTATGTGGAACATTAATTCGTACCATTGTTTGGGTTGGAAGTGTCCAACTGGTTAGAAATTCCCAAGCCATCAACTTCTACGGTTGGAATATTTAAAATAAAACTGATGGTAAATATTGTGTGCAAAAAGTCTGAAAATATGCGACAGTTGGTCTGAAACAACGAATTCCCAACTTCATACTGATTAAACTACCAAACATTCCCACTTAATACTGATTACAATACCAAACATTTACAACTGTTGAACTTTGACAACGGTGTGGATCATGCATAACATAAACAAGCTATAAACGTATCAGAATAAACTTACATTAATCACGCGCCACAATAATGGAAACTCAAGTTGAACAAATTCCCCAAGGACTGTTTGTGAAACATCAGACTGCTTCCAGAATAGACACAGCAGTGGTAGTAGGAGGGCGCGAAGCGCCCAGGATGGTCGAAAAGATCGAGAGATCTTCTCCTTCACCCTCAATTTGATGTTTTGGTGTTGTTTTGCATGACAAAAGCCCACCAAAAGTCTCACCATGTCTGACCGTGGCAAATTATTGATTGGGTAGGGCCCACGAGCTTTAATAAGGGGTGGAGGGTGCCCAGGGAGTCCCTGACGAGGTTGATATCGTT
Organism: Siphonodentalium dalli; assembly: GCA_032622095.1. Lineage (NCBI taxonomy): Eukaryota > Metazoa > Mollusca > Scaphopoda > Gadilida > Siphonodentaliidae > Siphonodentalium > Siphonodentalium dalli. Next base: position 65,275,681 of record CP136063.1, on the reverse strand, counting down.
GATGGTGCTGCTGAGCGAGCCTGGAGTGGTGCGCTGAAATGGAGAACGGGGCCCCCGATGTTAGTATGTATATATATATATATATATATATATATATATATATATATATATATATATATATATATATATGTATAAACTCATGTGTACAAAAGCAAGCAGTTTTTTGTTGTCAGGAAAACAAGGGGAGGGCGGGCGCGACACCCTCATATGAGAGAGAGAGCCCGACAAGTAATGGTATGTTGTTACGTATTTATGACCCACCCTTCCTCCCCATACCGTAGCACGGGCGTAGGTGAAAACATATTTTGACAATTTCATATACAGTGTTAATTAAGGATTTTATTAGCTGAAATAAATCTGAACAGCGATGACTATTGTATTGCACTTAGAGAGATTTTAATTCCAATAACCTGTTTGAACACTGCTTTATTGAATGGCATGTGATGTTGAGCAGAAGAGTAGAAGGGCGCGAACACCCGAGATGATCGATGTGATATAGAGAGAGAGAGAAGTGAGGAGATTGTAGTTGGCGAGTTACCCGGTGCTGATGCAGTTTTCTATCCCATCCTTCTTCCCCATATCGTAAACGGGCGTAGGTGAAAGCATATTCTTAACAATCATATACAGTGTTAATTCAGATTTTTATTCGCTGAAGTAATTTTGAACGATAATGAACAGGACATGATATACATTTAGATATATATAACTATTGTACAGTGAACATATTTTTTGGTTTATATGATTTTTTTTGGTTATTTTATTTTTATTATGTAAAATTATGTATGTACAAATTGATAATTACAATGTGTTCTTGATGGGCCGTTCCTGGCCTCCCGAAGAAAATCGCAGAGCAACAAGCGAGCCGAACATATGTAGGTATATGTCCGGCCTTAACTCGATGAGAGCTTTGATGACCACTTATGGGTCTGAAGTTTCCTTGCACCCCACCCCAAGCTAAGTGCTGGGTCGGTTTTTATGCCGGGTCCCGCTCGATAGGTGTTGTCGGTGAGTGGAATGTGTTAAGCACGAGCGCTAGTTTCTGTAAATGTTACAAGATTGGCAGTTAGTTAGTTGGTTTGGAGGAGATAATTGTTCGATGGCTTATACTACGGTCACCAAAAGGGTATCTACACCGCCCGAGGACATTCATCAGCGCCCAAGGAGCCATCTAGGGCCTGAGCCCGCTAACCTATCTTTTGATTTTGGTATTAGTCAATTTGTAATAATAACTATGTTTTTCAGCATTATTGTGAGATAGGCAAGGTTTGTTAGTTTTTTTTTTATAGGAGATAATTACTCAATGGCTTGTACTACGGCCACGACATGCGTATCTACGCCGCCCGAGGACATTCATCAGCGCCCAAGGAGCCATCTAGGACGTGAGCCCGCTAACCTAGGTTTTATGATTGATGTTAGTAATGATGTCGATTGTTAATATATCAAATTGTTTCCTCGTCGTTTGCTGGGGTTGTCTAAGCTCACAGATTAACGTTTAGTGAGGATTGTCTTCCTGATGCCCAGTTCATTCATTAGGATCGTGCCATTTAATCTATTCAATGTTTCTTCAGCTAGATAGTTTAGTCTATCCTGTATAAGGGGGACGTCTGCCGTTAGATGTAGTACCGTTATAGGGGTTCTATATGGCGCTTGAAGTGACGTTCTGATGGCCATATTCTGTGCGACTTGTAATTTATTAAGCAGGGTAGGTTTACAAGATGCTGTGATAATTGCCCCATATTCCATGACTGGTCTGATGAATTGTTTGTATACTTTGATTAAAGTGGATTGATTGACCCCCCACCCAGTGCCCCGAAGTCTAGTTAAAAGGGAGGTTCTTTGTGGTGGAGATATTGGTTAGGTGCTTTTTAAATTTAAGGCGTGAGTCTAGAGTGAATCCCAGGAAAGTGACTTCGTTAGATTGCTTCATGGGTGTGTCAAAAAGAGAGAGTTCGGGTTTGGAGTAATTGCGTTTGTTCCCAAATACGATTAATTGCGTTTTCAGTGGATTTAATTTGATTCTCCATTTGGAACACCATTTTTCTAGTCTATGGAGCTGGTTCTGAAGTCTATTTTCTATATATTTTACTGATTTGCCCGACGTCCACAGTCCAAGGTCGTCAGCAAATTGAGATATTTGGACACTTGATGTAGGGTCATTGGGTATGTCATTAACGTATATTAAAAATAGCAGAGGGCTGAGTACTGATCCTTGAGGGGTTCCGGCCTTTAAAGGGACGCTTTCTGAAAGTTCATCATTTATTTTTACTTTTATAGTTCTATGTGTGAGAAATGATGATAGGAGTCTAACCATTTTTGGGGGAGGTCAGTTGTCATTCTTAGTTTATACCTTAGGCCATTGTGCCATACTGAATCAAATGCTTTTTCTACATCTAAGAATATAGCCCCGGTTTCCCATTCTCTATTCATTGCCGTTTTAATATCCTCTGTGAGTCTATATACATGTTCAATGCCCTCTTTTCCTTCCCGGTAAGCCCTTTGGAACTTATTGAAAAAGTTGGTGCCCTCGAGATGGGATTTGATTCTGCTGCTGATTACCCGTTCGAAAAGTTTGCCCGTACATTGTAATAGGCTGATTGGTCTATAGTTTGTGGGTATCGTGTGGTCTTTCCCAGGCTTAGGTATCATGGTTCCTATTGCATTTTTCCATATTTTGGGATAATAGCCTAGCCTCATGCATTTAGTATACAGTTTTGTAAGTCTATTAAATAGGATTTCAGGGGCTTACCTAAGTATTCCATAGGTGATTTCATCATCCCCTGGGGCTTTGTTGGGTTTGCCTTTTTTGAGATTATGTCTCACTTCCTGGTTAGTGATTTCGGCTACTAGAGGATTCCCATCTCCCGGCTCCTCTACCTCTTCCAGTAATGGTGAGAAAAATTCAATATTATCGTCTATGAAGTCATTGACTTTATGTTTGAAGCCCCTATTAAATATATCCCCTTCGTACATTTTGTGAATATCCCTGAGGCTTTCGGCGAAGATTTGGGCTTTCTCAATATAATTTTCTGATTTTTCCCCATTTTTTCCTTGAATCTGTTTTGAATTTTCCGTTTCTGATTTGCCTTGGCCTGTTAGGGTTTTGAATGTTTGCCAATTTTTTTTATCCATTTCCCGTTCATTAAGACTGGATGTGATTTTTTCCCATGATTTAGCTTTTTCCTCTTTGATTTTTTGTTTTACTTGCCTATTGAGATTATTGTAAAGTGTTTTATATTCTGCATTGTCAGGGTTTTTAGCCGAAAGCCTCCTGGTTTTCCTTTTAAGTCTTATGAGTGCTAAAGTTTCGCTAGAGACCCTCCAGGTATGGGGTTTTACCTCCGTTTTTGGGGCAAGCTTTATCTAGAGCGTTTGCTAAGCATTGACATATATCTAGTGCAGCAGATTCTAGTTCCTTTGGTCTGGTAAGAGGGGAATTTGAAAGGTTGCTTATTATTTCTTGTTGAAAGAGGTTCCAGTCTGCTTTGCCGAGATTTCTGCGAAGTATTGATTTAGTTGTTTTCGGTTTTACTTTTGTAATTGTTAGTTCGAGCGGGAGGTGATCGCTTCCAACATCGGCGCCTACTTTGGTTTCGATTCCGAGTTTGGCAGCGGTCTCCGTAGCGAACGCGTGATCAAGAATGTCCCAGGTCCCAGTGGTTCCGCAGTGATGTGTTGGTTCTCCTGAGTCATTTAAGTGGATAAGCTCTAGTTTTTCTTTAATATCAAAAAGAACATCACCGAATTTATTTGTTTTCTTGCATTGAAAGAATTGATGTTTGGCATTAAAATCGCCGGTAAAGATGCAGCTTTTGTTACGGGATGTGAATAATTTAAGGATATCAATGTTGGGAGGAGAATTGTTTTTACCCGGGGGGTAGTACATGGATACTATGGTTACGTTATTTAATAACAAGTCTATGGCTATGACTTCATCTGCAATTGTTCTAATGTCCACTACTCCGTCTTGCGTTACTATGGTTTCAACTGGTTGGTATTTGATGCCATGGCGGACTAGGATAGCCACCCCGCCTCCGTGGGCCGTACGATCTTTCCTTAATAAATTGAATCCTGGGATTTTAATTTTTGATGTTTTGTCTAGTTTAGTTTCATTTATGGTTATTACTTCCGGTTTAAAGTCGCTTAAGTATTCTATAAGTTCTTGTTTGTGGCCTCGTAGGCCATTAATGTTAATGTGTATTATAATGAATGAAAGTCAGTTGAGGTCGGCTTAGAGAGATATAAATTGGGATTAGATTTACTTCTTGAGAACATCATTGCTGTAATTTCGAACGGAGGTTATTGAAATATTGGTTTTGAAGTGTTTGTTTACATTTTTTGTGACGTTATTCAGTATACTAATGTTATCATTTTGTTCTTTAAAGTCTCTGAGAATTAAGTTGATCGTGGCGGCCAGTCGGATAGCGTCGGTGGCATCCCCAGGTTTTTTGGTTACAGCTGCATAAGTCTTACTATTATCTTCTTTTAAATCCATTGCTATCTTTTGGTGCGCACAGCCCTGGTAAGTGGCTGGATGGTCCCCCAGGCAGTTTATTGTTTCATTGCAATCTTTGTAGGAGTGGGGTCCCGCACATTTCTTACAAGTCTGGGTGGTGGTAGGGCAATTTTCGCTTTTGTGAAAGAATCCCAGGCATTTGAAACATTGGGTGGGCTGGATGGGTTGTTTGTATTCAACTACTCTATGTCTAAATTTGCTAATAACCAGTGTAATTCCCTGAAGTAAGCGATCTTTTGAACGCAAGTCTGGGCATGTAACTTTTATTTTCCTGGTAGGTGCATCCCCATTTTTAGCTGATTTCATCCTTTTTGCGGTGTATTCAGGGCCCAAGGTTTTATTGACGTCTTCTACGGGGATCTCGGGATTAACCCCACATTTTAAGACATTCAGATTGGCTGTTTTTTCCGTATCTCTTTTTCCCTTTGTTGGTCTGAAAGTGACTTTGGATAGTTGGGGTATTTCCTTCGATGCCTTGTTCATAAGATAGTGCATTGTACGTTCTGTGTGGGGGTATATTAAGAGATTGTTGCTTTTTGTAGTTTGCGCTACGAAAGAGTGGTCTTTTATTAACTTTGAGAAGAAGTAGGGTTTTTTTTTCATTTCATTAGTAGCATTTTCAACGAATAATGTTAGGGTCTTTCTGGGATGAGAACTTGTCGGTTTGGGTGAGGTGTTCTGATTTACCCGCATTCGTTTCCCTTGATTATCAAAGTCAGGTTCTAATTTTCGTTTTGCCGAGCGTATGGGGGCTTGGTTCCAGGGTGAATAGGTGGTTCCGTCCATTTCTATGTTAAGTGAATTGGATGAGTCCAGTGGAGACACTGGGTTTGGAACGGAAATGTGTTCAAAATGAGAAATGTTTCAGGAAGCTAAATGTGTTCTAGAGTCGGGGAGCGAGTACACCGTAAAATTTCATGCCCGAGGCTGTGTCTGATGTTGTATCATTATGTTTAGATATTTAAATTGACTTATTGTGCTTTATATTGCTATTAAAGTATTTTTTATTTTAATTTTCTGTTAATTTTGGTAAATGTTTATTATACATTGCCAAATTCTGCACGAAAAGGGTTTTTAATTGGACATGATATCCCTCTCAAAATGTGTATTAACATTTCCTCTTCAATTTAGTAACATTACGGTATATAAGGGCATACTTCAGTTACACGAGATGCATCACCTAGTAAAATTGAAAAACAAATCTAATTTTTTTGGCTTTATTTTGAGGATTGACACTAATTTTCAGGATGCCTCATATTGGAAAAATAAACCACTACTAGTTTAAACATATTTTTATTTCCAAATCCAACATAACATAATAATATACAGATGATACAAATATGCATAAATAGAAGAGATAATGTATGGAAATGAGGATCAGACAACAAGCCCACTACTGCTCGATATAATCCATTTTTTATTCCAGTAAGGTCTATATTTTGATAAAATATTATAAGAAACGCTTTGCTCGATGATGAAAGTGGGGTGTTGTTTGGCATGGTTCTTCCCTGTACGACTTTAGGTGAAGGTGGTTGAGGAACTGAATTGATAATGCTAGAGTTGAAGGAGACGGCTTGTGTGCTGGTGCCGGGTCGTGTAGATGAGGTTGGGATGTGCTTCGTGCGAGTGGATGTCTTACCTTTACCTTTTTTTTCCCTTGTCGATTGTCGTCTTCTTCTTTCCTTCTGTGTCTTTTTTTCCGAACGAATTCGCGAGGTTATTTAGTGTAATTGCGTTATCTTTCGCCATATTCCTGTTATCTTCCGCCATAATCCTGATTTGTTCTTCTAGACCATCTATTTTCTTAAGTAATGAATCATTTACTTTCTGGAGGCTTATGAATAAGGGATTATTTTCTATGGAATCCATTTTGACTGTAGCTGTACTGGTCAATTTTAGGTGACTCGGGTGTACAGGTTGTCGGTTCGAGCTTGTAATGACTACTCACTGGACAAAAGACCTTACTGCTGTAGTGTTAATTAAGTCGAGCGGTTGTGTGCTAGCCGGTAGAAAACCAATTAATCACCGAGTGCTGTCTCTTATCTGAGTCGGATACTATGCGTGTTATTGCATGTTAAATGAAAAGTTGTTTGAAATCCAGTAAGATTTTCAATAAATCACTGTATGAGTTCGCTTATCGGTCTGAATTTGATTGCAAGTATATATATATCCAAAAGACCAATTTGAAACGTAAACGGTGAGAAAATTATTGATAAGATAGATCAGTGGAAGTCGAGAGATAACTTACCGAGCTGTGTCGCTTTGGAGAGCTGGTTAATTGGACGTCCTGTCACTGTGGCTGTCGGTCGAGGAGTGACCAGAATAGACACGAAACTCTATATCTATATATATCGTGGGTACATTATTATGTACATGTCAGACGACTTGTTTATTGTTGAGAATTTCGTTCAGTGAAATCTAGCAGCTTGTCACACAGCTCGCGTATTGACGCCTCCAAGCTGTCATCTTACTCACACTATATCCAAGCGTCAAACCTAATCATGCCATGTCACGACAAAACGTGTTTACTAATTACTGAGCACGCAGGATTTGCTTGGGCGTGGGCTAGAATGGGCCAATTAGCAGCGGAGTAGCTGTCTATTTAATTATGGTCATGCCCTATCTTATGGTCCATTAATATTGCACTCGTGCTGGTGATTTATCGCTGCGTTTTTAAATCATGGTTGGTGATTTTTTGATTTAAAAAATAAATAAATAACAAAAATAGATTTATTTTATTTAAATCAAGATGTTTTTATTTAAATCGATTTAAAAAAAAAGAATTTCTAACTTATGGAAATATACATTTGTGCAATTTCTCTGATACATAAAGGTTCTGAAAGGTGTTGCTTAATTAATCAGGCTGGATTAATCAGAATTCTATGATTGTTTTTATTATTTAAAGACATATTATGCACTTGTTCGGGTACGTAAACAATGGTACCGTTACTACTTTGGCACTATGTCATCGGGGGTAATGTAGCATTCTACTAACATAACCGAAAATAAGAAGCAAATCGACCGTACCATTCAATTAATATAACCGAAAATCAGAAGCAAATCGACCGTATCATTCTACTAACATAACCGAAAATCAGAAGCAAGTCGACCGTATCATTCTACTAACATAACCCGGCGAAAATCAGAAGCAAGTCGACCGTATCATTCTACTAACATAACCGAAAATCAGAAGCAGTCGACCGTATCATTCTACTAACATAACCGAAAATCAGAAGCAAGTCGACCGTATAATTCTACTAACATAACCGAAAATCAGAAGCAAGTCGACCGTATCATTCTACTAACATAACCAAGGAAAACATTGTCTGAACTACGTCAGGAAGCTAAATGTGTTCTAGAGTCGGGGAGCGAGTACACCGTAAAATTTCATGCCCGAGGCTGTGTCTGATGTTGTATCATTATGTTTAGATATTTAAATTGACTTATTGTGCTTTATATTGCTATTAAAGTATTTTTTATTTTAATTTTCTGTTAATTTTGGTAAATGTTTATTATACATTGCCAAATTCTGCACGAAAAGGGTTTTTAATTGGACATGATATCCCTCTCAAAATGTGTATTAACATTTCCTCTTCAATTTAGTAACATTACGGTATATAAGGGCATACTTCAGTTATACGAGATGCATCACCTAGTAAAATTGAAAAACAAATCTATTTTTTTTGGCTTTATTTTGAGGATTGACACTAATTTTCAGGATGCCTCATATTGGAAAAATAAACCACTACTAGTGTAAACATATTTTTATTTCCAAATCCAACATAACATAATAATATACAGATGATACAAATATGCATAAATAGAAGAGATAATGTATGGAAATGAGGATCAGACAACAAGCCCACTACTGCTCGATATAATCCATTTTTTATTCCAGTAAGGTCTATATTTTGATAAAATATTATAAGAAACGCTGTGTTTCACACATATACATATATATAAGAAAAAAATTACGAAATTTAACGTCTGGCCATGATAAGTTGTTAATTCCATATTTTCAAATTCAAATGATAATGACCACACTTTGGACAGATTTAAAGAAGAAACGCATGGATTCGCCTGTAGATAGTAAAGAAAGTGACAAATATGGGAATTTTGCATGGACATCAGGTACTATTATAGGTCAGGGGGTCTAAAACCCCACCCCCATATTTTTGTTGAGCGTTAGCCCCCCTCCCATTGGGAAAAGGTGGCAGTCGATCCAATTAAGCTTTTCCGGCACCCAGTAGCCTTACCGGGGGCCGTAGCTCCACTTCCAGTCGGGGGGGGGGGGGTGATGGCATCACCACTAGAGTTACTGTCGTGCAAAACTATCACATGGCAGTTTGTTAAACAGACAGTATGTGGTGCCATCGGGTAAAATTTCATGACTGAGGCTGTGTCTGATGTTGTATCATTATGTTTAGAAAAATAAATTGACTTATTGTTGCTTCATATTGCTATTGAAGTATTTTTTATTTTAATTTTTTATTTAATATTGGTAAATGTTTATTATAAATTGCCAAATTCTGCATGAATATGGATTCAAAATGGACAAGATATCCCTCTCAAAATGTATACTAATATTTCTTCTTCAATTTAGTAATACTATGGTATACAAGGGCATACTTCAGTTATACGAGATGCATCAGCTAGTAAAATTGAAAAAAAATCAGATTTTTTTGCGTTATTTTGAGGATTGACACTAATTTTCAGGATGCCTCATATTGGAAAAATAAACAACTACTGCTCGATATAATCCATTTTTGATTCCAGTTGGGTCTATATTTTGATAAAATATTATAAGAAACGCTTTGTTTCACACATATAGATATATATTAGAAAAAATTGAATTTTACGAAATTTAACGTCTATATATATACAGGAATCAGGGAGCTAAATGTGTTCTAGAGTCGTGAGCTAAATGTGGAGGTAACTGAAGAATGACATTCACCTGATTCATGCGAGACTTTATTAAAGGATGACATCACGTTTATTTGACTTGTACATAATATCTAAATAATTTAAACTGGTGAATGAATGGGGGAATGGATTTTTGTGAGCGGGAAATTTATATAACTAACTGCTGTAGTTCTGGGTTTTTCCAGCTCAAATTTGGCCGTCGGATAACCCTGTCGTACATTTGGGGATTTATTTAAAAAAGTAAACACATGACCTATGATTTTTCTTGCATTTTCGTGAGCAATTGGTGTCAATCTAGCTGGGTAAACATCACTGGTATGGCCTGCAGGCTTCAATTCAGTGAATTTGGCCGAAACGTTAACACTGTCAGCTATGGGGAAACCATTTAGTTCAGTGATTCCTTTAGACATGCCCGTATTTTCGTAAAAGTAATATTTAACGAAATCACGGGCATCTTAGAGTTATCTCTCGCTTTGAAAACATAAACATTGGGCGCTGTCGTATCTAATCCTATTCTATGCCAATATGTAGCTATGTGAAGAGCCTAATATTTTCTATCGCTATATGGTACCCCCAGAATACAGAATAATAAATTGTCCTAATTAATCATCTCATTACGTAATAAAATATTCGAAATAAAATCAATGGGAATTGATAGAATGATTTCCGGACATGGGTCTTCAATTCATATTTATTATTTAATACCCACTCATCTATTTCAAATAATCCATATTTAAATGATTGTCCAGATTTTGACGGGAAAAGTTACTATTTTCTCCTAAACCATGATTACATTAATTCGTAATCTCATATTTAAAGATGGTTTATCTCTTTAAATAACAAATTTGAAATAGTTGCGTGGGTATAAAATAATAGATATGAACTGAAGACCCCTGTCTGGAAAAGCTTCTATCAATTAATATTGATTTTATTTCGAATATTAAATCGGGGCCGTTTATGTTACTATTTTTAGAACAGACCATTCGGATGATAACATATTGCGACATAGAGCACTGGGCTGTTCCTATGGCTACGCACCGGAAGTCAAATATCCCAGATTGATTGTTTGTATTGTTTTGTTCCACAGATATGAGCGATAATGAGTATAATTAACGTTTATTTGTGACAAAATTGTACAATAAAACTTTCTGGTCTCTGCTAACAGTAACCACTATTGTTCGTTAGCTGAACAAACACACCTTTTTAGACCAGAAAATATTCGAAATAAAATTAATATTAATCGATAGAAGAGTCAATATCAATTTTGGTCAAAATTTATGTCCTCGGTGGATGATGAGTGCACAATGCAACGTGTGGATCCCAACTATTGTTCCTAGTGTGCATCTCCATCACTGTCATAACATGCACACACAAATAAGCGTGATGTTCGGGTATATATGTATGTAATGGGCTCATTAATGGCCAGATTTGACCAAAATGGCCTGTCCCCAGCAAAAATTTACAGGCTAAAATCGAAATTTCGATATATTAACTACATGCCACCGAGAAAATCCTCTGGCATATCATTAGTTTAGTTCTTGATATGAACTACTGTCACATATACACCACCCAAGATTGAACTTAACTAAGTGAAAATTGCTCAGAAACTTTGTACTTCAGCATTTTGTCTCTCATGTAACGAAGTGCTATTTACTTGACATAATGACGTATCCCTGATATTTATAATCTCCGTATTTTGTGCTCCGTGACGCTGTGTATGTCACAATATCAGAAACGCATGTCATCTGAATCAAAAAACAACTTGCGATAACACAATTATATAATAGGTAGGTTGACCCCCTCGCGTACTTTTCAAAGTCGTCTTTTAAATAACGCATGTTTGTTCGCTATAACATATGTATAATTATGTTTCAAATAAATGTTTCGGAAGCCACTGTGGTGTATTTTATACTTCCCTATTTTCGCCATACTGGAGGGAGAACTCACTGAATGCCGTGACCAGAATGGTCTGTACATCTCTACTGTAACGTTCTCTGTTGTAACAAGCCAAAACGTTACAGGAGAGACCAATACTGTAACGAAAGGGGAAGGATGCTGTTTACAGAGGCTGTTTGTGCGTGAACACATGCAACACCAAGCTGAAATATCTAGAGGGTGTAACTGGGGTCTTGTTCTTCTTTCAGATTACAAAATGTGTTTGATTTGGAAAATATTATCATTTTCGTGCGTCGATGTTTTGAATTTTCGTTACGTGAAAGATATGTTTATGTTACATTAAAGATGTTCTTATGTGGTAAGTCGATTTTGCATTTCATGTGATTGTTATGAAACCATGATAGCCGGGAGAAAACATCAATTATAACGAGACTGTTACTTTTTATTAGTTATTCCTTCGGTTGCAACATGATTCCGTGTACGATCTAACTCAAATCGAGTGGCCGTTACAGTAAATACAACAATTGTTATCCAGAGGACATGCCTGTGGCATTTAATATTTTTTCTCTTTTCTTTGCCGCGGAAATATATCACACGATATACATAATATTTAATTGGTTATGTTTGTCTTTCAACTCGAACTATTTTCTGGTTTGGATAATAGTAACCTTTCTAGTGTTAAATTTTGGAAATTAGTGTTACACGAGGGATATATGTAGGTTATAGTAAGGATATTGATACGTTGGGAGTTGATTCGGCGTTAGGGGGACGTCTTTTAAACAATATGGCCATGGGGTAAAATGTATTATAATGAGTTCGCTAAGTTATAATAATCACGCGTGCCAATTCCTTCACGATATCATGTACGCTCTTCTGATAGCATGTGCACGTTACATTAAATACATCCAATGCTATGTGTACGATCTGCCTGAGTTTCCTGGTGCCTCAAAGTTTCCAGTGTGCCGGGATATATATCACATGATGTGCCAATGATTGAGCAATACTTTATTTATCATTCACCTAGCAATAGTTCTCTGATTTAAAAAATATTACGTTTTCTAGCGTTGAGGTTTTGGCTTTATTGTTACACGAAAGATATATTATTAAGTATAGGTTAAGTATGTTCGTGTATGTTATGTCGATATTTTGTTTCAGGGAAGGCTTCCGAACTACGACAGTAGGAAGTAAATATATATTATAATGCTTTTCGTTAGTTATATTAGTCGTGTGTGTTCATTGGGTGCACGATCGAACACAACTTGAGTGGTTGTTACAGAAATACAGCCAGTGTTATTGGAAGGACGTGTTCTTGTAAATTGTTACAACATATTGTCCCATATAGAAATGAATTGTGTCACGAACATTGAAAACAGTTAGCGGAACTATGAGGAGTCATCAATTGAAGTCGGTTACACCACTGAACATTTCTTTCAGAGATACTAGCTGTGAATGTGACAGTGAGAGTGGTATTGGTAAGGGTCGTGCATTTAAAACTGCTTATTTTGAAAGCCAGGTGAGCGAGACAGGTGGTAAAGGGGAACAGGATGCAGAAGTTTGTGTTGAAGATAGGGGTGAATCAGTAAGAGTTGCCCCTTGCGTTGAAGTTATTTGTGAGAACGTAGTTCCGAATAAGGTATATGTGATTGATGAGAGCGACAAAGTTGCCGAGAATGTAGTTGTGCAAGTTGCGAAGAAATTCGAAAAGCGTATTGTGGCTCGGAGGAATGTGAAACGGTGTGTAAAGAGAACAAGTAATGTGAGAGGTGAATATGGGGCGCCATCCCTGCAAATATTCGTTTTCGGAGATATCTCCTTGGATCCAAGCAGATATCTGCTCGCATTATGGAGATATCTCTTCGGTTTCAATGAGATATCTGCTTGGAATATGGAGATATCTCCTCGGAAATATTTTCAAGGAGATATCACCTTGAAACCGAGGAGATATCTCCATAATGCGAGCAGATATCTGCTTGGATCCAAGGAGATATCTCATTGGACCCAAGCAGATATCTGCTCGCATTATGGAGACATCTCCTTGAAATATGTTCAAGGAGATATCTCCTTGGATCCAAGCAGATATCTGCTCGCATTATGGAGATATCTGCTTGAAAAATATTTCAAGGATATATCTCCATATTCCGAGCAGATATCTGCTTGGATGTATTTCGAAAAAATGGAAAAAAACGTATATGTACTGATTACTGCGGAGAAATCATTAATATTTCATGGCCGCGGTTTTCCAAGGAGATATCTCCATAATCCAAGCAGATATCTGCTTGGAATATTTTCAAGGAAATATCTGCTTGGAATATGGAGATATCTCCTTGGGTCCAAGGAGATCTCTCGTTGAAAACTATTTCAAGGAGATATCTCCATAATCCGAGCAGATATCTGCTTGGATTATGGAGATATCTCCTCGGTTTCAAGGAGATATCTCGTTGGAAATATTTCAAGCAGATATCTCGTAGTTGCGAGGAGATATCTTCTAGGATCGAAGGAGATATCTCCATAATCCAAGCAGATATCTCCTTGGATCCAAGGAGATATCTCCATAATGGACCATATTCCAAGCAGATATCTGCTAGGAATTGCAATTCCAAGGGAATATCTCCACGAAACCGAGGAGATATCTCCGAATTACGAGGAGATATCTCCGAAAACGAATATTTGCAGGGATGGCGCCCCATAGGTGAAGGCATATGTGATGGAAGTAGGATTGCAAGGGGTGAAGAGATTGAAGAGGTTGAGCAAGGTGGTAGCGTGGTTAATGAATGTTGTGAGTCGAGCGGTGTGCTGGTAGATGGGGGGGGATTGAGTGTGAGAAGATGGAGGTTGAGGAACGAGGTAGCGTGGTTAATGAATGTTGTGAGTCGAGTGGACGTGTGCGGGTAGATGTGGCTGTGAGGGATCGGGAGATATGCGAGGAGACATGTGAGGAGATAGTGGTTGAACAAGGTGGTAGCGTGGTTAATGAATGTTCTGAGTCGAGTGGTGTGCTGGTAGATGTGGGGAGTAGGGAGATATGTGAGGAGATGGAGGCTGAGGAGTGTGGTAGCGTGGTTAATGCATGTTGTGAGTCGAGCGATGTGGTCGTTGAGGGCGAGGAGATATGCACGATTGCGGAGGCAGATCCAGTTTGTATATAGCGAGATTAGCGCGTTTGAGTTTGATGTTGCAGCGGAAGTGGTTGTGGGTGGTGAGGAGATATGTGAGCAGGTGGAGGTCGAGCAAGGTAGCGTGGTCAGTGAAAGTTGTGAGCAGAGTGGTGTGCGCGTCGATGTGACTGTTGTTGATGACGACATAGTTGATGGAAGCTGGGTTGAACACGATTATTGCAAGAATTATGAGTCGCGCATGCACCACGGTTCACATGTAGAGGTTGCCGCGGAAATACGGGGCGAGCAGATATGTAAAAAGACGGTGGTTGAGCAAGGTGGTATATCGCGGTTAATGAATGCGGCGTGCAGGATCCGGGTGTAGTTTTTGGAGATGGGGAGATATGTGAGGAGATGAAGGCTGAGAAAGGTAGAGGCGTGGTTGTAGAGGTAGGTCCGATGAGTGAGTTTTGTGCGAATGGAAAGGCAGATAGCATGATTCCTGGTGTGGATAAGTACGTACTGGTTGAGTATCAGAAATCCATATACCCTGGTATTGTAGAATAAATGTCTGAGCGTGAATTGCTTGTTAAATGCATGAAACGTGTTGGCGTTAAATATTCTAACTGCTTTTGCTGGCCGAAAAAATGTAATGACTTCTTGGTATAATTATGATGAAGTGATCTCGTTTATTCCAGATCCACAACTGATCGAGGGGTCTCATTCACATTTCGCTGTTGGGGAATGTGCGTGGCCCGAGACTCGCGATGAGTAAACTGTTTTAAAAGTTATCATTACTTCACCTCACTAATATACTTTTTTTTATATGTGAATATAATCACAGGTCCCCAGAACAACAATTGTGGTCAATTTTTGTTCTGGGGACCTGTGAATATAATGAAGGTGGAATTCGTGCTTGTAATGATGAATTCGAGCAACGTGCGTCTGGATAGCTTATCTAACACCAGGAACATGTACTTATATTTATAAAACACGGACATGCACTTGTTTTAATTTATCTCAACCGAGCACAAGGCTAAACGAGACAGGTATATACGAAAGGGATTCAAATATACAATGTGTGCTAATTTACATGTATCCGGATAACTCCATAGCATATCCATGTCATACGTTACTCGAATCTATCACAATAGTTTAACCTACACACAATATTCTTTATCCTTACATATTGTCCAGTACGCGGGCACCTCTTCACCACATAGTTGTATTATATTTAAACACAAACGAATGTTAGTGTACGTTCATATTATTTCATCTGATAAAGCAAAGGATAGAGTGTTCACCCGACTATAACCAATGTCTATCGTGTAACGACAATTTATTTACTATGGTATTCAGTTAACAATATTCGTTATACCATATGTGTATACTAAATGTGTAAAAAACAGTTGGGCATTTATTATGAAAAGAAATTCCACAAATTGAACCTCGTTTTATATTATAGCCTGTATATATGCTATGCGCCTTTTTTGTCAATCGTGTAATCTTTACTGCAACGCACATCATATATTGATATAGAAATACGCGTCAGAAAACATCATTAAGTATTTGGGAAATAAATTCTCGCGAGAATCGCCATAATATTGAATTTGCACTGATGCCAGTACATGATTATGATACCTAGATGTATACAAATGACATTTCGCATATGACTGTGTCAGTTGTGTAACGTTGTGGTCCTTACTGTAACAAAGCATATTCCTACATCGTATACCAAACGTCAGATATCTTGATTGTGTAGTTCGTCGCTGTATTTTATTTATGAATAACAGGTTTTATCATCTTGTTAGCATATTTCATAACTCTGGATTTCGACATGACTTTTATACAGAAATTTATCAGAAATTGTCCACCCCGTAGTAAATATGTGTATTTCGTGTTGCGCCGAAGTCCTTCGTGTAACACATATTATTTTGTCATCTATAAATGAAACGTTATATATTTCAATTCCAGTTTTGTTCAATATTTGGTGGACAAGGAGTGTCAAATTCAATATTATGTTAGAAAGTGTGTGACATTTAATTATCTTAATTTAATAAAGTTTAATGTTGTGTTGAAATTAAATTTTTCTGAGAAAAATGTGTTCCATTGTGGCCCCCATTGAAAACAAGCTATACAAAGGGTAAATGTTTTCTCGATCTATGCATTACCGGTCAATACTCAATTCGGATCAAAAAGTACTCCAATATATCTATTCTGAAAAATGATATACCAGATGATAATACTGTTACAGAAGAGACATAATTTCCAGACATCCACCATTCATAGCATCATAAAATATCAGCGCTGGATGTTTAAGCTCGAACTTCAGTCGTTTCTTCCAGTTCAATAGCTATATATCTCGAAATGATAACGACTTTCCCCATTATCGGAACCAAAAAAATCCCATGTGGCATATCTGTAATTTTGACCAAAATTGATATTGACTCAGACGCATTTCCAGACAGGAGTCTTCGATTCAAATCTAATATTTTATACCCCGGTAACTATATAATACATGTTTACAAAGAGATAATCCACCTTTAAGAACACTGAACATTCATAAGATTCAAGCTATGAGTTAAGATAACTAATTAAATATACAAACATTTATACTAGGCCGAAACCAACTATAATAACTATTTCACTGCATGGCTGTTGGGCTTCTACCGCCCAATACAGATATACATTATATGAAACCAGATTTTGAAACTCGTGTAATTATGTTACTTCTGAGGAACAAAGAACATCTGTGTTTGTTGTCGACAAGGATCACGATCTTGGTGGCTGTGATGGGAGATTTTTGACATTATAATCAGTTGTGGAACAAAGTAGGCTTTTATCGACAATAAAGCGGTGTCAATTTATTATTAATTTCTTAGAATGGCCACCCTTTGTGAACACTGTCGATAACCAGATAACGGAGTGAACAGGTCTACATCCACTTCTGTATCAATGTATGTGGGAAAACTTATTCTCGATTGCGAGATATAGCTGCACACAAAATAAATCCACACTGGTGAACGTCCTTATAAGTGCGATTTTTGTGGGAAATCTTTCGCTCGGTCAGATATCATGACGTTACACACGAAAAGCCATACAGGTGATCGCCCACACGAGTGTGATATGTGTGGCAAAGAATTCATACAATCTGGAAATCTGACTGCACATAAAAGAATCCACACAGGTGATCGTCCGTATCAGTGTGATGTGTGTGATAGATCCTTCACTCAGTCAAGTGGTCTAAAGCAACATATGATAAGCCATACAGGCGATCGCTCACACGAATGTGATATATGCGGGAAAGTATTCGCTTGTTCTGGAAATATGACTGCACATAAGAGAGTCCACTCCGGCGATCGTCCATATCAGTGCGATATATGTGAGAAATCGTTCACTCATTCAAGTCATCTGACGAGACACAAGAGAATTCACACAGGAGACCGTCCTTATCAGTGCGATATATGTGAGAAATCGTTCGCTCGGTCATATACCATGGCATTACATAGGAAAATCCACACAGGTGATAGCCGCTCACACGAGTGTGATATATGCGGAAAGGTAATGTCTGGAAAT
Source organism: Siphonodentalium dalli (assembly GCA_032622095.1). NCBI lineage: Eukaryota > Metazoa > Mollusca > Scaphopoda > Gadilida > Siphonodentaliidae > Siphonodentalium > Siphonodentalium dalli. Next base: position 65,257,678 of record CP136063.1, on the reverse strand, counting down.
ATGATTGCACATAAAAGAATCCATACTGGTGATCTTCCCTATCATTGTGATATGTGTGATAAATCGTTCGCTCAGTCAAGTAATCTGACTGCACATAAAAGAATACACACTCGCGATCTTCCCCATCAGTGTGATGTGTGTGATAAATCGTTTATTAAGTTATGTCATCTAACGCAGCATAAGAAAACCCATGAAGATGATGGAACGCACAAGTTTGGTGTGTGTGGGGGAGTATTCCCCCTTGCTGCACATAAGAAAATCCACACAGGCGACCGCCAATATGAGTGTCGTAAATGTGGGGACATCTTTCTTCGATTGGCGGATTTTAAAGTACATAAAAGAATGCGGACATGTGGTCGGCCTTTTCAGTGCGATTTATGTGAGAAATCGTTCGTTCTTCAAAGTTCTCTGACGAGACACAAGATAACTCACACAGGCGACCGTCAGTTTGAGTGTGGTATATGTGGGGAAACATATATTCAATCGGGAAATATGACTGGACATGAGAGAATACACACATGTAGTCGTCCATTATAGTGCGATATATGTCAAATGTCGTTTTCTCAGTCAAATAATATGATGCAACATAGGAAACTCCATGCAGGTGTTGACTCACACGAGTTATATATGAAAAAGTATACAGGTACAGTAATGCCCAAAGTAATTGACCACTTAACCACAGCAGAATTATGGGTAATTTTTCAGAATTTATTCGGAAATATGGCTTGTTGACATTCATCAGAAAGTTCTCGCCAAGAGCTTTCCGGTGAATGGCAACAAGCCATATTTCTGACTAAATCCTGTGAAATTACCCATAATTCTGCTGTGGTTAAGTGGTCAAATGCTTTGGCTGAAGGGGCACTCTCACCAAAAAAAGTGCTGAAGGTACACAGGATTTTAAAATGTGCTGAAGGGTACACATGTTTTGAAATCTCGTTTAAAATTACGTTTCGTTTTCGTGTCTGCCATGATTTCTGTTAGAGAATGATTGTTTGTGTTCCAATGAACAATAAAATGAACAGAAAATAAACTGCTAATGGGCATCGGACTTTCATAAATACAGTTTTATAAACGGTGTTAGTGCCGATCACAAACCACGTGTACCCTTCAGCACATTTTCCAAAACCCTGTGTACCCTTCGGCACTTTTTTTGGTGAGAGTGACCCCTTCAGCATTACTTTGGGCATTACTGTAATACTATCTTCGCTCAGTCAAGTAATCTGACGAGACGTGAGAGAACCAATGCAGGCGAATGCTCATGTGAGTGATATACATATGCGGGATATTATTTGAACACTCTGGTTTTTACACATAACAAAATCCAAACCTCAGATCGACCACATCTGTGTGATATATGTTATAAATAGAAATGAAATACAATTTCTATAAATTATTCACTTTGTCAATTCATAGTTATATACTAACAATTTAACTTACATAAAGTAGGTACATGTAGGTTATATAGGGATGAGTAACATACTGGTAGGATATTTTACCATCAATACCCTGCTTCTTAAAATGGAATAGATCATTTCTTAAAACTGGAAATTTGGGCAGGTGGATCCTAACAAATTACTTTTAGAAAATGTTATAAACCACAAAATACATCGTTTGCATATCATCACATGCAGTGCGCATAATTGGCTACGGCCATCACCTGTGCCAAAGCCAGTTGCTGAAGCAAATTGGGCCATGGCAAAGAGCTGCCGTAGCAGATTACCGAAGCCAAACAATCTGAATTAAAGATGGATTATCTCTTTAAATAACAAATTTTAAATAGTTGCGTGGGCATAAAATAATCAATATGAACTGAAGATCCCTGTCCGGAAAGGCTTCTATCAATTAATATTGATTCTATTTCGAATATTTTATTGGGCCCGTTTATTTGTCTATTTTTAGAACAGACCATTCGGGTGATACCATATAGCGATAGAGAGCATTAGGCTGTTTCTATGCCTACATACCGAGCGCCAAATGTCCCAGATTGATTGGTTGTATTGTTTTATTCCATAGTTATAAGCGATAATGGGTATACTTAACGTTTATTTGACAAAATTACGCAATAAATTTCCGGTGTCTCTGTTAACAGTAACCACTATTGTTCGTTAGCTAAACAACCACACCTTTGTAGACCAGAAAATTTCAAAATAAAATTAATATTAATCGATAGAAGCATTTCCGGACATGAGTCTTCGATTCAGATCTAATATTTTATATCTCGGTAACTATATAATACATGTTTACAAAGAGATAATCCACCTTTAAGAAAAATATGCTTACTTCAAACAAATTGTTTTATATGTCTAAAATATATATATCATTGTTACTGTATATGTGTGCAATTTGCGATTTAAAGCTAGTGTCGCAAACTTTATCATTTTCTATTTTCCAAAAATGTACAAATGAAATGTTATTCAAAAAGTTGCGACTCTAGCTTTAATTTGTAGTGTTGACCAGCATCGAAGCAATCAATATGATATACGTCCACATCAACAAATGTTCAATAACTTAAAAAAAATCAGTGTGACATTTTGGAATTTATTAACCATCGTGTTTACTAGTAGTTAATAATACATGTATAGTGTATACTTTTCAGGGCCGGGAACCTCGAGCCTCTAAACCAAAGCGTTTTGTGTTTAAAATTGGATTGAAACAGAAATAAGCGACTGCCTGAGGGAAGAAACTTGTTCATGAGCTGTAGAAAATCACAGTGCACAAGTAGAATCAATATTTTATTGAAATTAACTTTTCTGTAGAAAATTAGACGAAAAATAAGTAATTTACATATATTTTGTCTAATTTTCTACAGAAAAGTTAGTATCAATAAAATATTGATTTTTACTTGTGCACTGTGATTTTCTACAGCTCATGAACAAGTTTCTTCTCTCAGACAGTCGCTTATTTCTGTTTCAATCCAATTTTAAACACAAAACGCTTTGGTTTAGAGGCTCGAGGTTCCCGGCCCTGCTTTTAACGATAGACATTGTATATGTAAAAATATACGTTATTACAAGATACAAGAATTTATTGCAAAAACACCTCAATGGGCAGTTGCAGATACCGATGAATATCATATACATAAATAAGCAATACATAACAAAAAATATTATAACAAACATAGTTCTTATCAACATTCCCTCAACAATTATTTCAAGTTTTATTATTTCGCCGAAGGAATAATAGCCGGGCTATGTTGCAAACCTTGTTAATTAATTTAATATTATCATTTCTCATAATCAGTGCAAATTTATCTGCGTCATTCAAATTAGTGAATTAACTATCGTGTTTCTCAATTTCGCTGAATAAATTAGATCTTAAATCATCGTATGCGTTGCATTCAATGATAACATGCAGTCATATTTCCAGTATGTGCGATTACTACCCCGCATAATTATGCCACGTAGGCCCTATGCTATCAATATCAGAATAATTTCCGTATGTATCAGTTGTTTATCACCTGTTTGGATTGTCTTTTGTTCTCACGATGACATCATATGGTGGATCATTCGAAGAAATTTATATTAAATCTACACCGCTTCATGGTCGATAAAGCCTACCGGAACTAATTGCAACAAATTTGTTTTTTTGCTGGAATAAGTACATAAACCCTCCATAAACAACATACTAAAAATCGGAAAAAGGAAAATTGGTGAATTTCGTGAAATAAATTTTGGGAAATTTGGTCAAATCATCAATTTATGGATTTTCATGGATGTATATAAAAACAATCAAATTCACAAATCATACATAACAACGATAAAGAAGTAAATTAATAACATAAGACAAAATATTATTAGGTTGACCGGTCAATATGAAATGAGAGGTTAAATATTTCCCCGGTTTTCTTGTGCTTAAGGTAAGGTCCTTTGCAATCCACAGCTTTAGGATTATAAAAAGGAATGCAGCTTTACAGGACAACGTTGTGAATTAAACCAGCTTATTTACTAAATAAATACACCCTAAAACATCTGGTCTCGGTTAAAGGGATACTGTACCCAAACAAATTTTTGGTGGTTTCTATAGTCTCCGAATCGGAGAATAAGGTAACAATTTTTCCATTATTTGAAAGTCTGTTGAGTACAAAGTTGTGTTACGGATGGCAAATTTACCGGGATGCAAAAATACAAATTGTCGTTGTCGAGTAATTTTTGTACAGTTTTCAACCGAATGTATAAAATAAAAGTTATATTATATGCATACTAGTCCCATATACTCATTTAAGTTATTGTATCGTCACTAGTCAGTGAGTGGCTTGAGTTTTCTCCCCGTATCATCATAATGTTTTAAACGATCGCGTGTGCCATCCGTTTACCAATCCAGTATCCCTCAATTAATTTGATTACGTCTTGTATACGGAAATTCGTAATTTACTTTACGCCATTTTATGGCTCCAGTCATAAATGAAATTTATATCAACTTATTTACTTTGATTTTAAGACAGCCTATTAAAGATGGATTATCTCTTTAAATAACAAATTTTAAATAGTTGCGTGGGTATAAAATAATAGATATGAACTGAAGACCCCTGTCTGGAAAAGCTTCTATCAATTAATATTGATTTTATTTCGAATATTAAATCGGGACGGTTTATGTTACTATTTTTAGAAAAGACCATTCGGATGATACCATATTGCGATATAGATCACTGGGCTGTTCCTATGGCTACGCACCGAAAGTCAAATATCCCAGATTGCTTGTTTGTATTGTTTTGTTCCACAGATATAAGCGATAATGAGTATAATTAACGTTTATTTGTGACAAAATTGTACAATAAAATTTCTGGTCTCTGTTAACAGTAACCATTATTGTTCGTTAGCTGAACAAACACACCTTTTTAGATCAGAAAATATTCGAAATAAAATTAATATTAATCGATAGAAGCTTTTCCAGACAGGTGTCTTCGATTCAAATCTAATATTTTATACCTGGGTAACTATATAATACATGTTTACAAAGAGATAATCCACCTTTAATCTGAGCGTTTACAGAATACATCTTCGACTCAAATTACTTATGTTTCTATATGTTATCGATATTAGATCGTTGTTATCACCGGAAATGTATTGAAAATGGCGTACAGTACCCCTTTAACAGTAACCACTGTTGTTCGTTAGCTAAACATCCACACCCTTTTAGACCAGAAAATATTCGAAATAAAATAAATATTAATGAATAGAAGCATTTCCCGACATGAGTCCTCGATTCACATCTAATAGTTTGTACACCGGTAACTATATAATACATGTTTACAAAGAGATAATTCACCTTTTATTACACTCATCATCGATTATAACTATGGAATAAAACAGTATCACCGAATGGTCTGTTCTAAAAATAGACAAATAAACGGCCCCAATAAAATATTCGAAATAAAATCAATATTAATTATTAGAAATCCTGGCATATACCATATGCTTATCTTTACATGATTAAAATAACTAAACATTAAAACAACATAGACAAAAAAGGTCGGGAATATCATGGATCAATATTGAACGGAACCAGGTTATTTTATAGAAACAAATCCCCCCAAAAATCAATATTAATTTATAGACGCGTTTCCGGACAGGGGTTTTCAATTCGTATTTATTATTTCATACGCATGGAACTATATCGGCCACGTTGCGGAAGAGAGAATTCATCTCTAACTTGTATTATATCTAAAACATTAAAAGTTTAAACCTAGATTATTTCAATGATTCATCTGCAAATTTAAAACATGTAGATAATATGTTTCTAATATTGTGTATGCTACATTTCTAGTTAAAATTCGATAGCTAGAATTGGAAATGAAAATTTGATAACCAGAATTATTATCAATATGTAATTGGAATTAAATCATTTTTTCAAATAATTTATTCAAAATTTTAAGATACATTTTATTAACATTTTAACATATTATATATAACTATATATGGTTTATAACCATGAACACATAAATGAGGTTGTGTGTATTTGTTTATTCACCTAACCTTCTTATACATCTTACAATGACAATAATTACAACACTCAATAGGATATTTCTTTCCCCGTGCGTTCGGGAAATGTGGATATACATACATGAACATATCTCTAATCAATGATATGATCACGAAAAACTTCAGCAAGAAACAACATTACGACTTCGCCACGTAATGAAATCCCCGGCCCCTGTGTCGGCGAGAGAAATTTCCACGTGTACTAATAGTTCACTCCTTAACAACTACTCGTTATATACTAAAATAGGTCAACTGATGCGTGCATCAGATCCCACATGAACTATTTTACAAGAATTAATAACGTATATTTGGAAAATATAAATTTAATTATATATTTTTTGAAACTCTGGCAAGTTAGTGGTTAATGTCGGCACAAGTTCTGCGTGGCCGCGCCCCAGCGCACTGTTGCTGCTCTCTAGAATTCTGCCTACACACAATGGGGCCGGTGATGACACGGGTGGTGTCGATGAAGGCGGTGATGGCGACGACGACGATGACGTCGATGGTGTATATATATATATGTGTATATCCATGTTCTGCATTTATTTGCAGCGTTGATAGTTTAACACGTTGAGTGCCACTACGAATTATCTCGTAGTACGCAATATTCGCAGATTGCCACTACGAGTTATCTCGTAGTGGTTTCCATGTCGTGTAACTGACAAACGGAAGCATTGGAATAGGTCGATACACAACGAAAACCCGCCTCGGAACATCAGAACAGTGATTTTATCAAATAAATAGCGTGGCTCCCCTTACATCGTTCAACTGAAGTGAGCCCCCATTAGCACATATATTCTACTCAAAATGGTCCAGTTGTGAGTGAATACAGCTGACACTGTCTCACTGAGTGACCACCAGAGGCAGTCGTGTGTGGGCAGTTATTGGTAGTCAATAGACTGACAATGTGCACGCATGCATACACAGTCAGGGGGGTGGATATTCACAATGGACACACATGCAAAGGTAGTTTCGAGGGATGGTTACATCGTCGTGTTTCAACACATTGAAACTTCGCACAACTACCCACACACGTCACACAGACCTGCCAAATACGTTCCCCTCACTCATGTGCGAGTGGACGCATTCAACGCATTAGCAAGATAAGCGGATAATCCATGACGTTACGCGCGTTGATGCTACCATTTCTCATTATTAGGGAACACAGCAGTTGTTTTTGGAATACACTGTGCGGCTCCATTTTGAGGCTAGGTATTTTATTATTTATAATTTCAAGTAAAGCGGAACAATTATTCCCCAAAGCTACATTGTACCCTCTTCCGAACGTGTTGGGCAATGGAAAGAATAACAATTACCGTACTGTAGACGTCAAGCAGTTCATCGAACTGTTCTACATGTATGTACGGATAAATGGTTTTGTGTAGCATAGATGTTTACAGTAAAGGGTGACTTATTTCCAGACGGATGGATTATAATGGAATCGTTACATGTAGCACACTCCTGAATGTACAGGGATCTATTTAGCTACTGCAGCATGGTTGTTTTAATTTTGTGCTGACAATTCTTCCTACACTATTATTTTGGGCTGTACTTTGGAACCCTAGTATAGGCCTAAATCAGGCTAAATGGGGGATAACTTACAATGCCCGAAACAACAGAAGATGCATGCTCGTAGTCATTGCTGGACAAAATAAACTCATCCTCACAGGAAACAAGTTCACCCGATTCCACGTCGGATTCACCGTCTGTAGCCATGCTCATATAAGTAATTTGCTCCACTGTGCATCAGCCATACTATAACTATATAACGAGCTATAACCACCGCAAGGACACCCACACCTCCATAAATATGCTTACCACCAAAATAACTTGTTTGGGTTGTCATTCTACTTCATATTTGTTGCTCAAACGTGTCCAATTGTGTCTACGAGATAACTCGTAGTTGGCACTGGTGGTGGGAATACCCAAATTCCTTCCGCCAGTGCCGGCTACGAGTTATCTCGTAGTACTATCAATCGCCGTTTCTGTCATCTAAAGTCGCGATGTCATCCATTTCTTGCTTCATTGAAGACAAATTATGGTCTACTAACTTCTAAGGGTATCTATCTTGCCACGATTTGGCAAACTGGCGAGATTACTAATTGATTTCCGGCACTCAACGTGTTAAGCATACAGCATACCGTAAGGTTTATCTCCGGTGTGGTCTCTCGCCCGTGTGAACTCTCCGGGTGTGGTCAGTTAGATTACCCGAAGAAACAAATCGCTTGTCACACACGGTGCACCTATAAGGTTTCTCCACGGTGTGCCTCCTGGTGTGGTCAGTTAGCTCTCTCTCGAAGAAACGAATCTCTTGTCACATTCAGAGCATTTATAATGTTTCTCGCCCGTGTGGAACCTCCGGGTGTGATCAGTCAGGGCGCTGGAGGTTGTACATAAGTTACTACATTGCTGACATATATATGGTTTGACTCCATTATGTGTTCTTACGTGTCCAGTCAGCTGACTTTGCTGAGCGAATCCTTTGCAACAAATATCACACGTGAAAGGCGTCTCTCCTGTATGGATTCTCACGTGTGATTTTAGACTATTACTTTGGGTGAATCCTTTCTCACAAATATCACATTTAACCCTTTACCCAACAGAACGGCCCTGTGCCAATGCATTATCTTATATATGCGAGTCGACCATAGGTCGCCTCGCATATATAAGAGAATGCATTGGCTTAACAAATATTAAAAATGATAAAATTGTCAAAGAATGTAGAAAAATATTATAAAAATTGTTAAAAAATGTAAGAATTTTTTTTTAGGCCAATGCATTCTCTTATATATGCGAGGCGACCTATGGTCGACTCGCATATATACGAGAATGCATTGGCACAGGGCATAACTGTAACCATCACAATGTGGTCAATGAACCGGTTCCAATGATATCCATATTTGTATGGTGTTATTGAGACAGACCGAAGATATTTTAGGCTGTTGAAGCTTTATTTTGGCGTTTTTGGTCGCTTTGTTGGGTAAAGGGTTAAATGGACGATCTCCCTTGTGAATTCTCGTGTGTACCAACAGTCCGCTAGACTGAGTAAAAGACTTCCTGTGATCTGAACCCTTTCTCACCAATATCACACGTAAGCGGCGTCTCTCCTGTATGTACCATCACGTGCCTTGTCAATTCACGCCGATCATTGAATCCCTTTTGGCAAATATCACATTTAAGTGGGAAATTTCCCGTGTGTGTACTTTTATGTCGATCCAGATGATAATAACATTTGAAGGACTTGCCGCATTCTTCACACTCGTATGGCCTAATACCGGAATGTACTATCTTGATATGTCTGGTCAGAATATGTGCATGTGTGAATGATTCGTCACACTCAGTGCAATTGCGGCCCCGTTGTCTGCCACTCTCGTGTATTCTTCTATGAGTATCCCTGCCACTCCGATCACCGAAGGTCTTTCCACAAACATCACATGCAAAAGGTTTCTCCCCTGTGTGGATCCGTATGTGTGATTTCATATTGGACGAATTCGCGAATTTCTTAAGACACACATCACATTGATAGGGTTTCTCTCCTGTATGGGTCCTCATGTGTTTTTTCAGACTACCAGACTGGCTGAATTTCTTGAGACATATCGCACTGATGGCTTTGCGCTTTTGTGTGAATGGTGACCATGTGATTTTTCATATTGCCAGCGAATCCCTGAAAACAGACACCAGATTGATTGTGTCTCTTAATAATGTGGGCGGACATCGTATGGTATTTCAGAATAATGTGTGTGGTTAGTGTGGTTAATATTACAGAATAATGTCTGTGGTTAGTGTGCTTAAATGTAGGCATGTGTCGCACCGACTTCTTCGCGTTCGAGTAGTATCGGATTGTATAGTCTATTCTCAAATTAAATACCACAGAGTTTCCTCCCTTTGTTTATTGCGTGCGAAGTTCGCTTATCTGGATCAGCCTCACTTGACTGAAAATGACTCAGAATGTAAAGATGTGCGCATGTCCCTGAAAATAGAGAACAATTGCTGGAGATATAGCATAGGTCAAAAGACCCATTCTTATCTGAAAAGGCTGAAAAATCATTTCTTTAAAGATGGATTATCTTTTTAACCCTTTACCCAACAAAACGCCCAAATAAAGCTTCAACAGCCTAAAATATCTTCGGTCTCACTCAATAACACCATACAAATATGGATATCATTGGAACCGGTTCATTGACCACATTGTGATGGTTACAGTTATGCCCTGTGCCAATGCATTATCTTATATATGCGAGTCGACAATAGGTCGCCTCGCATATATAAGAGAATGCATTGGCCTAAAAAAAATCTGTTTTTAACACTTTTTACCATTATTTCTTACATTTTTTAACAATTTTATAATATTTTTCTACATTCTTTGACAATTTTATCATTTTTAATATGTGTTAAGCCAATGCATTCTCTTATATATGCGAGGCGACCTATGGTCGACTCGCATATATAAGATAATGCATTGGCACAGGGCCGTTCTGTTGGGTAAAGGGTTAAATGTGATATTTGTGAGACTCGCATATATAAGAGAATGCATTGGCACAAGGTCGTTCTGTTGGGTAAAGGTTTAAATAACAAATTTTAAATAGTTGCGTGGGTATAAAATAATAAATATGCACTGAATACCCCTGTCAGGAAAGGCTTCTATAAATAAATATTGATTTTATTTCGGATATTTTATTGAGCCCGTTTATTTGTCTATTTTTGAATAGACAATTCGGGTGATACCATATAGCGATAGAGAGCATCAGGCTGTTCCTGTGGCTACGTACCGAACGCCAGATGTCACAGATTGATTGGTTATATTGCTATATTCCATAGTTATACGCGATAATGAGTAAAATTAATGTTTATTTGTGACAAAATTACACCATACAATTTCTGGTCTGTTAACAATAACCACCATTGTTCGTCAGTTAAACAACCACACCTTTTTAAACCAGAAAATATTCGAAATACAATTAATATTATATTAATCGATAGAAGCATTTCCGGACAGGAGTCTTCGATTCATATCTAATATTTTATACCCCGGTAACTATATAATTCTTGTTTACAAAGAGATCATCCCCCTTTAATGTACTCAATCCAATCAGACAGTCCCATACAATCAAGATTTAACAACAACATTTCTTCAAAATACGCTTTAGTTATCAGAATCGATTTATTGCAACAAAATAATGCCAACCACCGTCACTATGGTATCAAATTTCCCAAAACTTTATTTATCTACCATTTCCTACGAAATTCCCTGATACAATTGGCGATATCGAATTGGCGATAAAAAAAAACATCCGTATCGTTACTGCAGTTGCGATACAAGACGCTCGTGACGTCGTTGACTGGTTCAAAATCATGAATGAACTGACGTCACATCAATCGCGTGAAAAATCAAAACGACATTCCAACGTATATTCTTGCGTACTATAAACAAATAGTTCCAAGGTTTTAACATTATTTGATTGCCCACCATCATGTATTGAATCGATACAAATACATTGTGTATATAACACATATTTATCTACGATTTCATACAAAATTCCCTGATACAATTGGCGATAACGAATTGGCGATAAAAACATCTGTATCGTTACTGCAGTTGTGATACAAGGCGCTCGTGACGTCGTTGACTGGTTCAAAATCATGAAGAAACTGACGTCACACCAATCGCGTGAAAAACCAAACATTCCAACTTATATTATTGCGTACTATAAACAAATAGTTCCAATGTTTTAACATTATTTGATTGCCCGCCATCATGGGTATTATGGTATAACATATCACAAAGTAACTAGTATGTATTTGTTCAGTATCTATTAAATAATATATAAAACATGCATGTGTAATAGATTGTGTCCATTCAATACAATTTCCGTTAGGCATATTCGCGTGAATTTGCAGGTTGTGAGAATTTAGCAAAGCGAGCTAATCGCGTGCCACAGACACCTTTGCAAGTTGGGAGAATTTACTCAAGATAGCTAATCGTCGGACACAAATTCAACAATATTGACAATTAAGAAATTCCTAAATTGTTATTTGTGCGGTGGATTCTGTCACACCAATGGTAGATAAATGTGTTATATACACACCGTGTTTGTAAAGATTCATGTATTGCGAATCGGCTAGTTTTCTACCAAGGTCGCTATATATGGCCACGAAAACTAGCCTCGTCGCGATACATAAATCGATACAAACACATTGTGTATATAACACATATTTATCAACATTTTGTTGAACGAAATATGGCCGTATTATCACTAAAGTATCGCGAAATTTGACCGCATTAACACTTGATTTGCGAGTTATCCATCTTCATCCGCAATTTTGTCCGTTTGACCACGTGTTTCTGGGCCATATATTATCCCACGTCTCGAGAAATAACAATCTTAAAAAATCACTCTGAGATTTGATGGGTGGGTTCTTCGACTCCAGTCGAATATTTTTACCCCCCCCCCCAGTCAAAGAAATAGGAATTTAGAAGCGTCTGCTCGGATTGAGTACCTTAAGGCTTAAGTTTTTTGGGCATTCAGTCGGTCACAACTCCGGGCTGAGTTGGAAATTTTCAATTCCGTAAACAGATATCTTATATATTGTCGTGCTCTTCAATTTGACACTAATTTCACAGCATATGCCTTAATTTGAGTTTTTCAGAGAAAATGCCTCCTTAAAGGCACGCGAGGCCTTAATTGTCGAAAATATTCATATTTGTTCCAAACACCGTAAACAGAAAAAAACATTAAAACGCATACAGTTTCGTTCATATATACCATGACCATCGCGAAAACAGCATGTTATCATAAAGACCTACTATATTTTACCTAAGCAAGAGCCTGATTGTGTTACAGAAGACAGCACAATGCTACTGGCTAACCACACACAAATGGCATAAACGCTCTTATTTAGTTCCATATCAGGAATTCACCAACAAAGAACGCTCTTTATGTTTACCATCATAATATAAACAAACACAAGAAAAGTAACTTTTTATGCTCTTGTTTACATAACAAAAGTCAAACATATGACAATAACATACTGTTTATGCGATATTTCTTATTTGTATACGGACAAAGTCTGTCTACATTTTGATGTTCTTTCTGTTTGTGGCGGTTTTTTACGGGTGTAAATATTTTCACAGGATACCCACCGCCAAGGCCAACCGTATCTTCAATTAAGCTGTTTTATGATCAGTGTAGTATCCGTGTGCAATCACAGCATAGTTCATGCTGGCACTCGAAAGTACAATTAAACGTGATTGTATTATGAGGGGCCCTGTTCGCTTTTTGTTGTAATTGCGGAACTTAAGAATTTGGTTTGTTCGGTCACACCCGGTCTTCCGGACAATTCTGGCACATCTGAGCTTCCCGACTATTAGGTTCTTCGTTGTGCAGTTAAAGTTGGCCTATCTCTTTGTAAAAAAGTGCTATATATTCACCAGGGTACAAATATTCGACATGAATCGAAGACCCCTGTCCAGAAAGGCTTCTATCGATTGATTATATTCCGAATATGTTCTGGTCTAAAACACGTGGTTGTTTAGTTAACGAACAATAGTGGTTGCTGTAAACAGAGACCATATATTTTATTGGGTAATTTTTTTTGCAAATAAACGTTAATTCGACTCGGTAGAAGGGTAATGTCGCAAGAGCTATACTCGACCTTCACCTCATAATTGGCAGTCATGTTTTATTCAACTAATTAACGGGTCTTTTTCGGGTAGTTTCTAGAACACCAAAGTGGGTGGAAGATCTTGATATATAAGTCAAATTGCACATGCGGGTGGAATTGAGTCAATTTGAGATTATAGATGCGCGCCCTACGAGTATTCCATTTATCGAGGTCAAGGACGAGTATAGCTCTTGCGACATTACAAAGCTCATATTCGAACTTAACCTGTATTTTGGTCTCATAAACTCACATACCAAATTTGATTCAGATATGATCACATAAACTGAAGTTATCATCCGGAAACCAGAAAATTATAAGATTCTAAGTCGAAAAAAGGGCCATAACTCTCGCAAAAATGGGCGGAGCAAACCCATATTCGAACTTGACCTGTATTTTGGTCTGATAAACTCATCTATGAAATTTGCTTTTGATCAAATAACCGAAACTAACGTTATCATCTGGATACCTCGGACACACGGACGGACGCACGGACGGACACCGGCTATTTTAATAGTCCCCCGAAATTTTTTCGGGACACAAAAATTGGAGCGTCGTATTAGTTAATAATTGGTGACGTCACAAAATCAGATATAGCCTATATACGACCCAAAGCGTCCGGCTTTGGTTCGTTATTACTGAATAATAGGTGACGTCACAAAATCAGATATAGCCTATATATACGACCCAAAGCGTCCGGCTTTGGTTCGTTATTACGGTGAAATTGCTTATATCAAAAGTTCAATCAATCCAATGATGCGAATTTTAATAAATAGTTAAAGATGGATTATCTCTTTAAATAACAAATTTTAAATAGTTGCGTAGGTATAAAATAATAGATATGATCTGAAGACCCCTGTTCGGAAAATCTTCTATCAATTAATATTGAATATTTTATTTCGAATATTAGATCGGGACCGTTTATGTTACTATTTTTAGAACAGACCATTCGGATGATACCATATTGCGATATAAAGCACTGGTCTGTTCCTATGGCTACACACCGAAAGTCAAATGTCCCAGATTGATTGTTTGTATTGTATTGTTCCACATACATAAGCGATAATGAGTATAATTAACGTTTGTTTGTGACAAAATTGTACAATAAAATTTCTTGTCTCTGTTAACAGTAACCACTATTGTTCGTTAGCTGAACAAACACACATTTTTGGACCAGAACATATTCGAAATAAAATTAATATTAATCGATAGAAGAATTTCCGGACAGGAATCTTCGATTGAAATATAATATTTTATACCCCGGTAACTATATAATACATGTTTACAAAGAGATAATCCACCTTTAACGATAAATATGGGAATAAACATAAAACAGTTTGAACTTGCTACACGATTGGTACTCTATGTTTGTTGACAAGTCAATGTATTCGTTTTGTTTATATAATAATAGTTTCAACACGTGATAATTTGTTATCAGAGAACAAGTTGATCTATTTCTCCATGTTCTTAACGGTGAATATTTTACATTTAAAGGTGGATTATCTCTTTGTAAAGCAGTAAAACAATATCACAATGTGGCTGTTTCTCTACGTGGATTATATTGAATCTCGTTTTGGAATGAGGAGTAAATTATTTTCTATATAACATGCACATATATGGTCTTTCTACCAACTGTGAGTATTTTCCCGTGTCTTGATAATTTACAGCAATTAGTAAATCATTTGTTGAATTTATCATTTTGGTACAGTCTTTCTTTCTCTTGTTTGTATTATTTTGTGTTGTGTCCGTTTGCTTGAATCAGCATATATCACAAGTGTATGGTTTTTATCCTGTGTACTATTTTGTGTTTTACCAGGGCGCTTGACAACGTAAATGATTTCTCGCATTTATCACAAGCGTATGGTTTTTCCACTGTGTGTGTTCTTTTGTGTCTTGTCAGGTCCCATGAGTCTGCAAATGATTCTCCACATATATCACAAGCGTGTGGCCTTTTGTGTAATTTTCTGTGTCGTGTCAGGCTGCCAAAGTATATAAATGATTTCCCACATATATCACAAGCGTGTGACCTTTCTCTGTTGTGCATTTTTTGTGTTAGAACTGTCAGGCTGCGAAAGTGTACAAATGATTTCCCACATATATCACAAGCGTGTGGCCTTTTGTGTAATTTTTCGTGTCGTGTCAGGCTGCCAAAGTATCCAAATGATTTCTCACATATATCACAAGCGTGTGACCTTTCTCTGTTGTGCAATTTTCTGTGTCGTGTCAGGCTGCCAAAGTATATAAATGATTTCCCACATATATCACAAGCGTGTGACCTTTCTCTGTTGTGCAATTTTTTGTGTCGTCGTGTCAGGCTGCGAAAGTGTACAAATGATTTCCTACATATATCACAAGCGTTTGACCTTTCTCCAATGTGTATTCTTTTGTGTTGTTTCAGTTCCCATGAGTTCGCAAATGATTTGAGCCCACAATGATCACAATCATGTGTATGCCTTTCTCTCCTGTGTATTCTTCTGTGTTGTTTCAGGCGCCATAACTGTAGAAATGATTTCTGACACATATTACACTGATATCCTTGAGGGATGGATATATATGGAGGGAATGTATTTCGAGAACTATTTTTTTCTAGTACATGCACCTGTACATCAGACTGATACGGCCCGGCGGGTGATATGTTTTCGTCATCACCTGTGCCATTGCAATTAGAACCTGGATTCTTGTTTAAACCATCCAAAACCAAATACTTAGATGGTTTACATTCGCCTCCAATTATGCAAACGATATCCGGCGCATTCATCACAATTGTTCAAACGAATCAAAGGACACTGGTCGGTACCACACTTAGTGGCTGGAGTACGATCTGCCGCAATAAGGAAACAACGTGGTCATAATAATACAGTTGCTGAACATATATATGTTAATTTGTGTCCAGAGCGAAACTCGTGCATGTTCGAAACCGAAAACCGACTAAACTGACAATTTAACTGTTCAAAATAAATTGTGGTTCTATTGAATGGTAAAGTTTCGAGAACGTTGCGGGTTGACACAGTTCAAAACAAGTTTGTTGCATTTTAGTTATTATATAGACCAAATCAGCATTTGATAACGAACCAAAGCCGGACGCTTTGGGTCGTATATAGACTCAACTCAACACAACTTCAACAAGGGATTACAAACAGATATTATTGTCATGGACTTCGCAAAAGCATTCGATAAGGTCCCTCACTCCAGACTTATACACAAATTGAGTTACTATGGCATTGATCTGCAAACTTCCTCATGGGTTTCTAACTTTCTCTCAAACCGCACACAGACAGTAGTTCTTGAAGGCCAAAGTTCTGATTCAATGTCTGTTAAATCTGGCGTACCTCAAGGCTCTATCCTGGGGCCCATATTATTCTTGCTATACATAAATGACTTTCACGATTATATGAAACACAGTACTCTAAGACTATTTGCTGATGACAGCATCATCTACCGTTCTATCACAAATCACAATGATGCAGCTAAACTACAAAATGACTTAAATGCAGCTAGTCAATGGGAGAAAGACTGGCTCATGTCCTTTCACCCAGATAAGTGTAATCTCTTCAGCATCTCTAGGCAAAAATCTCCTATAACTGCTACATACTCTCTCAAAGGCCACACACTTAAAGCAGTCAAATCTGTAAAATACCTCGGACTTACTATCCAAAATAACTTACATTGGGATCAGAATATTGATCAGATAACATCAAATGGCAATAGAACACTTGGATTTTTAAAGAGAAACCTTAAGGTAGCATCTATAGATATCAAGAATAAAGCATATCAAGCACTCGTTAGGTCAAACTTGAATATAGCGCTACAATATGGGACCCACATCACAAAGGACAAATAGACAAATTAGAAAAAGTACAACGCCGCTCAGCCAGATATGTCTCAAACAGATTTCATAACATCAGTTCAGTCACCGAGATGCTTGACAACCTTCACTGGCAAAGCCTACAAGAGAGACGACTTAAATACAGACTCTTAATGCTTTACAAAATTAATAACAATCTTGTCTTTTCTGATTCAAATAATGTACTCATCCCAAAATCCAAAACCACACGATCCTCTGTTAACAAAGCAAATTTCATCCAGATAGGCACAACATCAGACAATTACAAATACTCTTTTTACCCCCGAACTGTCACTCAATGGAATAATTTAACACAAGACTCTGTATCTTCTGAGGATGTAGGGGGCTTCAAGTCGACAAGTCGACGCTATCGCCCGATGTCTTGAAGCCTCTTATCCTCCTAGACCACACCAACAAGTAAGCAACTGAGATTGTACATAGTTTTAACTGTTTTTAATACGAAAACTACCCTTTTATTAATAGTATAAAAATACCCAAACAAATTCCACTCAACGGCTAATAATGGTCAGCAAATGACCGACGGCTGTAACCAGAAGAAGAAGAAGAAGAAGAAGACTGTATTTGATTCGATCATTTCGACGCAGTTATTTACCAAGAAAACTAAGATGCATCAGGTCACCCATGACCTATTTATCATATAATTCTTGTAGCTATCTATTATACATTTTGGAATATCTGTCTGCATGTCTGTGTATGTATGTATGTATGTTATAGACTCGAACACTGCTCGACCGATCCGACTCGGATTTGGTATTTAACGTCAAACTCCAGGCAGAGTTATCTCCCATCGCTACGCTGAGATACCACTGTAGTGTGGTCGTGGTACGCAAAAAAAGGGGTTGACCCAGAATAAATTGGTAAAGAAGTGATCTCGGTGTCATTCAACGCGGGAGAATCTCTGCTACAACATATCCAAAATCCGCTAAAATCCGCTTTGGGCAAAATCCATGATCCAAGATGGCGTCCAACATGGCCGCCTTTAGTCAAAAGAGATTCTGACTGAGATTAATTCAACATAATGAGAACACAATCATGTTGCCATATTTATACAAATGTAAACATTTTTGCGAATGTAAAGTATTATGCCACATATCTATAGAAAAATGGAACCCCTCGCCCCAGATGGCTGCCAAAATGGCGGCCTAAACTCGAAAATTTGAAGTTTTGGGCATACCATTATCTATAAATACTCCAATTCAATGAAACCCAAATTGGTGCTTTGTCTTAAAATGGCTTCCAAAATGGCGGTCAAAATATGGAAAATGGCAGATATTTAGAATGGTCCTCAGAGGTTTAGACCCAAAGGAATTGGTAAAGAAGCGGTTTTGTCGTCATTCGACGCGGGAGAATCTCTTGTATAACATATCCAAAATTCGCTAAAATCCGCATTGGGGAAAATATAGAATTCAAGATGGCGTCCAACATGGTCGCCAGTAATAATGAAAATGGCAA
The DNA here is from genome assembly GCA_032622095.1 of Siphonodentalium dalli. Taxonomy (NCBI): domain Eukaryota; kingdom Metazoa; phylum Mollusca; class Scaphopoda; order Gadilida; family Siphonodentaliidae; genus Siphonodentalium; species Siphonodentalium dalli. The sequence continues at coordinate 65,238,724 of CP136063.1, read as the reverse complement.
ATATGTAGTTATTCGCGAAAACCCACTCGACAAAACGCCAATTCGGCACCAATACACATCATTGATTGAAATCAATGTTTTTTTGTGGGTATGAGTAGCCAATCACGATTCAAAATGCTAAGATGGCTACCAAAATGGCCACCGAAAATTGTCGAAATTTAAGTTCTGCTCAGAGGAAAGCCGAAACAACATTTCGGTTGTGAGCTAACGATGACAGACCTATTAAACATGTTGCCAATAATCTACAACCACAATCAGTTCAGCCCGTAATGTTCCAACTAAGCAGTATCTACTACAGCATCCAACACGATGTCCATTATTATGAGGGACTATCTGGAAATTAATTAAAAAGAAATTAAATTGCTACGAATCTGGGTCTACTTAATTGGTGGGCAAGTTGGTTATCGGAGCTGGGGAGTTTCAAAGTAAAATTATTTTCTTCAATATCAAGAGGAAAAATGAAAATTCGCACGTACATTGTATACCCTTCACACTCCATGTGACAATTCCGTGTCATGCGATTGTGGGTATATACATGTGGATAGAAACATTCTAGTAAATATATAGACACACCGATATCTTCTACACATTTAGTGAATTTCATCAATGATATGTAGACACAATGTGCGCCACGGCTGGGTCTGATCCGTAGGCGTAAAGGTATCAACCATTTAGCTTGATGAACTGGTATTTCAAGGTTGTCATTGGATAGACATGCCACATGAACATGGTGATTAACAACATGTTTGTCTAAGAAATGTGAACAATGAACATGTTATTTTCCGGATGCTAGACAATCAAACTGCCACATAAGGCGTTCATCCATGCTCACCAGAGCACGAAATATGTGCAAATTAATGACACGAAAACTATTTCATGCGTACGACGTACTCTAGACCTACATCCAACGTCATTTCCTATTAACTTTTATTGTTTGTACGGACGGTTTCGAGGTTTGAAAATCCCGCTTGTCCAAGAAAACCTCCACATACTTAAGGAGTCGATGTGTAAACAATGTATGGGGATAGTTTCTTCATACATATATGTATTTGGCACACGTATTTTCTAGAACATAAGAGATCACAATTTAACGGAGAGTTGATATATGGGAAGAGATCAGAGTAAAACTACTTTTCTTACATGTCGAAATGGGGAATCCGTGGGCTACATTTAGTTCCAGCTTGAAACTTGAAAATGATGGCTGAGCCCGAATAGTTAATATTTCGTCGCATCAGTGCTATAATGTAACCCACATTTTCAACTTTCCGAGAGAAAAATGAAGGTTGATGTTTTTAGACAACATTTCTCCTAATGTTGACAAAGCATGACGTATTGTTGTATTTATCCCAATGAAAACTGACATTAGCTGTTCATTGAACCACATATTGTTTTCTGTTTACTCCCTCGTTTTCTTTTAAAAAGCAATAGCTTGCTTGGAGATATGACATTTTGCGTATGCCAGCGACGATTCGTTTCCGTGCTATAATGAAGTTGTGCTAATAAATGCAGATTAAGCTAAATATGGTGGCAATCGGATGTGTCTATGAACTAAAAAGTGCCTATTCTACACTATTATGAAAATTCACCCATGTGCATCATCATACAGAAATGTGTGGAACAATACAAAATTTAAATCACCAAATGATCACGTGACTAGCATGGAGATACTACCATATAGCACAAATTTTAGAATTCACAAACACAAAACAGAAGTCACATGGACAACCTGAAGCGTCCGATTGGCTGCTGTTGGGCATACGACCTCATAGCACGAATAATTGTAAAGATCGCTGGAGATACGACATTTGCTTCACTGGTTTGGGCGAATATTTGTCGTCCAATGCAAAGACTGTTTGGCCCATTGGATTTTTTCTCACGATTCGAATGGTATCAAATACTCATTTCCCGCCATAATGGAGTTACGACATTATAGCACTGATGCGTCGAGATTTTGTCAACCCGCAGGAAGCCACCAAAAGATTGAAAATAAATAGTTTTGATGTATATGAGCCACTTACATGTATATTAGCCAATTATCAACTGCATCCACCACTCACAACTTCCATTATATGATAAGCTGGACAGAGTCTACCATTTTCGTTTTGGAAGCCATATTAGATAAAATTTATTGTTTCTTTTGGTCTATTTTGAGATGGAATGTTCACAAATAAAATTATTTTGTAGACAAGGTCTGCTCATCCCTAAATATCAAATGTGACCAGAACCCCAAAGTCGATTTTGGTTAAATTTCATACCGCATTCGTTATAATTTATTAGTGAAGGACCGGAGTAAACTATGATCTAATCGATTAGACATGTCATTGCTGGAATGATCAGTTGACACGGTCATTGAAAGAATATACCCGTTGTTTCCCAGTTCAGAGAGCAACAAATGATAAACAGAAGTGATATAAAATAGTATTTTTCACATCGGGTGGCCATTTTTGGTTCTGATTTTTAAGTTTTTACATAGAGCTAGCATAATGGCACCATAAAGAGGTATACATTCTTATTTATTTAGTCAATTTTATTCATTAACCACTACTTATAATGCATTGAATGACACTGTGATCAATATCCGCCATTTTCCATATTTTGACCGCCATTTTGGCAGCCATATTGAGACAAAGCGCCCATTATGGTTTCATTGAATTGGAGTATTCATAGATATTGGTATGCCCAACTTACATTGTACAGTTCTGTCCATTTCTTGTTGATACATGACTGTAATCACAATGGCGATTTTTGTGGAATTTTATACCGCGTTCTGTAAAATCGAATTTTTGAGGGTGTAGATGAGTCTGGGACCCCACTTATGGTATCTTTCATTGCTCCAATGCTGAGTTAACATGAATAAGCCTAATCAAAGTCGCCAGTCTGAACCATTATCAAACAACAGGAATTGATCTTTAAGATATTAGGCAAGAACTTCAAATTTTCGAGTTTAGGCCGCCATTTTGGCGGCCATCTGGGACGAGGGGTTCCATTTTTGCCAAAAAAGGTGGCACAATATTTTACCTTTGCAACAATGTATCATTTGTATACATATGACAACATTTGTTCTCACTATAATCGAATTAATCTCAGTCAGAGTATCTTTTGAATAATGGCAGCCATGTTGGACGCCATCTTGGATGCTGAATTTTGCCCAAAGCGGATTTTAGTGGATTTTGGATATGTTATACACGAGATTCTCCCGCGTCGAATGACACCAAAACCGCTTCTTTACTAATTTATTCTGGGTCTAACCCTGCGACGACCACACTACTGCCCTAAGGATGGTATCATTTTTAAATATGCGGACGAATACATCTATTTTTAGAGACTGGGGAATCCCATTCAAAATGCCCGCGGGCTTTTCAACTCCCCGAAATAAATAAAAAGCCGGGTGTTTTGCCTGCTTGACATCAGACAAATCACGATGTTTTAAGTTGAACAAAACTGAATGTATCAAAGAAGACATGCGACGGAAATTAACATCTTTGTTCGGGGCATCTGTTGAGAAATTACCGGCGACTGCTTCCATCTTATCTGTCAGAAGTGTCTCAACAGAGTGTGATCTAATTATGAATTAAAATCCAGTTTCTTGAAAAATTTGTCAGAGTCTATGGAATATAAAAATATTCTCCAGTGCATCAAGTTGCCCCTTCTTAACCCACTGCCAACACTTACTAGTACCGTATATTAATGTCAGAATGTGGTACCATGGGCATGGACTTCTTAATATTAAATTATTTGCTAAAATATTTATAGTCTTGCATGGAATTATAAGTGGGTCCCAGTTAGAGAAACTGTCTTACAAATGAATGATGAAATGATATCTACATGTACATGTTATGCTTATTTGTTACATAATACAACTGAAAATGAATGCGATAGGTACATGTAGCTGGTGTTATACATGTAGCTTATTCATTTTTTTTAAATATGGATAGATAAATGTATAACTTGGATGTACATGTACGTGTAGATATATGCCAAAATATAAACTGTTTAAACTATAGTTTTAGCAGTAGGTGCTGCCCCGTTAAGTGGCTCACTCGTGAACACAGTGTGATACAACATGTATAATAGTACCATTCTACTGGATGCAGCAATCTGCTAATGCCATGACTGTCGGTCATGTTGACAAACGCCCTTTAACTTTTACGTAGCTTATTTCTCTGAGTAGCTAAGATATTTCCCTGACAGTTAAATATTATATTATATCATCACAAACGATCTTCGTCGGGCCTTTTAAAGTCTTTAATTTAAGCTACCTGTATCCGGTCCTCATACACTACAGTAAGAAATTAACGAACCAAAGCGTTTAAACAATTATTGTCAAAATCACTTTATAGATTCCCACCAAATAATATTCACATGCATGAGGCTTATGTTTGGTGGGGTAATTATAAATAGTTATATACGTTATCAAGAGTGCATGGAACTGAAACTAACCTTTGGGCCTATATTACTTGGCGTGCTGGGGGAGGATGTTCATTTCAATCACAACATGGCATCGTGTCAATTTCAACGATTGTCGACAAACAACACCATCGCGTGTAACTTTCACCATTGACCGAATTCGCGTGGAACTGCATGTATCTTCTGCTTTGTTCATAAGTATGTGTTTTCATTCTATTCAAGAAACTGGGATATCTACATATGGATTATCAGATGCATGTAAGTATGCAGACTTATTATAACAATCAAATCCACATTAAATATTATCTTATTTCCTTTCGCACGGTATAGTCTCTACACAACCATGCAGTAATGATCAACTGCTGTGCATCAGTTGGAAAATAAAGCTTCGAGATACACGTAGATCGTGTTGAGTTGTGGGTGATTTTAGTTTATTTATTATTTCATCCAGTAGATTGCCGGAGTATACCCGTTAGAAATGCATTATGGACCAACTTTCCATAAATGATTTTATGACGTTTATATAAATATGAGAATGTTGCACATCGACTGATTTGCCGATCACGACAATAATGCTTTAGGCCCACCAATCTAATGTGCGACATTCGCGCTCCCCAAATTCAAAAATTGGAGCGTCGTATTAGTTCATAATTGGTGACGTCACAAAATCAGATATAGCCTATATACGACCCAAAGCGTCCGGCTTTGATTCGTTACTAAACAATTGCTGTTCGTCGGCTTCGGGGCAAAAACATATTTGATTTTAATCGAGGAATCCACCATTCGTGAATACAGATAAGTTATAATACCACAGATGAAAGAAGATGCTTGTGTACATGTCTTATGACACATGCCATGGAATCCAGTTTGAACCAGGAATACCATATGTGTGGACTTTGCGGTGGAGAAAATAGACTTTCAAAAATTTAAATCTAATAACCTAGCGTTTTCCTGAACTAAATTCAAATACGTTTTCTACACGAAGCCGAAGAAATAGTAATTTAAGGGTATTAAATAGGACAGTGCATCTTTAAATTTTAAAAAGATCATCTTCAGTATCGCCGTGAAACAAAAATTATTTGTTTATTGGAAAAATAATACTCCAATATATAAAGTGACCAGTTAAAGCCAGTGAGATACAGGCTTTTGATGAAGACCAAAACTCTCAACCGCACGGAAGTACCCGTCAGTTATGTGTTTATGTGGATCATGCATAATAACAAAGTTTTTCAGGATTGGTGGCAACATTCCACGATATGGAATGCCATGGTAGACAACTGCTCTCGCTGCCAGGCACTGGAGACTGAATTGTTTCGGATGTATGTGGTGAATCGACCCTTTGGGAAGATAGTCATAAAACGTCAGACCAGCGCCATCGCAAGCACCTGGATGAGCACCCGATATCAGAAGACATCTAATTATCTCATCTAACTCTTCAGATTCCAGTTCTTCTGCATGGATATGTGAATTAGGTCCAATTTGAGATGCTGTACAGGCAAAAAATATCAGCGGTGTGACCCCAGCTTAGATTGAAAACCACTATTCAATAACATCAACAAGTCAATATTGTGAACGTTGGCTCTATACAGGTAGTTTCCGTCTTTATCTATTTCGATTGTTTTCCTCCATAGTAAAGCTTTTTGAAGGATTAAACTGCCACAACCAGGTCCCAATGAACTTAGCCGTTCTATTTCCTCTCCCATTTATCGAAATTCCGAGGAAAGTTCGACTATCTGTATTTCTGCATCGTCCGACGATAAGTGTGAACAGAATGAAAAACGCCTTATAATTTTGTTAAATAATGCCAAAACGCGCAACATGGAGCGAATCACTGCAGGTCCATCATATCTTTCACAAATCTTACACTGGGCTTCTGAGTGATAAATGTGGAACTTTTCTGTTACAGCAATTAATGCATGAAGGACATTCGAAATTATCTCTGTAAACTTGGCTCTGGTAACATTCTCTGGAGTTCAAAAGTATATCCATCATCACTCCCACAAGCGCCTCCAATAACGAGGGTGGGGGAGAATCGAATCTGAATTAAAACATGACTTTATCACATAATGAAGTATCTGTAACGCCCATAATAGGTTATTCTGTTCGCAATCTGCACGTGCAAACTGTTCCAATCGAGCCACTGTGTGAGGATGAGTAGTACCTAGAATCCGCTCCAGTATTACAAGATAGAGGATAACTTATTTATGGTTTTGTGAATAGTTCTTCATCCATGCGATATATTCAACCATATTCCTCTGTTCATATGCATGTCCATATACATCCGCGGGTAAGTATGGTAGTGATATCGAAGGATTTGTTGGATTTAGAGTTCCGTAACGGCAAGTATCCTTGGTGATTTCAAACTGCTCAATTAGTGTATCAAGAATTTCAAGGCGACCTTTATCAACTGCGACAAGAGCGGGGCTAGTATTAGGTCGGATAAGGTCACCTTTCTTGTTGTACTTCATGGGTGGTTCGGCGTCAGCGCCACCAAAATGTAATAGTAAATTCACCATCTCCAAGTCGCCTCTATAACAAGCAACTAACAGCGAAACAAAATCAGAATCGTTCACGGGCTTTCCAACTCATACGTATTATTTCATACCCATGACACAATCTAAAACAATATTTGAAGAGATAATCCATCTTTAAAGATGGATTATCTCTTCAAATAACAAATTTGAAATAGTTGCGTGGGTATAAAATAAAAAATATTAACTGAATACCCCTGTCCGTAAAGGCTTCTATCAATTAATATTGATTTTATTTCGAATATTTTATTGGGACACTTTATTTGTCTATTTTTAGAACAAACCATTCGGGTGTTACCATATAGCGACAGAGAGCATTAGACTGTTCTTATGGCTACGTACCGAACATCAAATGTCCTAGATTTGTTGGTTGTATTGTTTATAAGCGATAATGAGTATAACCTACGTTTATTTGTGACAAAATTACACAATACAATTTCTTGTCTCTGTTAACAGTAACCACTATTGTTCGTTAGCTAAACAACTACACATATTTAGAACAGAAAATATTCGAAATAAAATTATTATTAATCGATAGAAGAATTTCCAGACAGGAGCCCTCGATTCAGATCTAATATTTGATACCCCGGTAACTATATAATACATGTTTACACAGAGAAAATCCACCTTGAAATAAATTTTCAAATAATTTATTCAAAATTTAAGATACATTCTATTAACATTTGACTATATATAACTACTAGAAGGTGACCCGACTTCGTCCGGGCTTTGACCTTGAATTGACCATTTTGAAGGTCAAGATCAGGTGGGGTCAAACACCAACACCCCAAAAATGGTGGAAATCGGCCCAGCGGATACCGGGAAATCGGCCCAGCGGATACCGAGATACCCTATGCATCAAATTTCGTCCGTAAAAATCCGCCAGTTTAACCCGATTTGATTTCCACTCAAGTATATAAACGCGCCTCATATACACACGCTCATTGATTATCAAGTTTCAACGTAAAGATAAATTTACATCGGTGCCCGAGATATCGCCAAGACATCTGAAACAGTTATATGCATCGGCCGGTTAAGCGTTAACGTGATCTAACGTTATGACCTCTAACGACGTCATAGAAGTTACGCATTGTTTTTATCCTGATGGAAGATAGTACCACTTCTTCTTGATAATTGAGGCAGATAACTAAAACGGATACATACGCATTATATATCGTTGGAAAGAGGAAACACGAAAGATTCTCACAGTGTCATTATTATGACTGGCATTTTATTATTCGCGCTGTTTCGAATCGATTTGAATGAAATGAATGAAAGTCCCGTAACACAGCGTAAAAACAGATTTGACCTCGGCACGTGAAAAGTTGACCTCGGATCTGAAAATCAATAGGCCCATATTCGTTCCCGGGTCGAATTACGTGTCCGTACCAAGTTTGGTCGAAATCGGTCCAGCCGTGTTCGAGTCCATCGCGAACACACACACACACACACCCACAGATCTTCCAAAAATATATAATAGACTAGCCGATGAGCCCGACGTTGTCCGGGCTATTCAAAAACCTAATTTCAAGTCGATAGCTTCACCCGTTTCCGAGATCTGGTCTGCGCATGCGCGAAGCTGGCGTCGCACGGGCTCGGCGACCCGATAAATTTCGTATCCGGGGCAGGATACATTCACATAGCAAATTTCAAGTCGATAGCTCCACCCGTTTCCGATATCTCGTCTGCGCATGCGCGAAGCTGGCGTCGCACGGGCTCGGCGACCCGATAAAATTCGTATCCGGGGCAAGATACATTCACATACCAAATTTCAAGTCGATAGCTCCACCCGTTTCCGAGATCTCGTCTGCGCATGCGCGAAGATGGCGTCGCACGGGCTCGCCGACCCGATGAAATTCGTAATCGGGGCAAGATACATTCACATACCAAATTTCAAGTCGATAGCTCCACCCGTTTCCGAGATCTCTTCTGCGCATGCGCTGCACGGGCGTCGCACGGGCTCGCCAATACGACAACGACCACCGCCTGGTCAAACTACACACACGTACCAAGTTTCGTCCCGATCGGTCGAGAATCGTAGATTTGTATTAATGACAAACATACAAACAAACAGACAGACAGACAGACAGAGGTCTTCAAAATATATATGAGATATATGGTTTATAAGCAAAAACCCAAAAATGAGGTTGTGTGTATTTTTGTTTGTTCACATACCCTTCTTATACATCTTACAATGACAATAATTACAACACTTAATTGGATATGTCTTTCCCTGTGCGTTCGGAAAACGTGGACATACCGAGGAACGACACCAAGAAACAGCTTTACGCCATGACCGCATAATGAAACCCACACCCCCTGTTTCGGGGAGAGAACATGCCACGTGTACTAATATTTCACTCCTTACTAACTGCTCGTTATAAACTAAAATAGGTCAGCACTAATTACAAGAAAAATTATGCATGCGTCAGATCGCACATGAACTATTTAACAAGAATTAATAACGTATATTTGGAAAATATTAATTTAATAGATATATTTAGAAAGTCTATCAAGTTAGAATTAATATCGGCACTAATTTTGCATGTCTATTTTCGTTAGTGCAACGGAGTTAGACAAGAATTTTACTTCGATGGGGCAATAGTATTGAACCGCATAATCAACGTGAAGTAACTTTATTGGCACGCTGGCAAATTGACGGGAAGCACGCGCTCATTCGTGATTACCGCGGTCAGACATTCAGCTATTACTCACTAGTGAAGAGATAAGAAAATATCTAATGGATTTAGATTATCTCTTTGTAAACATGTATTATATAGTTACAGGGGTATAAAATATTAGATTTGAATCGAAGACTCCTGTCCGGAAATGCTTCTATCGATTAATATTAATTTTATTTCGAATATTTTCTGGTCTAAAAAGGTGTGTGTGTTCAGCTAACGAACAATAGTGGTTACTGTTAACAGAGACCAGAATTTTTTTTGTACAAATTTGTCACAAACAAACGTTAATTATACTGATTATCGCTTATATCTGTGGAACAAAACAATACAAACAATCAATCTGGGTCATTTGACTTTTGGTGCGTAGCCATAGGAACAGCCCAGTGCTCTATATCGCAATATGGTATCATCCGAATGGTCTGTTCTAAAAATAGCAACATAAACGGTCCTGATTTAATATTCGAAATAAAATCAATATTAATTGATAGAAGCTTTTCCGGACATAGGTCTTCAGTTCATTTCTATTATTTTATACCCACACAACTATTTAAAATTTGTTATTTAAAGAGATAATCCATCTTTAAAGAATACAACATACAGGTTGCGCATTATTAACTAATTGTTGACATTTACATGTATATGGTTGGACTCCATTGTGTGAAATCAGGCTACTCTGTTATGTGATTCTCTTTCTCTCCGGTGCGGTTTCTCCCGTAATGGTTAGACACCGGAAGAAACGCTCGCTGTATTTATCATAACCTCTATATACCACGATGAGCCCAACACGAATGGAGATTCTAAGCAGTATTGTGTCTTTTCGTGTGTTCTTTTAAAGCCGACAAACATAAAATTCGCTTGTCATACACAGCACAGCTGTAAGCTTTCTCTCCGGTGTGGTCTCTCGCCCGTATGAACTCTCCGTGTGTGGTCAGTTAGCTCACCCGAAGAAACAAATCGCTTGTCACACACTGTGCAGTTATAAGGTTTCTCCCCGGTGTGAATTCTCCTGGTGTGGTCAGTTAGCTCACCCGAAGAAACATATCTCTTGTCACATTCAGAGCATTTATAAGGTCTCTCTCCCGTGTGGAACCTCCGGGTGTGGTCATTCAGGGCGCTGGAGGTTGCACATGATTTATTACATTGCTCACATTGATATGGTTTGACTCCACTATGTGTTCTTAGGTGTCCAGTCAGATGACTCTGTTGCGTGAATCCTTTGCAACATATATCACACGTGAACGGCGTCTCTCCTGTATGGATTCTCATGTGTGATTTTAGAGTACCATTTTGATTGAATCCTTTCTCACAAATATCACATTTAAATGGGCGATCTCCCTTGTGGATCCTCATGTGTCTCAGCATTCCGCTAGATTGGGTAAATGACTTTTCACACTCTGTGCACTGATAAGGTCGAATCCCTGAATGGGTCCCCATGTGATGCTTGAGAACGTTCTGTGATCTGAACCCTTTCTCACAAATATCACATTTAAGCGACGTCTCTCCTGTGTGTATCATCACGTGTACCATCAATACACTTCGGTCACTGAATCCCTTTTGGCAAATATCACATTTAAATGGGAAATTTCCCGTATGGGTCCTTTTGTGTCGAGTAAGATGACCAACGTATTTGAAGGACTTGCCACATTCTTCACACTCGTATGGCCTAATACTGGAGTGCACGGTCTTGATGTGTCTGGTCAGATTATGTGCATGCATGAATGATTGGTCACACTCCGTGCAATTATGGCACCGTTGTCTGTCACTATCGTGTATTCTTCTATGAGTATGCATGCCACTCGGATCACCGAAGGTCTTTCCACAAACATCACATGCAAAAGGTTTCTCCCCTGTGTGGATCCGCATGTGTGATTTCATATTGGACAACTCCGCAAATTTCTTAAGACACACATTACACTGATATGGTTGCTCGCCTGTGTGGGTCCTCATATGTTTTTTCAGACTACCAGATACGCTGAATTTCTTAAGACATACATCACACTGATAACGCTGCGCTTTTGTGTGAGCGGTGACCATGTGTCTTTTCAGATTACCAGAGTTAGCGAATCCCTGAACACAGACATCACATTGATGGTGTCTCATAACGGTGTGGGTGGACATCGTATGCTATTTCAGAATAGCATAACGTGCATGCATGTGTCGCACCAACGCCTTCACGTTCGAGTAGTATCGGATTGTATCGTCTATACTCCAATAAAATACCTCACAGAGTTTCCTCCCTTTGTTTAGTGTGTGCGGAGTTCGCTTATCTAGATCAGCCTGGCTTGATTGAAAATGACTCTGACTGTACAGATGTGCGCCTGAAAATAGAAAGAAATTACTGGAGATCTAGCATAGGTCAAAATACCCCTACTTATATGAAAAGGCTGCAAAATCATTTAAATTCTTAGGCTGTTTTATGATCAGTGTAGTATCCGTGTTCAATTACAGCAAAGTTCATGCTGGTACTCTAAGGTTTATTTGAAAGTGATATGTAGGAGGGGCCCTGGTCGCTTGTTGTTATTTCGGAAATTAAGCGTTTGCGTCAGCCTTGTCTTCCTGACAATTCTGGCACATCACATACGTTAAATAATTAAAACCGTGAGAGCATCCCGACTATTAGGTTCATTCGTGTGCAGTTAAATGTAACACAAGGCAGTTGAACTTACTAAAATGCAACAATAGTGGTTGCTGTAAACAGAGACCATATATTTTATTGGGTAATTTTGTTACAAATAAACGTTAATTCGACTCGGTAGAAGGGTAATGTCGCAAGAGCTATACCCGACCTTCACCTCAGAATTGGCAGTCATGTTTTATTCAACTAATTAACGGGTCTTTTTCGGGTAGTTTCTAGAACACCAAAGTGGGTGGAAGATCTTGATATATAAGTCAAATTGCACACGCGGGTGGAATTGAGTCAATTTGAGATTATAGATGCGCGCCCTACGAGTATTCCATTTATCGAGGTCAAGGACGAGTATAGCTCTTGCGACATTACAAAGCTCATATTCGAACTTAACCTGTATTTTGGTCTGATAAACTCACATACCAAATTTGATTCAGATATGATCACATAAACTGAAGTTATCATCCGGAAACCAGAAAATTATAAGATTCTAAGTCGAAAAAGGGCCATAACTCTCGCAAAAATGGGCGGAGCAAACCCATATTCGAACTTGACCTGTATTTTGGTCTGATAAACTCATCTATGAAATTTGCTTTTGATCAAATAACCGAAACTAACGTTATCATCTGGAAACCCCGGACACACGGACGGACGTACGGACGGACACCGGCTATTATAATAGTCCCCCGAAAAAAATTTCGGGAGACAAAAATTGGAGCGTCGTATTAGTTAATAATTGGTGACGTCACAAAATCAGATATAGCCTATATACGACCCAAAGCGTCCGGCGTTGGTTCGTTATTACTTAATAATAGGTGACGTCACAAAATACATGTTTACAAAGAGATAATCCACCTTTAACGATAAATATGGGAATAAACATAAAACAGTTTGAACTTGCTACACGATTGGTACTCTATGTTTGTTGACAAGTCAATGTATTCGTTTTGTTTATATAATTATAGTTTCAACGGGTGATAATTTGTTATCAGAGAACAAGTTGATCTATTTCTCCATGTTCTTAACGGTGAATATTTTACATTTAAAGGTGGATTATCTCTTTGTAAACATGTATTATATAGTTACCGGGGTATAAAATATTAGATTTGAATCGAAGACTCCTGTCCGGAAATGCTTCTATCGATTATTATTAATTCTATTTCGAATATTTTCTGGTCTAAAAAGGTGTGTTTGTTCAGCTAACGAACAATAGTGGTTACTGTTAACAGAGACCAGAAATTATATTGTGCAATTTTGTCACAAATAAACGTTAATTATACTCATTATCGCTGATATCTGTGGAACAAAACAATACAAACAACCAATCTGTGACATTTGACATTCGTTGCGTAGCCGTAGGAACAGCCCAGTGCTCTATATCGCAATACGGTCTCATCCGAATGGTCGGTTCTAAAAATAGTAACATAAACGGGCCCGATTTAAGGGCTTTGTGGACCCAATTTTTCCAAAATTTCCCTAAATTTTATAGAGTCAGAATAAAGGATTCTGTTCATGTATATTAGTAATAATAGAAACCATGCCCATTGATGCAGCATTTTGAGAGTATACTTCATGGTGGATTATGTTAGAAATACAAAATGTGAACTTTATTGAGATTTCAAAAAAAATAATTTAGAGGCAATGGTCCAAGAAAAACAAAGTCCAAATTTAAGAATCAAATATGGGAATATGTACTGAACACTGTGATGAATGATGTATTACAAAAAGAATATTATATTTCTTGAGTGTTCTTTGATAAAATGACTTTGAACCGGTTGTTGACAAATGATGTACTAACTTCAGAATATGGTTGACTGAGAGGCAGCAGTTAATGGGTCAACCTTTCATGGCTGATGTCCATTCCGATTTGAATGGCTTTTTACCAGTGTCAACAGGTGTCAAACTACAACATGCCTGTTCACCCTGAGTGAGTGGTGACCTACTTACTAGAATTACTGTGGCTATGGCAGGGGTATGATTGAGGATTAGCATTCTATTGTCAACAGAGTCCAGAGCAGTTACAATGGCCAGCTGTTAAACCGTGCCTGCTACCACCCACATAGCCAACATGCAAGCAAGTATATATCATTTGTCAACAACCGGTTCAAAGTCATTTTATCAAAGAACACTCAAGAAATATAATATTCTTTTTGTAATACATCATTCATCACAGTGTTCAGTACATATTCCCATATTTGATTCTTAAATTTGGACTTTGTTTTTCTTGGACCATTGCCTCTAAATTATTTTTTTTTAAATCTCAATAAAGTTCACATTTTGTATTTCTAACATAATCCACCATGAAGTATACTCTCAAAATGTTGTATCAATGGGCTCGGTTTATATTATGACTAATATACATGAACAGAATCCTTTATTTGGACTCTATAAAATTTTGGGACATTTTGGGAAAATTGGGTCCACAAAGCCCTTAATATTCGAAATAAAATCATAGGTTTTCAGTTCATATCTATTATTTTATACCCACGCAACTATTTAAAATCTGTTATTTAAAGAGATAATCCATCTTTAAGTATAACCCATGCCCCTGTAGCTTTAAGCAGTAAAACAATATCACAATGTGGCTGTTTATCTACGTGGATTATATTGAATCTTAGTCCAGCGGCCAAGTGTCGAATTTTGGCCTGACCCAAAATTCTCTGTTATAGTTTGTTTCTTTGCTGATTATTCATGGGGATGGTCTCTGTAACGTTTTCTAGGGTGATGTGGACCCCTCACCATTGAGCAATTTGAGAAATTCAAGATGGCGTCCAAGATGGCTGCCAAAATATGCTAGTTTTAGTTTGAAGCTGATATTTTCTTTCCAAATAACAATACGGTTGCTATATGGTCCCTAAACATAACCTAATATATTACCTGAGTGCCAATATGGAATGTCGGTGTCATGAATAAAGAATGGCTTCCAAAATGGCCGCCAAATATGTGAAAATATAAAAAATATATAACGATATGCTAAAATAACTGAGTTTGGAGCTGCAATGGTGTGGCTCAATTCGTTATTTTGCATGTGGTTGCCCATGTATATTAAACTATGGCGTGTTATGTCATTAACACATCATTATTTTATTGTATATGTCACAATTGTTTTGAATGCGATTAAGTTGTTTCAGGTGAGATTTTTCTCGGCAATCACATTCGTGTCACATATTATACTCTTGGTTGATGACTGAATTACTAATTGATTGATATATATATATTTCGGAGTTTGTATATAAATTAATGTCTTTCCTTTCAGTTTCAGACTCATGTCAGATGAACTATGACGGAAGAGTGCATTTTTAAATTTCAGTATGGCGACAGGTGTATTTCGACAGACCTATGTTCGGTTAATGCTAATACAAGTAGGATTCTGACTATTATTAATGCAAGTAAAGTTTATGACGATCACCTACATGCAATTTTAGAGGACAGACTTTTGGAAGATGAAAACTTAAAAGTTCATTTTCATAGGAACTGCATTGCTCGATATACGTCAAAAACCAACTTGGATGTTGTAAGAAGGGACGCATCACCTGCCATACCCCCTAAGAGAATGATATCGCCGATCGGTTTCTGGATTCCAGTTCCAATTGCATTGTTTGTATTGTGGACAAGAGTGCATAGTTAATAAGGATAATAAAAACCCAGGAAGATGGCGTCCTGCATATATGTGTCGCTCGACTCACACAGAAGAGGGAAAGTCATATAGGATAGAGCTACTAGAAAAATGTGATGCTCGAGGGGATGTTTGGGGACAGGAGGTTCGTTGTAGGATTGGGCGTGCGCTGAGTGACCTTCATGCAGTTGATGCGCGTTATCATAAGGATTGTATGACAAAATTTGTCCAGAACAGATGCCTTACGCCAACTGAATCTGAACACACAGTGACTGCTCATGTGGATACAGCTTTACAACATGTCATCAATGTAGTCGCGAGCAACAAGAAACGTATTTGGAATTCTGTTGAACTGCACAACGAATATAAAGCCCACAACGGGTGTGTTTTGGCACGGCCACAGTTGATCACTGAACTGAAACGTCACTTTTGTGACGAAATCCTTACACTGTCTGCTGTCGGTTATGCAAGTGTCTTAGCTTTCCATCAAAATACAGCAAATGTTTTGAGATTGGTAAAAGAAGAAAGTGGAGACGATTTAGAACCGCATATTACAACAGTTGCTAAGCATGTGGTTGAGGAATGCAAAAACATTACCAGCAACAGATCGGAATACAATATTCATGTTGATAGGATATCCATTGAAGAATCTGTTTCCAGCACAATGATGACTTACCTCGCTGCGATATCAACAAAGTTAGACAGATCGCTGCCTGCACTCCTTATTGGCAGTATTATCACATATATCGTCCTCAATCAAGCCACAGACCTCCAGGTAGCACTTGGCGTGCTTTTACGTGATTCCAAGCTGATTGTTAATCATATGTATGAGTATCGTGTTACATGCGGTTACGAAGAACTACGTCGATTAAAAAAATCAGCTGCTATGGCAGCATCATTGGATACAGCGAAACAAAGAATAAATGACGCATCCAATGGTATGATCCAAATTATAGCCGATAATTTTGACTGTGATATCAGCTCTCCAAATGGGAAATCGTCGACACACTCACTTGCAATGATAATGACCCAGGCAGCTTGTGATGTTAGTATTGGTGACCGGACAATTCCTCGTTTGAAGAAAGATGACCTTCCAAATGCGACGATAGATGAACAAGCAATTGACGGATCTCAATTCAAAATTACTAAGGACCCTGTAATGAACAGTGTTCCCAAATCCACCGTTTCAGGTAAATTCAGCCACCAACAAGATGTTTCGCGGCGGCGGGCAGGTGAAAACGATTTGTCTTTGAGGATGTGATTTACAAGGACAACTGCCCCGAATATAATGGATACAATACCAATTTGTGTCGGGAACAGGGACAGTCTGCTAGACTAAAGACAAATATTGTCTATCTCCCACTGATAGACAGACCACCAGCAGATTCACAGACAATGATAGCTGCAATGACAAAAGCTCAAACTTTATCTCGATCAGCTGGACAAGCTTTTGTCATATTCACTGCAGACCAACAGTTATATCGTGTTGCCTTGCACGCTACTTGGGACAATCCTACCAAGTTCAATGACGTGTATCTGCGAATCGGGGGCATGCACCTTCTGATGAGTTACTGTGGTTCGCTAGGTTCGTTGATGGCGTAAAGTGGTTTGGTGGAAATCCTCAGTGTGCAGTTTGGTGGAGTATTGAAAATGCTCACAGGAAAGAAATTTCCGCAAAATGTTCGTGCTCTCAGAATGTTGGCTGAAGAAGTGTTGCGTCCTGTATTTTGCAAATTCGAAATGGAATGCTTGCATTACCTAGATACCACATTGGACAGATTGGCACTTCAAAGTAGAACATCTAAGCTGTGGATTGACTGTCTGTTGAGACCTGTGTTTCTTATGTTGAAATACATACGTGCTGAGCGTGAATCGGATTGGCCACTACATCTAGACTCGGTCAGTGATATGATTCCATTGTTTTTTGCAGCCGGTCATATCCACTATGCCAGATATGCCTTGTATTATTTACGTTCAATGGAATCATTGCCCGAAAATGTCGGCCAACACTTCGAGAAGGGCGAGCACAAAATGCACCACAACACTGGAATTTTTAATGGAATTTGGACAGACATGGCCATCGAAACTACATTTATGAGATATGGGCACGGACGTTCTGGAATAATTGGTATAACACTAAAGCCAGAGAGCATCAAAACCTGGGCATACAGCTTACACACATGCAATGGTCTGATAAAAGATTTAGAATCAATGCAAAATTGTGATGCGAATCAATCTCACACACACCACAAGGAAGAGTCGACATCCAGAATTAAACTTGATGCTGTCGACAGGGAAGCTTTGCGAGCTAAATTGGAGATTTGTATCGATCCCCTTGAACCAAGTCAGCACCCCGATGGTCTTATCAATATCGTTACCCCCAACCACCGAAGCTTTGAAAATATAAAGCGTGCTCATCTTCAAGTTGCTACTTGGCGATATGCATCAGACGAATCTCCGCCGGATATGGAGGCAACAAATTTTGGTTGGTCTAAAGATGGCGACGAACTCGTTCCTACCACGGTTGCCGACAACATACCAAAGGCCCCGGATAGCATACTGAAGTTGATACGGTGTTCGTGCACCCGCAATTCGCCTTGCTCGTCAAAGAGATGTGGGTGCTTTCGTGCTGGTTTGACGTGCACGTCATTTTGTTCGTGTCAAGGTGCGCTTAACTGTTTTAACGAGTTTACAAAACACTGTGATGTTAACGAGAATAACATTGATTAGAAACATTTGCTTCAGATAGAGGATGCAGTATGGTCAATTCGTATCATTTAATAACACGCTTGTTGTTAAAATTCGCGGGACTGACGACGTATTGGTTTCTTTTGGCCTTGTATTCATTTCTTTGGATTGTATTTGTATTTTTGATAAAACAAATTATTGTAATAATCTATATATTGCAATATTGCACAATTTTCATGTATTTGGCGGACATTTTTACGGCCATCTTTATAATCAAGCATCGGAAATTTGCAATATAATTCGACCCACATATTGTATATGATTCCTATCATAAATTGACATATTAAACCTCAATTCGGGAAAGTTATTAACCGATTAAATAAAATACCGAAATCCGGTAGCCATCTTGGACGCCATCTTGGATTTCTTAAAATGCTCAAGGGTGAGACGTCCACATCACCCTAGAAATCATTACAGAGACCCTCCCCATGAATAATCAGTAAAGAAACAAACTATAACAGAGAATTTTGGGTTACCCCCTACTTCCGCTGGACTATCTCGTTTTGGAATGAGGAGTAAATTATTTTCTATATAACATGCACATATATGGTCTTTCTACCAACTGTGTGTATTTTCCCGTGTCTTGATAATTTACAGCAATTAGTAAATCATTTGTTGAATTTATCATTTTGGTACAGTCTTTCTTTCTCTTGTTTGTATTATTTTGTGTTGTGTCCGTTTGCTTGACTCAGCATATATCACAAGTGTATGGTTTTTATCCTGTGTTCTATTTTGTGTTTTACCAGGGCGCTTGACAACGTAAATGATTTCTCGCATTTATCACAAGCGTATGGTTTTTGCCGCTGTGTGTGTTCTTTTGTGTCTTGTCAGTTCCCATGAGTCTGCAAATGATTCTCCACATATATCACAAGCGTGTGGCCCTTTTGTGTAATTTTCTGTGTCGTGTCAGGCTGCCACAGTATATAAATGATTTCCCACACATATCACAAGCGTGTGACCTTTCTCTGTTGTGCATTTTTTTGTGTTCTGTCAGGCTGCGAAAGTGTACAAATGATTTCCCACATATATCACAAGCGTGTGGCCTTTTGTGTAATTTTTCGTGTCGTGTCAGGCTGCCAAAGTATACAAATGATTTCCCACATATATCACAAGCGTGTGAACTTTTTCTGTTGTGCAATTTTTTGTGTCGTATCAGGCTGCGAAAGTGTACAAATGATTTCCTACATATATCACAAGCGTTTGACCTTTCTCCAATGTGTATTCTTTTGTGTTGTTTCAGTTCCCATGAGTTCGCAAATGATTTGAGCCCACAATGATCACAATCATGTGTAGGCCTTTCTCTCCTGTGTATTCTTCTGTGTTGTTTCAGGCGCCATAACTGTAGAAATGATTTCTGACACATATTACACTGATATCCTTGAGGGATGGATATATATGGAGGGAATGTATTTCGAGAACTATTTTTTTCTAGTACATGCACCTGTACATCAGACTGATACGGCCCGGCAGGTGATATGTTTTCGTCATCACCTGGGCCATTGCAATTAGAACCTGGATTCTTGTTTAAACCATCCAAAACCAAATACTCAGATGGTTTACATTTGCCTCCAATTATGCAAACGATATCCGGCGCATTCATCACAATTGTTCAAACGAATCAAAGGACACTGGTCGGTACCACACTGGAGTACGATCTGCCGCAATAAGGAAACAACGTGGTCATAATAATACAGTTGCTGAACATATATATGTTAATTTGTGTCCAGAGCGAAACTCGTGCATGTTCGAAACCGAAAACCGACTAAACTGACAATTTAACTGTTCAAAATAAAGTTTGGTTCTATTGAATGGTAAAGTTTCTAGAACGTTGCGGGTTGACACAGTTCGAAACAAGTTTGTTGCATTTTAGTTATTATAGACCAAATCAGCATTTGACAACGAACCAAAGCCGGACGCTTTGGGTCGTATATAGACTGTATTTGATTCGATCATTTCGACGCAGTTATTTACCAAGAAAACTAAGATGCATCAGGTCACCCATGAACTATTTATCATAGAATTCTTGTAGCTATCTATTATACATTTTGGAATATCTGTCTGCATGTCTGTGTATGTATGTATGTGTGTTATAGACTCGAACACTGCTCGACCGATCCGACTCGGATTTGGTATTTAACGTCAAACTCCAGGCAGAGTTATCTCCCATCGCTACGCTGAGATACCACTGCCCTAAGGATGGTAACATTTTTAAATATGCGGACGAATACATCTATTTTTAGAGACTGGGGAATCCCATTAAAAATGCCCGCGGGCTTTTCAACTCCCCGAAATAAATCAAAAGCCGTGTGTTTTGCCTGCTTGACATCAGACAAATCACGATGTTTTAAGTTGAACAAAACTGAATGTATCAAAGAAGACATGCGACGGAAATTAACATCTTTGTTCGGGGCATCTGTTGAGAAATTACCGGCGACTGCTTCCATCTTATCTGTCAGAAGTGTCTCAACAGAGTGTGATCAAATTATGAATTCAAATCCAGTTTCTTGAAAAATTTGTCAGAGTATATGGAATATAAAAATATTCTCCAGTGCATCAAGTTGCCCCTTCTTAACCCACTGCCAACACTTACTAGTACCGTATAATTAATGTCAGAATGTGATACCATGGGCATGGACTTCTTAATATTAAATTATTTGCTAAAATATTTATAGTCTTGCATGGAATTATAAGGGGGTCCCAGTTAGAGAAACTGTCTTACAAATGAATGATGAAATGATATCTACATGTACATGTTATGCTTATTTGTTACATAACATGGACAACTGAACATTAATGCGATAGGTACATGTAGCTGGTGTTATACATGTAGCTTATTCATTTTTTTTAAATATGGATAGATAAATGTATAACTTGGATGTACATGTACGTGTAGATATATGCTAAAATATAAACTGTTTAAACTATAGTTTTAGCACGCAGTAGGTGCTGCCCCGTTAAGTGGCTCACTCGTGAACACAGTGTGATACAACATGTATAATAGTACCATTCTACTGGATGCAGCAATCTGCTAATGCCATGAATGTCGGTCATGTTGACATATGTCCTTTAACTTTTACGTAGCTTATTTCTCTGAGTAGCTAAGATATTTCCCTGACAGTTAAATATTATATTATATCATCACAAACGATCTTCGTCGGGCTTTTTAAAGTCTTTAATTTAAGTTACCTGTATCCGGTCATCATACACTACAGTAAGAAATTAACGAACCAAAGCTAACACAATCACATATGGGTTTCTGCATGTAGCGTTTAAACAATTATTGTCAAAATCACTTTATAGATTCCCACCAAATAATATTCACATGCATGAGGCTTATGTTTGGTGGGGTAATTATAAATAGTTATATACGTTATCGAGAGTGCATGGAACTGAAACTAACCATTGGGCCTATATTACTTGGCGTGCTGGGGGAGGATGTTCATTTCAATCACAACATGGCATCGTGTCAATTTCAACGATTGTCGACAAACAACACCATCGCGTGTAACTTTTACCATTGACCGAATTCGCGTGGAACTGCATGTATCTTCTGCTTTGTTCATAAGTATGTGTTTTAATTCTATTCAAGAAACTGGGATATATACATATGGATTATCAGATGCATGTAAGTATGCAGACTTGTGATAACAATCAAATCCACATTAAATATTATCTTATTTCCTTTCGCACGGTATAGTCTCTACACAACCATGCAGTAATGATCAACTGCTGTGCATTAGTTGGAAAATAAAGCTTCGAGATACACGTAGATCGTGTTGAGTTGTGGTGATTTTAGTTTATTTATTATTTCATCCAGTAGATTGCCGGAGTATACCCGTTAGAAATGCATTATGGACCTACTTTCCATAAATGATTTTATGACGTTTATATAAATATGAGAATGTTGCACATCGACTGATTTGTGTTGGCCTCTTGACAGCCGATCACGACAATAATGCTTTAGGCCCACCAATCTAATGTGCGACATTCGCGCTCCCCAAATTCAAAAATTGGAGCGTCGTATTAGTTAATAATTGGTGACGTCACAAAATCAGATATAGCCTATATACGACCCAAAGCGTCCGGCTTTGATTCGTTACTAAACAATTGCTGTTCGTCGGCTTCGGGGCTAAAACATATTTGATTTTAATCGAGGAATCCACCATTCGTGAATACAGATAAGTTATAATACCACAGATGAAAGAAGATGTTTGTGTACATTTCTTATGACAAATGCCATGGAATTCCAGTTTGAACCAGGAATACCATATGTGTGGACTTTGCGGTGGAGAAAATAGACTTCAAAAATTGAAATCTAATAACCTAGCGTTTTCCTGAACTAAATTCAAATACGTTTTCTACACGAAGCCGAAGAAATTGTAATTTAAGGGTATTAAATAGGACAGTGCATCTTTAAATTTTAAAAAGATCATCTTCAGTATCGCCGTGAAACAAAAATTATTTGTTTATTGGAAAAATAATACTCCAATATATAAAGTGACCAGTTAAAGCCAGTGAGATACGGGCTTTTGATGAAGACCAAAACTCTCAACCGCACGGAAGTACCCGTCAGTTATGTGTTTATGTGGATCATGCATAATAACAAAGTTTTTCAGGATTGGTGGCAACATTCCACGATATGGAATGCCATGGTAGACAACTGCTCTCGCTGCCAGGCACTGGAGACTGAATTGTTTCGGATGTGTGTGGTGAATCGACCCTTTGGGAAGATAGTCATAAAACGTCAGACCAGCGCCATCGCAAGCATCTGGATGAGCGCCCGACATCAGAAGACATCTAATTATCTCATCAAACTCTTCAGATTCCAGTTCTTCTGCATGGATATGTGAATTAGGTCCAATTTGAGATGCTGTACAGACAAAAATATCAGTGGTGTGACCCCAAATGAGTCAGTGTTATTCAGCTTAGATTGAAAACTACTATTCAACAACATCAACAACAAGTCAATATTGTGAACGGTGGCTCTATACAGGTAGTTTCCGTCTTTATCTATTTCGATTTATCTATTTCCATAGTAAATCATATTGAAGGATTAAACTGCCACAACCAGGTCCGAATGAACTTAGTCGTTCTATTTCCTCTCCCATTTATCGAAATTCCGAGGAAAGTTCGACTATCTGTATTTCTGCATCGTCCGACGATAAGTGTGAACAGAATGAAAAACGCCTTATAATTTTGTTAAATAATGCCAAAACGAGCAACATGGAGCGAATCACTGCAGGTCCATCATATCTTTCACAAATCTTACACTGGGCTTCTGAGTGATAAATGTGGAACTTTTCTGTTACAGCAATTAATGCATGAAGGACATTCGAAATTATCTCTGTAAACTTGGCTCTGGTAACATTCTCTGGAAGAACTTGCTTACTTTGTAAGTTCAAAAGTATATCCATCATCACTCCCACAAGCGCCTCCAATAACGAGGGTGGGGGGGGGGTCGAATCTGAATTAAAACATGACGTTATCACACAATGAAGTATCTCTAACGCCCACAATAGGTTATTCTGGTGCAAACTGCACGTGCAAACTGTTCCAATCGAGCCAGGATCGTGAGAGGATGAGTAGTACCTAGAATCTGCTCCAGTATCACAATATAGATGATAACTTCTTTATGGTTTTGTGATTAGTTCTTCTTCCATGCGATATATTCAACCATATTCCTCGGTTCATATATATGTCCATATTCATCCGCGGGTAAGTATGGCAGTGATATCGAAGGATTTGTTGGATTTAGAGTTCCGTAACGGCAAGTATCCTTGATGATTTCAAACTGCTCAATTAGTGTATCAAGAATTTCAAGGCGACCTTTATCAACTGCGACAAGAGCGGGGCTAGTATTATGTCGGATAAGGTCACCTTTCTTGTTGTACTTCATGGGTGGTTCGGCGTCAGCACCACCAAAATTTAATAGTAAATTCACCATCTCCAAGTCGCCTCTATAACAAGCAACTAACAGCGAAACAAAATCAGTATCGTTTCTGGACTTTCCAACTCATACGTATTATTTCACACCCATGACACAATCTAAAACAATATTTGAAGACATATCCATCTTTAAAGATGGATTATCTCTTCAAATAACAAATTTGAAATAGTTACGTGGGTATAAAATAAAAAAATATTAACTGAATACCCCTGTCCGTAAAGGCTTCTATCAATTAATATTGATTTTATTTCGAATATTTTATTGGGACACTTTATTTGTCTATTTTTAGAACAAACCATTCGGATGTTACCATATAGCGATAGAGAGCATTAGGCATTCTTGTCACTGTTAAAGTAACCACCATTGTTCGTTATCTAAACAACCACACATATTTAGAACAGAAACTATTCGAAATAAAATTATTATTAATCGATAGAAGCATTTCCGGACAGGAGCCCTCGATTCAGATCTAATATTTGATACCCCGGTAACTATATAATACATGTTTACAAAGAGAAAATCCACCTTTAAATAATTTTTCAAATAATTTATTCAAAATTTTAAGATACATGTACATTCTATTAACATTTGACTATATATATAACTTATTATGGTTTATAAGCAAAAACCCAAAAAATGAGATTGTGTATTTTTGTTTGTTCACATACCCTTCTTATACATCTTACAATGACAATAATTACAACACTCAATTGGATATGTCTTTCCCCGTGCATTCGGAAAATGTGGACATACCGAGGAACGACACCAAGGAACAGCTTTATGCTTTGACCGCATAATGAAATCCACACCCCCCCCCCTGTGTCGGGGAGAGAACATGCCACGTGTACTAATATTTCACTCCTTAATAACTGCTCGTTATAAACTAAAATAGGTCAACATTAATTACAAGAAAAATTATGCATGCGTCAGCTCGCACATGAACTATTTAACAAGAATTAATAAGGTATATTTGGAAAATATTTATTTAATAGATATATTTAGAAAGTCTATCAAGTTCGGATTAATATCGGCACTAATTCTGCGTGTCTATTTTCGTTAGTGCAACGAAGTAGGACAAGAATTTTACTTCGATGGGGCAATAGTATTGAACCGCATTAACAACGTGAAGTAACTTTATTGGCACGTTGGCATATTGACGGGAAGCACGCACTTATTCGTGATTACAGCGGTCAGACATTCAACTATTACTCACTAGTGAAGAGATAAGAAAATATCTAATGGATTTGTTAATGCTATTATAGAGGTTTCATGTGATATATAGAGGATATGAAATGAGTGTTTCTCTCATATGATATTTATGAAACGAGTCTAAGACGAGTTTCATAAATATCATATGAGAGAAACACGAATTACATATTCTATTTATCATATGACACCTATAAATTGATTATGATGTCCAAAACGCACACAAATCACTAAATAGCTATATGACATCGGCAGCAAAAGGTTAATGTGACGTCACTTCATTGCACCGGAATCCCAATTACACCTTGTGAACTAGCAGAAATAATATGCACGCGAAGATATAGTGCGCTATTCTGTTCTCAGTTTGTGACATTATATCGTATGTGTGTTAGATAAATACGAATTACATATTCTATTTATCGTATAACAATGTCCAAAACTATATATTTCAAGATTATAATTGCGAGAATTTCGGCATCGCGTTGATTGACGCGCACGAATTTGACCTGCATTTAATTAGAGACACGGCTCGGCCCCGGCTGCCATTCAGCCAATCAGAACATACTTTTTGTCAACAAACCAATCAAATTATCGGAAGGTGATATGAACTAGTAGTTCATATGAAATTGATTTATGACATACTTTCCAAAGTAAATAATGATTGAGTCATATGATAAATGTACATATCCATGTTGTGCATCAATTTTCAGCGTTGATAATTAAAGAATACAACATACAGGTTGCGCATTATTAACTAATTGTTGACATTTACATGTATATGGTTGGACTCCATTGTGTGAAATCAGGCTACTCTGTTATGTGATTCTCTTTCTCTCCGGTGCGGTTTCTCTCGTAATGGTTAGACACCGGAAGAAACGCTCGATGTATTTATCGTAACCTCTATATACCATGATGAGCCCAACACGAATGGAGATCATAAGCAGTATTGTGTCCTTTCGTGTGTTCTTTTAAAATCGACAAACATAAAAATCACTTGTCATACACAGCACAGCTGTAAGCTTTCTCTCCAGTGTGGTCTCTCCCCCGTATGAACTCTCCGGGTGTGGTCAGTTAGCTCACCCGAAGAAACAAATCGCTTGTCACACACGGTGCAGTTATAAGGTTTCTCCCCAGTGTGATTTCTCCTCGTGTGGCCAGTTAGCTCATTCGAAGAAACGAATCTCTTGTCACATTCAGAGCATTTATAAGGTCTCTCGCCCGTGTGGAACCTCCGAATGTGGTCAGTCATGGCGCTGGAGGTTGCACATGATTTACTACATTGCTGACATTTATATGGTTTGACTCCACTATGTGTTCGTAAGTGCCCAGTGAGCTGACTTTGCTGAGCGAAGCCTTTGCAACAAATATCACAAGCGAACGGCGTCTCTCCTGTATGGATTCTCATGTGTGACATTAGAGTACCATTTTGGGTGAATCCTTTATCACAAATATCACATTTAAATGGGCGATCTCCTTTATGGATCCTCTTGTGTACAAACAGTCCGCTGGACTGAGTAAAAGACTTGTCACACTCTGTGCACTGATAAGGTCGAATCCCTGAATGGGTCCCCATGTGATGCTTGAGAACGTTCTGTGATCTGAACCCTTTCTCACAAATATCACATTTAAGCGGTGTCTCTCCTGTGTGTATCATCACGTGTACCATCAATTCACGACGGTCACTGAATCCCTTTCTGCAAATATCACATTTAAGTGGGAAGTTTCCCGTATGGGTCCTTTTGTGTCGAGTCAGATGACCAATGTATTTGAAGGACTTGCCACATTCTTCACACTCGTATGGCCTAATACTGGAGTGCACGGTCTTGATGTGTCTGGTCAGATTATGTGCATGCATGAATGATTGGTCACACTCCGTGCAATTATGGCACCGTTGCCTGTCACTATCGTGTATTCTTCTATGAGTATTCCTGCCACTCGGATCACCGAAGGTCTTTCCACAAACATCACATGCAAAAGGTTTCTCCCCTGTGTGGATCCGCATGTGTGAATTCATATTGGACAACTCCGAAAATTTCTTAAGACACACATTACACTGATATGGTTGCTCTCCTGTATGGGTCCTCATATGTTTTTTCAGACTACCAGATACGCTGAATTTCTTAAGACATACATCACACTGATAACGCTGCGCTTTTGTGTGAGCGGTGACCATGTGTCTTTTCAGATTACCAGAGTTAGCGACTCCCTGAAGACAGACATCACATTGATGGTGTCTGATAACGGTGTGGGTGGACATCGTATGCTATTTCAGAATAGCATAACGTGCATGCATGTGTCGCACCAACGCCTTCACGTTCGAGTAGTATCGGATTGTATCGTCTATACTCCAATAAAATACCTCACAGAGTTTCCTCCCTTTGTTTAGTGTGTGCGGAGTTCGCTTATCTAGGTCAGCCTGGCTTGATTGAAAATGACTCTGACTGTACTGATGTGCGCCTGAAAATAGAAAGAAATTACTGGAGATCTAGCATAGGTCAAAATACCCCTACTTATATGAAAAGGCTGCAAAATCATTTAAATTCTTAGGCTGTTTTATGATCAGTGTAGTATCCGTGTTCAATTACAGCAAAGTTCATGCTGGTACTCTAAGGTTTATTTGAAAGTGATATGTAGGAGGGGCCCTGGTAGCTTGTTGTTATTTCGGAAATTAAGCGTTTGCGTCAGCCTTGTCTTCCTGACAATTCTGGCACATCACATACGTTAAATAATTAAAACCGTGAGAGCATCCCGACTATTAGGTTCATTCGTGTGCAGTTAAATATAACACAAGGCAGTTGAACTTACTAAAATGCAACAATAGTGATTGCTGTAAACAGAGACCATATATTTTATTGGGTAATTTTGTTACAAATAAACGTTAATTCGACTCGGTAGAAGGGTAATGTCGCAAGAGCTATACTCGACCTTCACCTCAGAATTGGCAGTCATGTTTTATTCAACTAATTAACGGGTCTTTTTCGGGTAGTTTCTAGAACACCAAAGTTGGTGGAAGATCTTGATATATAAGTCAAATTGCACACGCGGGTGGAATTGAGTCAATTTGAGATTATAGATGCGCGCCCTACGAGTATTCCATTTATCGAGGTCAAGGACGAGTATAGCTCTTGCGACATTACAAAGCTCATATTCGAACTTAACCTGTATTTTGGTCTGATAAACTCACATACCAAATTTGATTCAGATATGATCACATAAACTGAAGTTATCATCCGGAAACCAGAAAATTATAAGATTCTAAGTCGAAAAAGGGCCATAACTCTCGCAAAAATGGGCGGAGCAAACCCATATTCTAACTTGACCTGTATTTTGGTCTGATAAACTCATCTATGAAATTTTCTTTTGATCAAATAACCGAAACTAACGTTATCATCTGGAAACCACGGACGGACGTACGGACGGACACCGGCTATTTTAATAGCTCCAAAAATTGGAGCGTCGTATTAGTTAATAATTGGTGACGTCACAAAATCAGATATAGCCTATATACGACCCAAAGCGTCCGGCTTTGGTTCGTTATTACTTAATAATATGTGACGTCACAAAATCAGATATAGCCTATATACTACCCAAAGCGTCCGGCTTTGGTTCGTTATTACGGTGAAATTGCTTATATCAAAAGTTCAATCAATCCAATGATACGAATTTTAATAAATAGTTAACGATAGATATGGGAATATTTCACAGATTGCATTTGATTAACCACCATTTCCCCAGAGAAAAATTAAACAACCTGGATTTTATCCTTTTCTAAATAATTTGAGGTCCGAACCCAGTATACATCTTCCCCCACTTTAACCATCTAAACTTGGTATATCCTTTTCTTATCATGACTACCATCTCTTTACTATATCCTCATGAGTGCTTCTGAATACGGGGAGAGGATCATCAATAAGTTGCATAACTTGTACTCCAATCCCCTGTTGCCACATCACATGTATAAATATATCTACACATGTAATTTGTAATTTAATCCATTATATTCATGGCACAATAAATATGTTACTACTACAGATATGGGAATAAAAATAAAAAAGTTTAAACTTGCTACACGATTAGTGCTCAATGTTTGTTGACAAGTCAATGTATTCGTTTTGTTTATATAATAATAGTTTCAACACGTGATAATTTGTTATCAGAGAACAAGTTGATCTATTTCTCCATGTTCTTAACGGTGATTATTTTACATTTAAGTATAACCCATGCCCTTGTAGCTTTAAGCAGTAAAACAATATCACAATGTGGCTGTTTATCTACGTGGATTATATTGAATCTCGTTTTGGAATGAGGAGTAAATTATTTTCTATATAACATGCACATATATGGTCTTTCTACCAACTGTGTGTATTTTCCCGTGTCTTGATAATTTACAGCAATTAGTAAATCATTTGTTGAATTTATCATTTTGGTACAGTTTTTCTTTCTCTTGTTTGTATTATTTTGTGTTGTGTCCGTTTGCTTGACCCAGCAAATGATTTCACGCATATATCACAAGTGTGTGGTTTTTATCCTGTGTACTATTTTGTGTTTTACCAGGGCGCTTGACAACGTAAATGATTTCTCGCATTTATCACAAGCGTATGGTTTTTCCGCTGTGTGTGTTCTTTTGTGTCTTGTCAGTTCCCATGAGTCTGCAAATGATTTTCCACATATATCACAAGCGTGTGGCCATTCTCTTTTGTGTAATTTTTCGTGTCGTGTCAGGCTGCCAAAGTATACAAATGATTTCCCACATATATCACAAGCGTGTGACCATTCTCTGTTGTGCAATTTTTTGTGTCGTGTCAGGCTGCGAAAGTGTACAAATGATTTCCCACATATATCACAAGCGTTTGACCTTTCTCCAATGTGTATTCTGTTGTGTTGTTTCAGTTCCCATGAGTTCGCAAATGATTTGAGCTCACATATATCACAATGATGTGTAGGCCTTTCTCTTCTGTGCATTTTTCTGTGTTGTTTCAGGCGCCATAACTGTAGAAATGATTTCTGACATATATTACACTGATATCCTTGAGGGATGGATATACCGGTATATGGAGGGAATGTATTTCGAGAACTATTTTTTTCTAGTACATGCACCTGTACATCAGACTGATACGGCCCGGCAGGTGATATGTTTTCATCATCACCTGGGCCATTGCAATTAGAACCTGGATTCTTGTTTAAACCATCCAAAACCAAATACTCAGATGGTTTACATTCGCCTCCAATTATGCAAACGATATCCGGAGCATTCATCACAATTGTTCAAACGAATCAAAGGACACTGGTCGGTACCACACTTAGTGGCTGGAGTACGATCTGCCGCAAAAAGGAAACAACGTGGTCATAATAATACAGTTGCTGAACATATATATGTTAATTTGTCTCCAGAGCGAAACTCGTGCATGTTCGAACCCTAAAACCGACTAAACTGACAATTTAACTGTTCAAAATAAATTGTGGTTCTATTGAATGGTAATGTTTCTAGAACGTTGTGGGTTGACACAGTTCGAAACAAGTTTGTTGCATTTTAGTTATTGTAGACCAAATCAGCATTTGATAACGAACCAAAGCCGGACACTTTGGGTCGTATATAGACTGTATTTGATTCGATCATTTCGACGCAATTGTTCACCAAGAAAACTAAGATGCATGCATCAGGTCACCCATGAACTATAAATTTATCATATAATTCTTGTAGCTATCTATTATACATTTTGGAATATCTGTCTGCATATCTGTTATGTATGTCTGTGTGTTATAGACTCGAACACTGCTCGACCGATCCGACTCGGATTTGGTATTTAACGTCAAACTCCAGGCAGAGTTATCTCCCATCGCTACGCTGAGATAACACTGCCCTAAGGATGGTAACTTTTTTAAATATGCGGACGAATACATTTATTTTTAGATTGGGGAATCCCATTCAAAATGCCCGCGGGCTTTTCAACTCCCCTAAATAAATTAAAAGCCGTGTGTTTTGCCTGCTTGACATCAGACAAATCACGATGTTTTAAGTTGAACAAAACTGAATGTATCAAAGAAGACGTGCGACGGAAATTAACATCTTTGTTCGGGGCATCTGTTGAGAAATTACCGGCGACTACTTCCATCTTATCTGTCAGAAGTGTCTCAACAGAGTGTGATCAAATTATGAATTCAAATCCAGTTTCTTGAAAAATTTGTCAGAGTATATGGAATATAAAAATATTCTCCAGTGCATCAAGTTGCCCCTTCTTAACCCACTGCCAACACTTACTAGTACCGTATAATTAATGTCAGAATGTGGTATCAAGGGCATGGACTTCTTAATATTAAATTATTTGCTAAAATATTTATAGTCTTGCATGGAATTATAAGTGGGTCCCAGTTAGAGAAACTGTCTTACAAATTAATGATGAAATGATATCTACATGTACATGTTATGCTTATTTGTTACATAACATGGACAACTGAAAATTAATGCGATATGTACATCTAGCTGGTGTTATACATGTAGCTTATTCATATTTATTCAATTAAATAAAGATAGATAAATTTATAACTTGGATGTACATGCACGTGTAGATATATGCTAAAATATAAACTGTTTAAACTATAGTTTTAGCACGCAGTATGTGCTGCCCCGTTAAGTGGCTCACGCATGAACACAGTGTGCTACTACATGTATAATAGTACCATTCTACTGGATGCAGAAATCTGCTAATGCCATGAATGTCGGTCATGTTGACATATACCCTTTAACTTTTACGTAGCTTATTTCTCTGAGTAGCTAAGATATTTTCCTGAAAGTTAAATATTATATTATATCATCACAAACGATCTTCGTCGGGCTTTTTAAAGTCTTTAATTTAAGTTATCTGTATCCGGTCATCATACACTACAGTTAGAAATTAACGAACAAAAGCTAAAACAATCACATAGGGGTTTCTGCATGTAGCGTTTAAACAATTATTGTCAAAATTACTTTATAGATTCCCACCAAATAATATTCACATGCGTAAGGCTTATGTTTGGTGGGGTAATTATAAATAGTTATATACGTTATCGAGAGTGCATGGAACTGAAACTAACCATTGGGCCTATATTACTTGGCGTGCTGGGGGAGGATGTTCATTTCAATCACAACATGGCATCGTGTCAATTTCAACGATAGTCGACAAACAACGTCACCGCGTGTAACTTTCACCATTGACCGAATTCGCGTGGAACTGACTGTATCTTCTGCTTTGTTCATAAGTATGTGTTTTCATTCTATTCAAGAAACTGGGATATATACATATGGATTATCAGATGCATGTTAGTATGAAGACTTATGATAACAATCAAATCCACATTATCTTATTTCCTTTCGCCGCACGGTATAGTCTGTACACAAGCATGCATTATTGATCAATTGCTGTGCATCAGTTGGAAATTAAAGCTTCGAGATACACGTAGATCGTGTTGAGTTGTGGTGATTTTAGTTTATTTATTATTTGATCCAGTAAAGTGCCGGAGTATACCCGTTAGAAATGCATTATGGACATACTTTCCCTTATAAATAAAAACAAATAAATTATTTTATGACGTTTATATAAATATGAGAATGTTGCACATCGACTAATTTGTGTTGGCCTCTTGACAGCCGATCACGACAATAATGCTTTAGGCCCACCAACTAATGTGCGACATTCGCGCTCCCCAAATACAAAAATTGGAGCGTCGTATTAGTTAATAATTGGTGACGTCACAAAATCAGATATAGCCTATATACGACCCAAAGCGTCCGGCTTTGGTTCGTTACTAAACAATTGCTGTTCGTCGCTTCGGGGCAAAACAATATTTGATTTTAATCGAGGAATCCACCATTCGTGAATACAGATAAGTTATAATACCACAGATGAAAGAAGATGTTTGTGTACATTTCTGATGACACATACCATGGAATTCCAATTTGAACCAGGAATACCATATGTGTGGACTTTGCGGTGTAAAAAACAGACTTCAAACATTGAAATCTAATAACTGTGCGTGTTCCTGAACTAAATTCAAATATGTCTTCTACTCGAAGTTGATGAAATAATAATTTAAATTTAAATTTACAAATAATACTCCAATGTATAAAGTGACCAGTTAACCCTTTACCCAACAGAACGGCCCTGTGCCAATGCATTCTCTTATATATGCGAGTTGACCATAGGTCGCCTCGCATATATAAGAGAATGCATTGGCTTAACACATATTAAAAATGATAAAATTGTCAAAGAATGTAGAAAAATATTATAAAAATTGTTAAAAAATGTAAGAAAAGATTATAAAATTGTTAAAGAATGTAAGAAAAAATGGTAAAAAGTGTTAAAAAAGAATTTGTTTAGGCCAATGCATTCTCTTATATATGCGAGGCGACCTATGGTCGACTCGCATATATAAGAGAATGCATTGGCATAACTGTAACCATCACAATGTGGTCAATGAACCGGTTCCAATGATATCCATATTTGTATGGTGTTATTGAGACAGACCGAAGATATTTTAGGCTGTTGAAGCTTTATTTGGGCGTTTTTGGCCGTTTTGTTGGGTAAAGGGTTAAAGCCAGTGAGATACAGGCTTTTGATAAAGACCAAAACTCTCAACTGTACGGAAGTACTTGTCAGTTATGTGTTTATGTGGATCCTGCATAATAACAAAGTTTTTTCAGTATTGGTGGCAACATTCCACGATATGGAATGCCATGGTAGACAACTGCTCTCGCTGCCAGGCACTGGAGACTGAATTGTTTCGGATGTGTGTGGTGAATCGACTCTTTGGGAAGATAGTCATAAAACGTCAGACCAGCGCCATCGCAAGCATCTGGATGAGCACCCGACATCAGAAGACATCTAATTATCTCATCAAACTCTTCAGATTCCAGTTCTTCTGCATGGATATGTTAATTAGGTCCAATTTGAGATGCTGTACAGGCAAAAAATATCAGCGGTGTGACCCCAGCTTAGATTAAAAACCACTATTCAATAACATCAACAACAAGTCAATATTGTGAACGGTGGCTCTATACAGGTAGTTTCCGTCTTTATCTATTTCGATTGTTTTCTTACATAGTAAAGCATATTGAAGGATTAAACTGCCACAACCAGGTCCCAATGAACTTAGTCGTTCTATTTCCTCTCCCATTTCTCGAAATTCCGAGGAAAGTTCGACTATCTGTATTTCTGCATCGTCCGACGATAGTGTGAACAGAATGAAAAACGCCTTTTAATTTTGTTAAATAATCCCAAAACGCGAAACATGGAGCGAATCACCGCAGGGCCATCACCTCTTTCACATATCTTACACTGGGCTTCTGAGTGATAAATGTGGAACTTTTTTGTTACAGCAATGAATGCATGAAGGACATTCGAAATTATCTCTGTAAACTTGGCTCTGGTAACATTCTCTGGAAGAACTTGCATACTTTGTAAGTTCAAAAGTATATCCATCACCACTCCCACAAGCGCCTCCAATAACGAGGGTGGGGGGAGAATCGATTCGAATCTGAATTAAAACATGACGTTATCACATAATGAAGTAGCTGTAACGCCCATAATAGGTTATTCTGTTTGCAAACTGCACGTGCAAATTGTTCCAATCGAGCCACTGTGAGAGGATGAGTAGTACCTAGAATACGCTCCAGTATCACAATATAGAGGATAACTTCTGTATGGTTCTGTGAATAGTTCTTCCATGCGATATACTCAACCGTATTCCTCGGTTCATATATATGTCCATATTCATCCGCGGGTAAGTCTGGCAGTATTATCGAAGGATTTGTTGAATTTAGAGTTATGTGACGGCAAGTATCCTTGGTGATTTCAAACTGTCTATCTGCGTCCCCAGAGGGTGTATTTGGTGATGCTACCCCGCTATGCGGGATAGCATCACTAAATTCACCCTCCGGGGACCTCATTCTGCAAATGACAGGCTCAATATTTCAAGGCTTGGTAACTTCATTGCATCCGTTATGGCTGCGGAATTATAATTTACATTTTCAATGAGTAATGATATTATTTTTGTTTTCTTCTGTTTTTCCTTCTTCTCGATTCGGAATAGAAGCCATCGGAAATAGATAACCTAATTTTGTATATGACATAGGTGCCGTCGGAATCGCTTGATAACACAATGCTGTTATCAACAAAGAATCTTTGAGCGGTTCTACTACTTCTTCTTCTTCTTCTTGAAATCCCAGCGGTAATTTTTCGCTGAACCTCCGTGTTGGAGCGATAATAATTTCGAATTTCCGATTGACATGATTGAGTATATAAAACTGATTAATAGAAAAACTTAACTCAGTCTGCTGTTATCCTTCCTCAAACATAGGGATCTGTGTTGATGAAGGTCCATGATATAAATTCTGCTCCAATATTCGATCTTCTCCAAAAGTGAGTAGTCCAAATGTAGAATATCTTAAATATTGTCACAGGAGAAGTCCAGGATGAATTGAGTAAGTGTGGCAGGATGATCTGTGATGGTCTTCAGTTGTTTCAGTGCTGCATCTCTAGATTTCTGAATTGTCGGATATTTTCTTTGTTGATAATAACAGTATTGTGTTATCAAGGGATTCCGACGGCACCTAGGTCATATACAAAATTGAGTTATCTATTCCCTATGGCTTCTATTCCGAATCGAGAAGACGAAGAAGGAAAATATCCGACAATTCAGAAGTCTAGAGATGCAGCACTGAAAACAGTGGATGGCCGATTTTCCCAGTTTCTACTCGAAAACATGGCTGCTTCAGAACATACTTCACAGTTTTGCTATTCAATGACATTATCGCGTAGTGCATGGCCGATTTTCCCAGTTTGTCGGTGATATTAATGTCAGCGCCTGCTTTTAGAAGGTCTTTGAATGTATTATGATTTGAATACTCCGCCGCAAGCATTAATGCAGTCTTACCATCCGAATCTCTCCTGTTCACATCAAGGTCGTCTTGTTCGAGAAAATAAGCGATAACTTCCTTGGTTGAAGCACAAGATCCACGAACACTCTTCATTGACGCCAAGAGCGGAACTCTGCCAACGTTTATAGGCCATGTATATTAGCCTCGTGCTCAATTAGTGTATCAAAAAATTCAAGGCGGCCTTTATCAACTGCGACAAGAGCGGGGCTAGTATTATGTCGGATAAGGTCACCTTTCATGTTGTACTTCATGGAAAGGAAGGGAAAAAATGGCGGACGACGACAGAGACACGTAGATTAGCAGAAACAATTTCGAACCAGGCAGGAAAATAACTAAATGAAGAGTGGTATCGTATTAACTCGGGTATGAAATGCACTATCCTGAGTAAGAATTGCTACAAAATTGGTCAGAAGTAATAGTGTGTTTAAACTTTACCGGCATCAGGAATTCCGTGTCACCTATTGTCGTTATACGGACAACGTGGTCTCCGAATACGATGAGTTCGCAAAAAAGTGGGTCGGTCCACAAAGGTCCCGATGTTGAGGATACATCAAATGACACTACTAGTTATATAGGAAGTGATGGTAATACCTCTGGACTATCCAATATTGGAAAAAGAAAAACGGCAGAGGAAACTTCGCCGATGGAATTGAGATCTTTGAGAAGGAGGGGGTCGGTAGGAGATATTCAATCTTTTCTGAACGAATGTGGAGATAGTGACTCTGATTACCGGTCTCAGGATCGATTTAAAGGTAAATCTAAACCTAAAACAGGAAACCTGAAAAAAATATCTATGAATGAACTGTTGGAGTACACAATCCAATCGGAAAGATTTTCTGAAATGTGTAAAGACAAACTGATTCCTGACCTTTCAAACGCTGCCAAGGAGGCTGTTACTTCCCAAATCAAAACAGCTGTTGATAGGGCTGTAACTGAAGTTATGATCTGTATCCCGAAAAAACTTGAAGAATGTGTTAATATTCTCACGAAAACGCACAAAGCTGAAATCCAGGAGCTGAAGGTCCAGCTAGAAAACAAAGATGACCAAATTAATTAACTAAATAAAAAAATAGAAGTCACTGAGAAGAAACTAAGATTCGAAATAGAGGATCACGAAATGCACAGCAGGAGAAATAGCCTCAGATTTCTGAATTTCCCTGTTCCAAGTTCTTCAAAAAAGCACATGGGACATCAACACTAATGCGATGATCACCAACTTTTGCAAAATTCACTTCGGAATACAACTGGAAAAGGGGGATATTGTTAGGTCGCACCCCTTGGGGAAGTTTCGGTTTTCAAAGGAGCCGAAAACGATTCGTTCGAATAAGTTGATCACAGAGCCTATTGTAGCGAATAGAAGCTTGAACGCTATGGATCAGACACCAGCTGAACCTACACAGGATGCAAAATTTCAATTTCGAAGTGCACCAGAAGATAAAATGGTGAATATCATTATACATTTCACCACTCATGATTTTAAAGATGATATATACAAAGCTCGCAAAAACCTAAAAGGAGTTTCTAACGTGTTAATAATGGAGGACCTTACGGAAGAAAGGCGAGCAGTCGTCAGCAAACTCTCAAAACTCAGATGGATGAAGAAAATTAACACATTTTCTTCAAGATTTTACCGAAACTTCAAAGAAGTCACTGATCCATATGGACCGATATATCGACGAGCAATTACCTGTGTCAGATGGATGAACAAAGGAGGAACACTATTCTGCTTCTGTTCTGTGTATTCTGTGTTTAACAAATTACTCAAATAACAATAAACCCAATCTATATATATGCCGACATACATGTACATGTAGCAATTGCCAGGGTCCGATGGCTGAACCAACGAGGATCACTATTCTGTGTATAACAAGTGCTGTGTATTCTGTGTATGTCAATCTATTCAAATATATA
The DNA here is from genome assembly GCA_032622095.1 of Siphonodentalium dalli. Lineage (NCBI taxonomy): Eukaryota > Metazoa > Mollusca > Scaphopoda > Gadilida > Siphonodentaliidae > Siphonodentalium > Siphonodentalium dalli. The sequence goes on along the minus strand of CP136063.1, from coordinate 65,200,133 downwards.
TAAACCGAAACCCTACTAGTAATTCTACCGGTATAGATGCCGATATACATGTAGTATAGTAATCTTCAATTAGTTTTACTTAATATAGCCCAGTGGGTAGAGTGTCGGGCTTGTAATGGTGTTAATGCAACGGCGTGAGTTCGCGCCTCGCTCGGTGGACTATTGTCTCCACAACAGTGGCTTGGCCGAATTGAGCGGTGTGTGTGCTACATATAGCCGCACGCTGTTTCAAATCTCGCGCCAGGTTCTGACCCTTGGGCAAGGTCACTTGTACTGTGCTCGCTTCGTCGTACCTAGACGAGAAATAGGTACCTGGTTGTTGGGTATCCGTAAGCCGCTCTAGTGAAGCGCCTGTAAAATGGCAGCAGGCACAAGACTCGGCATTACTCATAAAAAACAGCTGGGGTAATAATGTAAGCGCTTAGAGCTACACTAGGGATTAAGCGCTATATAAATGATATGCATTATTATTATTATGGGATGGTTGAGATGGTGTCTTCATCTTCCGAACCATTAGTGAATGTATATGTATATCAATCTTAGTAATCTTCAATTTGATTTATATAACATATGAACGGTGTATGAACCATTCCCAGAAAATTAACTGACGAGGAACACGATTCTGTGTATAACAAGTTTCATTAGTCTATCATTATTTATGTGTGTATAATGAATAATTTATTCGAATATCTACCCAAAATGTATAGATGCTGACATACAGGTAGTATGTAGTATGTATTCTGTGTATAACAAGTTCCATTAGTCTATCATTATTTCTGTGTGTATAATGAATAATTTATCCAAATATCTACCCACAAGTTATAGATACTGACATACAGGTAGTATGTACATGTATATACACATGCAAACATTGGTAGGTCGGAGGTTGGGGACATTGTCGCCGACTCCAATTGTATGTTTAGCTTACAGTTGTGGTTTGCGATGGTGTCTTCATCTTCTGAGCCATTGTATAGGATGGTAAAGATGGTGTCTTTATATTCCGAGCCATCAGGGAATCCATATGTACATCAATCTTAATAATCTTCAACTTGACTTATTTAAAGGTGGATTATCTCTTTGTAAACATGTTTTATATAGTTATCGGGGTATAAAATATTAGAATTGAATCGAAGACAAACAACCAATCTGTGACATTTGACATTCGTTGCGTAGCCGAGGGAACAGCCCAGTGCTCTACATCGCAATATGTTATCATCCGAATGGTCGGTTCTAAAAAATAGTAACACAAACAGGCCCGATTTAATATTCGAAATAAAATCAATATTAATTGATAGAAGCTTTTCCGGACATAGGTCTTCAGTTCATATCTATTATTTTATACCCACGCAACTATTTAAAATTTGTTATTTAAAGAGATAATCCATCTTTAAACATTTGAACACACAGTATTCAAAATTGAACACCAGCGTTAAAAACATTTGAACACATCGTATTCAAATTTGAACATCAGCGTTAAAAAACATTTGAACACACGGTGTTCAAAATTGAACACCAACATTAAAAAATTTGAACACATAGTGTTCAACTATTTTGAACGCTAGTGTTCAACATTGAACAAATACTACATAGAACATGTTCAATATCTGTTGCATTTTTGGTGTTCAAATCTGAACATTTGTATTTGCAGTGCACATCACACAAATACGGTCGATATCCAGTGTGAATTATCTCTTGTTCAGTCAGGTTTCCGACGGAGTTAATGACTTTCCGCACACATCACACGAATACGGTCGATCTCCAGTGTGAATTATCTCTGGCTCAGTCAGGTTTCCGACAGAGTTAATGGCTTTCCGCACACATCACACGAATACGGTCGATCTCCAGTGTGAATTATCTCTTGTTCAGTCAGGTTTCCGACGGAGTTAATGACTTTCCGCACACATCACACGAATGCGATCGATGACCTGTTCGGACAATTTAGTAAAATTATATTCCACACAATGCGCTAAAATGGAGGAACGTCTGTGTGGGTCACCTTACATGCACGCGCCGCCAAGTTGTTTAAATGATAACTGATTTGTTCGCATCTGTGTGAATCATCTTCTCGTCAAACTATATTTATGACCAAATGTTTCATGCACAGATCGCAGAATGTCTGAATTATCGTGTTTCGTCTTGACTACCCAGTGTGGATCCTCTTATGTGTCGTGAGTTTACCCACTTGAGTAACTGTCGTGACGTCCCGCACATATCTCATGGAAACGGACAATCGCCTGTGTGAATCCGCTTTTGCCTCTTCAGGTCACTCAACTTAGTAAATGATTTATCGCACATATCACATTGATACGGGCGATCACCTGTGTCAATTATTTTATGGCACGTCAGGCCACTCAAATGAGTAAATTATTTATCGCACATATTGCATTGATACGGGCGATCACCTGTGTGGATCATTTTATGTGTATTCAGGTTACTTAACCGATAAAATGATTTCTCGCACACATCACATGAATAAGATCGATTTCCTGTGTGGATCTTCCTATGTGACGTCATGTTGCTCAAATGAGCAAATGATTTATCGCACAAACCACATTGATACGGGCGATCCCCAGTGTGGATATTGTTATGCGTCATCAGATGAGCCATCTGAGTAAACGATTTCTGGCACACATCACATTCATACGTGCGATCACCAGTGTGGGTCTTGTTATGCGTCGTTAGGTTACTCATCTGAGTAAACGATTTCCCGCACACATCACATTGATACGGCCGATCTGCTGTGTGAATCATCATATGTTCCTTCAGGCCACGCGACCTAGTAAATGACTTCTCGCACACATCACATTGATACGGGCGATCCCCGGTATGAAACCTCTTATGCTCCGTCAGGCCACTCATCTGAATAAATGATTTCTCGCACACATCACATTGATACTGGCGATCCCCTGTGTGGATCCTCTTATGTCTCGTCAGGGCACTCGGCTGAATAAATGATTTCTCGCACACATCACATTGATATTGGCGATCCCCTGTGTGGATTCTCTTATGACTCGTCAGGTGACACAGTCGAATAAATGATTTCTCGCACACATCACATTGATACGAGCGAACTCCGGTATGGATTATCTTATGTGTCGTCAGGCTACTCATCTGAGTAAATGATTTCTCGCACACATCACATTGATACGGGCGATACCCAGCGTGAATCCTCTTATGTGTGGTCAGGCTAAATATCTGAATAAATGATTTCTCGCACACATCACATTGGTACGGGCGATCCCCGGTGTGGATCCTCTTATGCTTCGTCAGGCTACTCATCTGAGTAAATGATTTCTGACACACATCACATTGATACGGGCGATCTCCGGTGTGGACCCTCTTATGCATCATCAGGTTACCTATCTGAGTAAATGATTTCTCGCACACATCACATTGATATGGGCGATCCCCGGTGTGGACCCTCTTATGTATCGTCAGGCTACATATCTGAATAAATGATTTCTCGCACACATCACATTGATATGGGCGATCCCCAGTGTGGGTCATTTTATGCCTCGTCATGTCACTCATCTGAATAAATGATTTCTCGCACACATCACATTGATACTGGCGATCCCCGGTGTGGACCTTCTTATGCTTCGTCAAGCTACTCGTCTGAGTAAATAATTTCTCGCACACATCACATTGGTATGGGCGATCCCCTGCGTGAATCCTCTTATGCGAGAGCAAACTTTGAGATGTGGAAAATGATTTCCAGCAAATATCGCACTGATAAGTAGAAACTTCCCTGCGCTTCGTGTTATTGTTCAACTGGCTACACGAACCCGCGAGTGTTTGATAAGCATCTCCCACTGTGTGTTTATCCTCTCTGGTCTCCACTGTGTGTTTATCCTCTCTGGTCTCCACTGTGTGTTTATCCTCTCTGGTCTCCACTGTGTGTTTATCCTCTCTGGTCTCCACTGTGTGTTTATCCTCCCTGGTCTCCACTGTGTGTTTATCCTCCCTGGTCTCCATGGCTAATGGCTCCATTGATTCATACATATTTTCAACAAAGTGTATGCCTAAAGCTAACAGAGACTGTCGTGTGAAAGCTCATTTATCGAGAAAAGGATGAAGTTGTGTGCCACAGGAACCTCTCGTATCATACGCTCCAAAACAAAATAAAAAATGTTTAAGGGGTTTTAATCAACAGAGGTTGGAATAGAACGATGTTACAGGACTAAGTCTATGAACAAGTAATGGGACCTGAAAACCTTGCATTATTCGAAGACGAAGATTGGACACAATAGTGACAGTGTCGTGGTGGCTGTCATTGTGTTCACGGTCCGTGGGATGAGAGTAGTGTTATACCCAAACCAAATTATTCCGACCAATAAAGTTTAATGAAGGCTGTCAATGCAGGATATATACGATGACCTTCACGATGAGTGTTGTTAAAACCTCTATAGACAGAACGAATATTAAAATATAGACAGACCTTAATGTTCTTAAACCAATCATCAATATCATAAATAGCACACTGTTGTCAAGATTATACGCCGTGTTAATAAATAATATGACCATACGTAAAACGTAATAAAGACGTAGATTAAATCTGGCAGTTTGCGATCCAATATTAGTTATAATAATAACCACTTTTGAATTATACCGGTATCGAAATTAGTCGACCTAATTGCTGTGACAAAGATAAAGGGAAATAATTACATGTCTGTCTGCGCTCAAATATAACTTTCGAAGAGGTGTTCTTTTGTGCGACGTACACAGTTCACATTTTCACAATATGGTATCTACTCGATGTGTTTACTGGTAACACCGAAAAGCTGGTCTGCTTGACAGCGTGGAGATATAATAAAAGGCCGTGGCTAAAGAACGGTATACCGCTCCTTAGTACCAAACGCTAAAGAACGGTATACCACGCTTTAGCTATATGGGCCTGATACGCGAATTAACGGTATACCGCTCTTTAGCGCTTGGTGCTAAAGAACGGTATACTGCTCTTTAGTGACAAACGCTAAAGAGCGGTATACCACGCTTTAGCTATATGGGCCTGATACGCTAATGAACGGTATACCACTCTTTAGCGTTTGGTGCTAAAGAGCGGTATAGGCCTACTGCTCTTTAGCCCTCGGTGCTAAAGAGCGGTCCAGGTTGGATGAGCGGCACGTGCGTTGCCAAGATATTTTGCGCATTGCGCCAACACATAACGTTATAATCCGTATCGCTCGTTAGCTCTCATCGCTAAAGAGTGGTGTGCCGTTCTTTAGCCCTCAGTGCTAAAGAGCTGTCCATGTTGGATGAGCGGCACGTGCGTTGCCAAGATATTTTGCGTATAACGTTATAATCCGTACCGCTCTTTAGCCCTCATCACTAAAGAGCGGTATACCGTTCTTTAGCCATCAGTACTAAAGAGCGGTATACCGTTCTTTAGCCACTTCGATAATAAAATTACATTACAATATACTCCAAGTTGTGTGTTGAAATTCGGCACTACATGTGAGATTATTATAGAGTGTTCTGTATGGATCATGGTATGTTGCTACACAGTTAACACTTTACCCAACAGAACGGCCCTGTGCCAATGCATTCTCTTATATATGCGAGTCGACCATAGGTCGGCTCGCATATATAAGAGATTGCATTGGCTTAACACATTAAAAATGATAAAATTGTCAAAGAATGTAGAAAAATATTATAGAAATTGTTAAAAAATGTAAGAAAAAATAAAAAAAAATTTTTAGGCCAATGCATTCTCTTATATATGTTAGGTGACCTATTTGGGCGTTTTTGGTCGTTTTGTTGGGTAAAGGGTTAAGTCATGTAGTCCGACAATATCCAACGTCTATTCAAATTTGAGATGAAAATGCTTGTTTGCATAAGTTGGAGGGAATTGTGTGAGCACATGGTGACGTCATATAGTATAGTACAGTTCACAACCCGAAGGAACAAGGCCTGTTACAGTCATGTCGTAAGCATACGGGCGTTCGTCCCATATCTCAACTAAAGAACACATGCGTGACATTAAGAACTAACCACGATTGAACATAGTGACATTAACGGATTGACAGACCCATGTCACAGAATATGTCGCAAGCATACGAACGCATGCATTTGACACTATATCAATATGTGGGATACATACACAAACCGCACGCGTGTGTTACTGGTATCAGTAGACCGAACGATTGCAATGTGTAAGGACAGCACGTTCAGCCAATACCATAAGTGTCATCCTTACACAATGCAGACATTCACATAATGCCCAAAATTCAGTCATACCAGAGTCGAGAATATTGTAGCCAATTACATGTAGGTTATGTCACACCGTTATAAGACGTTATTTGTTTGTGTGCAAAGCGTTGCTATACATCGTACACTGCTACTACGTCAATAAAGCAATTTTCAGTCAATATACACCAGGATATGTTGATCAACTTAGGAACGCAATGTGAAATTAAGAAGTAGCCACAATTGAGTACAATGTACCACTACCGGTTGGACAGATTATTGCCATAACTAGTGTATGTCGCAAACATACGGATGCACTTATGACACGATATCAATGTCGAATGATTGGTATGGAATATATACACACAACTACGCGTGTAGGTTACTGTTGTCAGTATGTCGGACGAGTTCAATGGCATAGGATAGCGCAATCTGCCAAAAAAAACAACATTATTGTTCTCCTTAAAGGTGGATTATCTGTTATTTGATCTGAAAGATCAGGTAAATTCTCAATGAGATCAGAATTTTCACCCGCGTTGTTCTTGTTAACAGTTAAACCAAGCAGCTCTTCTATTGAGTCTATTGAGTGCTGAATATCAGTTACTGACATTTGATTTGGGTCTGACTCATCGATATCAGGCAATAAATTCATACCTGACAGGTTTGGTGTATCGTCCACGCATTCAGCTGCAGACGAAATGTCAATACAATTGCAGACTGGCGGTCCTACGTGTGTGCCAACGGGAGGGGTTGGGGTATCCTCGTGTGACTTTTCCGGCGTCTCAGCAGCAGACAAACTGTCTGACGGACGGTGGAACTGGTAGTCCTGGGTCGACAATATTGGCAACTTCATTCATATTGCACTCACTCATATTTCACTTATACTGAAATATAGGAAACAACAGTATAGTGAAATGTCTCGACTAACCATTTTGGTTATTAATGCGAAATTACAAGAATGTACCCTATGATATAACATCTCGGACATCGATAAGTATCTAGTTGGTCGGCCCCTTCTTGAGTAATGTTTACACATTCGCCATGGTACCAATCATTACAGTAATCACACTGGAGCATAAATTTCCCACCCCATTTTTTCGGGCATAAGCAAAAAACGCCGGTAGATCTCTCAAGTGTGACTTCTCCCGTGGAACGGAAGCGCTCTGAACATTTAGTTAGCCATGGCGGTATCACCTGATCGTGACATTGTTTCAGGCGACCATAATTTACCACATTGGTAGGTGACCGAAAGAAGATTTTGTAAAGATACGGAGTGTATACTTTAGCAATGACGCCTGGACCTTTCCAAAATGAAGAAAGTTTTCGGATTTTCCCTTTCTTTGTAGCTGTATCCAGCAAGTATACTAAATCACCAAGTTTATAATCATATTTATTTATTTTAACATCATAATCTCGCTTTATTTTCTTACATGCAGCCTTCAAGTGCTCACGCGCTATTTCGTGCCAGTCTTTATACTCGTTTACCAACGTTTGCACATATTCAGCAGCGCTAGCATATTCTGGTGTTTTAGAAATAAAATTAAAAATGAGATCTGACGGGTGATTTAATTCGCGGCCCAGAATAATTGTCTTTGGTGTGAAACCAGTAAGGCGATGTACCGACGATCTCATTGCCCCAGCGAGTTGCGATAGACATTTATCCCAGGTTTTCTGGTTTTTATCAATATAGCACCGGACGGAATTCATCAACATACGGTTATGGCGTTCGGCAGCCCCGTTCACGGACGTTCGATAATGAGCCTTATGAAATAATTTTGATTCGAAACATGGCCCTTGATCAGAGAAAATCCAGCAGCCAAGAGCCGAATTTTTCCCTAACCCAAAATTCTCTGTTAAAGTTTTTTTCTCGGAGGAAAATTCATTAGTAGTATCTCGGCAAATGTTTTCCGGTTGATGTGCTCTTGTAACCCTTGGGGAAATTTAAATATTCAACATTACAACAACCTACCCAAAACGGCATATGGCCATACGGGTGTGATCATGTTTTATTCAGTAGCAGAAGTTGGAAATCACGTAAGAACGTTGGTTTATGTACGTATGTTCACACCAGATCACAAAAATATCAAGATCTTACTTTTATAGGATTGTACAAAATAGCGGTCAAAATGGCCGTCATACAATCTACATTTTCATGTTACGAAAATGTACACTTTCGAAACATGACTCAACAGTGAAGCCCAATATGATATACCGGTTTTTGTTATGTCACGTGTTCTCATGTGCATGTAGAACAAAAACAGGTCAAGTATGTCGAAATGCTTATTCGAATTCCATTACAAAGAAGCTTGCAATCGCAATGAAACGTGCACTGAAAATACCGGTGAGGGGCGCATACACTCTATAATATACACGGGCAAAATACATGGCGATGGCCTGCATGAAACACTCGAACAAAGTTTTAATATAGACAGAAAACTTAAACTGTCGTTTCACAGAAATTGTGCTTCCAGATACACATCAAAAACTAATGTTGAAGCATCCAAACGCAGCAATTCACCAGCTATTCCACCCACACGTTCACGTAGGTCAGCCGGCAACTTTAATTTTCAAACTGATTGTCTATACTGTGGTGAGACATGTAATGTCGAAAAAGAACCCAGACATCCATATCGATGGCGTCCTGCTTCCATTTACCGATCAACGCAAACAGTAAATGGGAAGCCGTATAAGGTCGCTCTTGTGGATAAGTGTGATTTGCGAAAAGAATAGTGGGCAGAAGAGGTTCGGGGTAGAATTCTGAGTGTGGTTAGTGATTTGCACGTTGTCGGTGCAAGGTACCACAGAGACTGTATGACATGTTAGCTATTGTGGATCCATCGGGTCACTGATGATGGGATCCGGCCTGACAGAAATTTTAAAGTCGACTTTTGGCGGAGTCTTAAAAATGCTCAAAGGCAAGAAGTTTCCTCAAAATATAAGAGCTTTGCGTCTGTTGACAGAAAAGTTACTCCGAGCAGTATTTGAAACACATGATGATATGCGATGAATGTGTGACCTCTTGGTTGTTCTGGAGGCATCCGCATGTGAGAGCAGAACCGCTATGCTCTGGATTGAATGTCTAATCAAGCCCATGTTCATAATACTGAAATATATTAGAGGAGAGCGGGAATCTGATTGGCCGCTCCATCTAGACACCGTTGGGGAGACGATTCCTCTTTTCTTCGCAGCTGGACACACTCATTATGCCAGATATGCATCCTTTACCTGCGGTCAATGGAATCACTACCTGATGATGCTCAGGCGCCATTCATGAAGGGTGAGCACACTATGCACCACAATAGTGGCATTGTAATGGCATTTAGAGTGACATGGCGATTGAGACCACCTTCATGCGGTATTGTCATGGACGCTCAGGTATAATCGGCATCACGCTGAAACCCGAGAGTGTTCGTACATGGGCATACAGTTTGAATACATGCAATTGTCTGATATACGATTTGGATTGTATGCGAGAGAAGGGAGGCAGACATGTCATAAAGAAGAATCAAGTTCCAGAATAAAGGTTGACAAGGCTGATCGAGATTCACTAAAGCATAAGCTGGAGATGTGCATTGACCCACTTTATCCGAAGCAGCATCCACAATGGATCGTCAATGTGGAGTCCGGACGAGTGACTACCCATTCCCCCGACAATGTAGATAAGACGGTGGAACTTGGACGAGAACAGATGATAAATTTCGAAAAAGATTGGCCGTCCAGTTTCCATAATGCAATAAACCCGAACGTGAAAACAATTACAGCAGCTAGTAAGCATATAAACATTGGCAACGTACAACTTTTCGACACAGAAGTGATTTTGCGAGGGCAATGGGATTGAAGAATAGTACGAGGAGCTTGGATATTGGTGACATCCTTTCGTGTGAGCTATCGCCATATCCACCTTCCATGTTTGAATCTAACGGACATATGAAGGAAGCAAAGTCCAAATCAATCTTGAAGAATGCGCTACGTGTTGACATCATTGCTGACGTACCAAAGGGCGAGAGTCAGCCACGCCACCTTCCTAGACGGCTGTGTAATTCTATGGACAGTACGATGGCCACCGCTGGGAGTAGTGCAATATTTCCTTGATGAATTTCGGTCTTATATACTTACAACACTGAGAAAGAAGACAGATGTATACTTGATATTCGATAGGTATAATAAACTCAGCATCAAAGAATCGACTCGATTAGCCCGAGACAAAGGGGCTAGCAGAGTCTTCACACTCAAGCAAAACACGAGGCTACCTCCACAAAAAGTTATCCTGACAGTGAGTGACAACAAAGCACAGCTTATTGACTTGATTGTTAATGATCTCCAGGTGCACCAGGAATGTTTTGCCAATACAAATAAACGACTCGTAGTAACCGGAAAGGATCCCATTCCTGAAGATATTAATAAGGGCATATGTATCAATAGGCGTGATCTCAGATCGACCCACGAAGTAGGAGATACTCTCAGTGTTCAACGGGTTGCGAGAGTAGCCGCCCAAACATCGTTAGTTGTGGCAGATGACACTGACATATTTGTAATGTTACTCCATTTCCTTTATCGTGGTGATTTATCCGGCCATATACTGATGGTACCACCGGCAAAGGGACGGATCACAATAAACATCAATGAAACGCTCAAAGCTCACATGAATATCGCTCGTGACCTTTTATCAATGCATGGACTCACAGGATGTGACACTGTCGTGGCTCTACATGGCATAGGGGAATGTACTGCCCTTGATTCTCAAAGTTAGAAATCACAACCTAACAAATAATAGTGTGCCATCTGCTGCAATATAGAGAGTTGTAGGTGTGGCTAAGTCATTTATTTTGGATTGCTATGGACAACCAAATTGGCAATCAACCACAGATGCTCGACGGAAGATATTGTCCAACAAAGTTAGCCGCAGCATGGCTGCAGCGCCAAAACTGATTTCTCTACCTCCAACCGGCGATGCTTTAATGGAAAATATTAAACGCGCCAACTTACACGTAAGTGTATGGAGACATGCGCTTGAGGACACACCTGCTGATCTCAAATCAACTGATTACGGCTGGTCGAGAGAGAACGGATCACTCGTCCCAAGCGTTGTCCCAACTCGGAAACCACTAGCTCCTGAGACTATACTAAAACCCATTAGATGTTGTTGTGCTTCAAAGTTTAACTTGCACGGCGTTCTGTTCGTGTGAGTGGGGCGGTCGGTGTACGAACGAGCTGACACATCAACATGACGAGGAAGATACTGATGATATACACTGACTGTTCTAGGTAAATTATTTCTTCAATACACCAATGCTGATTTACATATGTCATAATAATTATTTTGTTTCTGTCCTAATGACATGTTGTTACCAAATAAAGCGAAAATGTTAAATGTCGGAAGCACTGCCTTGATAGACTCGCAACAGTTATGATTTGAGAAATGAGTGCGGCCATTTTGGCAGCCATCTTGAGTATTTAATAGTCTATTTTGTCCAGTTAATGTAATTTGTCACAACATGTCATAATGGATACATCCTATCGTATTTCTGCTGCCATATATTCTGTTATTGATACGGAATTGCCGCTGACATGGTCAATTTATACACACTATTTAAGACTTTCGGGCACTCAGCGGCCATTTTGAATAAAAAAAAGTTCCCCAAAGGTTACACATCCACATCAACCGGAATATCAATAAAGACACCCCCGTGATACATTATCAACAGAGAAAAAAACTTTAACAGAGAATTTTGGGTTAGACCCCAGTTCTGCTGGACTGGCAGTCTGATCGGGCAATGGTATGAATTCGTCCCATTTGGTAAACTGACAGGTCATAACCAAAATATATTTATTACCATTATTGCTAACCGGCAGTGGTCCCAAAAAATCAATGTGTTTCCGCTCCATAGGGGCCCCAGCGTGGTAGGATACATGTTACCACTTAGCATGTCTAACAGGCTTCTTACCTTGATTACATTGGGGGCATGCAGCCACAAAGGTTTCAATATCATCACTAACCCCATACTAATAATAGTTTTGACGTACTCTTTCTCGGGTACGTGTTACACCCTGATGGCCAGAAGCAGGAATGTCATGGGCGAGGATCAATATTTAAGTGGCGAATTTAAGGGGAATAACCAAGACTTGTTTGGAATCCCGTTTAATTTTGTATAGTAATTTATTCTTTATAAGGAAGCGTTGCCATATATATTTATATGCTTGGCTACTAATAAATAGTTCGCTCTCATTGGGGTCTTCCCCAGTTTCCAACCACCCAATTACAGGTAATAAATCAGGGTCGTGACGCTGGATTTCAGAGAGTTCGTCCAGCGTACAAACGTTCGCCAGGAGTGAAGTGTCTGCGGGGTTGTTGTTTGCAGTACCCTAACTATTGGTTTTAATGCATGTACCAACTCTAAATCAACATGAGAATGGGTCCACCCAGTGTTAGAACAGACATAACCGGTTGGTTCGTAGGGATTATCCCACTCATCTCCCGGCTCCCACAAAACCCTAGAGGGTAGTCTGGTTGAGTGTCTACTTGGCGAACTGCCGGGTTGGGGTTCGCAGATAATTCTGTAAATGTTATAGAACCTTTGGTTAGGGGAACCACATCATCAATAGTGCGTTCCAATGTTGTCCAGCTATTAAATACCCGAGTGCAATATTTGCACCCGCCACAAGGGAGATCTGAGCGCTTACACCCTGGAAAATACTCTTCACATGGGCCGTCCGTAGTAATCCTGGACAGCGCATCGGCATTTAATTGCAAAGTTCCCTTGCGATGCTAAATGACCATATCGTACATGCTTAATTCCCCTAACCACCTTGAAAGTTGCCCTTGATGTTCTTTGAAACTCATCAACCACCTGAGACTACTATGATCGGTTCTTAATACAAATTACCGATCCAACAGATAGTGACGAAGTTGACGTGTAAACAGTACTATCGCGAGAAGTCAAGTAGTACAATAACGCCTTTGTTGTGGGGACAGCACAAAACGTCCATAGGCTATAACTTTCTCCCGACCATCTTGGACTTGAATTAATTCCCCACCGATTGCAAAATTACTAGCATCGGCATCCAAGATATACATATCTGTTGAATTTGGTAGAGCCAAAACAGGTGGAGATGTTAACGCCTGCTTGAGATTGTCAAATGCCTCTTGTTGCTCAAGACCCCACTTAAAGTTATGCTCACCCGTTACGTCATATAGAGGTCGTGATAACTCTGCATAATTTTTTATGAAAGCGCGATGATAATTAACTAGCCCGCAGAAACTTTTGACATATATGGTACACTGGGGTACGGGCCAGCTATGAACAACCTCTACGGATGATTCCATCATTTTTACACCTTGCTCACTCACAATTCTGCCCAGAAATTCGTTACTTTTTTGAAAAAAACTCACATTTACTGGGCTGATTGGGATCGGGCTCCGACCTCGGAAGTCGCCCCATGCCCGTTTAAATCTTCGTTGAACTTTACTTTGTTATCCAGGTTAGGGCGATTACCCAGATTCCACGAAGGGCAGTCTCTTTGAAAGTGACCGACCCCCTGACAGGCATAACAAATGACCTTGGCCTTATGAGAGGGTGACCTTGACCTATTTTTGACATCTGGCTCTTTTGTCTCAAAGTTACTAAGGGTGCCAGACTGAGCCTGATTGGTCGCCATCTTTCCTAAAACATTCGTTAATTTCTTCATTGTTTTTTGGAGAGTTTCCTTATTCGTTTCCAAGACTAGTATACGTGCCTGGGACTTAGCATTTTCACTCGAAGTTTTCCAACTTTGAGCGCTGGGCGAAAATCTACGAGAGCCAGGTGAACCCACTGGTTTCCGAACCGGAACCCTCGCGCTTGCCCCTGAAGGTGTATAATCGCTGCTTTGGTCTACCATGACCAGTCTATCTTACATACCTAACAGGAGAGGAGTCATCATCAGTATCCGACGAAACATGGCGCACGTCTCGGTGAGACACTTTGCTGCCATGAATAGCGGCATAATTATGTTGATGCCATCGTATTCTGTTGATGGCTTGTTCCATGGACTGAGACGTTTCCATGGTAACGAGTTCGGTCGCCCTGGTGTCAGAACACCTTTGACAGAAACACAAGACTGCTTGCTTGAAAGTAAAATCGGCTGGACATTCTCGAAAGGCACGTGTGGTCAATGCGAGAACCGCCTCTGCCCACTCTTCCAGCAACTGACCAGGGACTTGTTTCGAAGGGAATTTTCGCCCTAAAGCCTTTCCACGAGTCACTACCACCATACGATAAACCTTTTGGCATATGAGGCAGCCTATAATCGCCATGCCTCCCATGAGGAGCGACTTTTGGATTATATGGAGGTGGTTTGGTGGGTAACCTCCGATTGGATTTGCACCGTGGTTTACCATCCTCTGATTTCCCGGAATTTGTTGTTGAAAACCTTGATTTTGTATCCACGGATTTCCTGGGTGTGGTTTATTAAAACCTTGGGGTCGTACCCATGGATTCCCTGGGGGAGGTGGATTAAAGCCTGGTGTTGTACCCATGGATTTCCCGGGGGGAGGTTGATTAAAGCCCGGGTTTTATATCCCTTGATGTCCCGGGGGGGGGTATAAACATGGTTCTGTATCCATGGCTGTTCCGGGGATGATAATAAACAGGGATTTGAACTCCTGGCTGTGCCGGGGGAGGTTGATTATAACCAGGGTTTTGTATTCCTGGCTGCCCGGTGGAGGTTGATTATAACCAGGGTTTTGCATTCCTGGCTGTCCCGGGGGTTGATTATAACCAGGGTTTTGTATCTCTGGCTGTCCCGGGGAAGGTTGATTATAACCACGGTTTTGTATCCCTGGCTGTCCCGGGGAAGGTTGAAAACTACCAAAACCAGATACAGTGGGCTCGTGTGGAGCCTGGGCATAGGCGCCTGGGTTTCCAACGTTAACATAACCCGACTGATAACCTGACTTTGGCATTCCCTGATAGGGTCGATGTTGGTGAACTGAACCCACACCAGCTTGTGCCGTCCCATATCCCAGACACCCTGGGTTGAAAGGCCAAGTTGGCGTTGAATTTGGCTGCTGATAAAACGGCTGTGGATAGGTAAAGATTGTCCAGCAGCAGCTTGAGATGCACCGTATCCCTGACACCCGGGTTGGGCATATCCCGAAGCGAGGGGTGCGGCGAACGGTTGGTTACCATGCTGTTGGTCAATCATCTGTTCCGAGAAACCAGCAGTCGGTTGTATATAACCGGGCTGAGCTGGTATTATCTGTTGTGGTGGTACCTGACCGGATGATGATGAAAATGATATGGATGTACCTGCTGTGATCAGCCTATAGTTACCAGAACTTCAGAAGTCTCAGCCTGGGTATAAACAGGAACATTTTGAATTGGAGGCACCCTCCCATCACATTCTTGAGTGACCCGATGATGTGCAATAGACATGCAACTACTAGTGGCTGCAAATGTATTTGATGGTACAGATGCTGAACCACGGCTGTCGAACCAACAGTCACAGTAACTGGCGTGTGGCCAAAAAGGTTATATGATGCAGGTGCAGTTAGTCCTGACTGAAACCAAAAACTGACTGCTAAGCTATAATTGGGTTAGGTGGACATATGGCTTGGGCCATTGAAACAGCCGAAGCTGCTTGTGCCCATGGTGAATGAAAATCTAACCCGCCCTGGGCCACAGAAACAAGCGAAGTTGCTCGTGTTCCAGGTTGAGTAGGCAATCCCATCCCATGAGCCATGCTTGGCAGAAGCCGATCCCCATAGCTAATACTCCCCTGACATTTGAGATGTCGCTAGTTCTAAACGCCGACGCCCCCATCCGAGTGGAGACAGGCGAAGTACCTCTCCGCATCAGATCCAACATCCGGACGACGCGTCAATGGAGGTGTAGGGGCAATTTACGCCTGACGCTATCCGACATCTGCTCACCCCCAGAATCGTATAAAACCATTCTCTCGGGGGTTGACAACACCGCGGATCGTCTATCAATGGTTTGGGAGGGGTCATTTTACCAAATTCAACGGTTCGGGGGGGGGGGTCTTTTGACTAGGTGTTTGCGTTCTAGGACAATCATCTGTTTTCTCCTCCGCAAACTCGTCGGAATCATCCTCCGGCTCTCCATGGTTAACTCCCCTTTTGGGTAACCAGTTGTCAACAAAATGTCGTGGGGTGAGTACAATCAACTAGAATGCACTCGGAGAGATGCCAACGTGCGCAAAAATGTAATAAAAAATAATTAAAAAAATAATTTCACTGTATTTTACTTAATTTATTTAATTTAATTTAATGTTAGCAAAAACAGACAATTACCATTTCTCATTTCATCACAGATAAAAGGCAAATTACTATATTAATCATTTAAGTAATTAAAACCAATTCCATGTTGCCGAAAGGATGAGACTTTAATATCGATTACATTTTTTTCAGCGGCATATTTTGATTTTCATTTTCCGATAGTCAAAGTTGACCAAAGGAGCAATTATAAGAAGTAATTAATACCATTTGTGTAAATATTAATAACAGCCAATATGCAACAATAAATATCAATAATTAATCAATAATTAATCAATAACGATCATTTTATGTAATAATAAAGTCTTCAAACGGTGTCAACAAATGCGTTTTGTTTTGTGTTACGTCATTCGTCGTATTTGACCCGGAACTCGGCTGAAGGTTAGGCTATTCAGCCTATTGCGTCGAATTACGAAATCGCGTTTTTATTGTCTCTCTTTTCCCGCACGATAAAAAGAGGTCTTCGCACGAACCAAAAATGATAAAACTTCCCAATTATAAGTAAAAATACCCAAATGAAGGAGTCTATGTAGGTCCCGAAGGAGTCTATAGACTATTTGATGTAGAGTTCTGATGGAGAAAATGTAGGTCGATCTATTTTTGTCATAACTCTGACGTATTTTGACCTGGGAGAAAAAATCGAAACCGAAGCTCACTACGAGCATGCCAGTTTTAAATATAGAAACAGGGAATCCCGACAAATGGCGATATCGGCGACAAACAAATAAACGAAAACACATAAAATAAACATAGCAAAAACGCGGCACAGTAAAAATGTCAGAACGCCACGAGGTTTTACATCGTTTTTGCTGACGTCATGTAGTGAAACGGAGTAGAGTGACACCAAGGTACGAATCTGTCTGATCGCCATACTGTTGCGCGAGCGCACGTAATTACCCCCAACTGGTCTCTAGAGCTCCGGAACCTTGGGAGTACTCGAAGATCTATTTCGGAAAGAACATCTAGTTGCTGGCGCAGATGAATTATTTCTGCGGCAATAGCTGGGCCAATATGTGGTATGGCTTGCGGCTGGGTAAATCCGGCTGTGTTTATGTAAACTTTCATGTCTACTCGTAATTATTTTACGTCAATTTTGATACTTGAAAATGTAATTCCCACGAAGAAAAAGCTAAATAAATGTTTCAAAAATTTTCTTTAGAATTTATTTTATTCTGAGAATGCTAAATATTATTTTCAAGCAAAAAATTTAATTTTCCTCAAGTTGTCGAATAAGAAATTGCTACTTAGGTAATTATTTACCAACAATTCTTATTTCAAATGAATATAAAATACGGGGCAAAATAACAGAATTTTAATCGTTTATTGATAATACACAATACGAAAAAATTATGATGATTAAACTACAAACAAGATCGAAAAATTTCCATCTGCTGTCTTCTCTTGTCAAAGAAATTTGGCTTATTGGCATTTTGAAAATACACCCACTGGAAAGCCTGTTAAAAATCAACGTACGACTTTCCAGTGATAACCATGCATGTGGCAAGTTATGTCGGATAAGGTCACATTTCTTGTTGTACTTCATGGGTGTACTTCGTCAGCACCACCAAAATTTAATATTAAATTCACCATCTCCAAGTCGCCTCTATAACAAGCAACTAACAGCGAAACAAAATCAGAATCGTTTCCGGGCTTTCCAACTCATACGTATTATTTCATACCCATGACACAATCTAAAAAATATTTGAAGAGATAATCCATCTTTAAAGATGGATTATCTCTTCAAATAACAAATTTGAAATAGTTGCGTGGGTATAAAATAAAAAATATTAACTGAATACCCCTGTCCGTAAAGGCTTCTATCAATTAATATTGATTTTATTTCGAATATTTTATTGGGACACTTTATTTGTCTATTTTAGAACAAACCATTCGGATGTTACCATATAGCGATAGAGAGCATTAGGCATTCTTGTCACTGTTAAAGTAACCACTATTGTTCGTTATCTAAACAACCACACACATTTAGAACAGAAACTATTCGAAATAAAATTATTATTAATCGATAGAAGCATTTCCGGACAGTAGCCCTCGATTCAGATCTAATATTTGATACACCGGTAACTATATAATACATATTTACAAAGAGAAAATCCACCTTTAAATAATTTTTCAAATAATTTATTCAAAATTTAAAGATACATTCTATTAACATTTGACTATATATAACTATATATGGTTTATAAGCAAAACCCCCAAAAATGAGGTTGTGTATTTTTGTTTGTTCACATACCCTTCTTATACACCTTACAATGACAATAATTAAAACACTCAATTGGATATGTCTTTCCCCGTGCATTCGGAAAATGTGGACATACCGAGGAACGACACCAAGGAACAGCTTTACGCCTTGACCGCATAATGAAACCCACACCCCCTGTGTCGGGGAGAGAACATGCCACGTGTACTAATATTTCACTCCTTAATAACTGCTCGTTATAAACTAAAATGGGTCAGCACTAATTACAAGAAAAATTATGCATGCGTCAGATCGCACATGAACTATTTAACAAGAATTAATAACGTATATTTGGAAAATATTAATTTAATAGATATATTTAGAAAGTCTATCAAGTTAGGATTAATATCGGCACTAATTTTACATGTCTATTTTCGTTAGTGCAACGGGGTTAGACAAGAATTTTACTTCGATGGGGCAATAGTATTGAACCGCATTATCAACGTGAAGTAACTTTATTGGCACGCTGGCATATTGACGGGAAGCACGGACTTATTCGTGATTACCGCGGTCAGACATTCAGCTATTACTCATGCACTAGTGAAGAGATAAGAAAATATCTAATGGATTTATCAATGCTATTGTATAGGGTTTCGTGTGATATATGTATATCTCCATGTTGTGCATCAATTTTTAGCGTTGATGATTAAAGAATACAACATACAGGTTGCGCATTATTAACTAATTGTTGACATTTACATGCATATTGTGTGAAATCAGGCTACTCTGTTATGTGATTCTCTTTCTCTCCGGTGCGGTTTCTCCCGTAATGGTTAGACACCGGAAGAAACGCTGGCTGTATTTATCATAACCTCTATATACCACGATGAGCCCAACACGAATGGAGATTCTAAGCAGTATTGTGTCTTTTCGTGTGTTCTTTTAAAGCCGACAAACATAAAAATCGCTTGTCATACACAGCACAGCTGTAAGCTTTCTCTCCGGTGTGGTCTCTCGCCCGTGTGAACTCTCCGGGTGTGGTCAGTTAGCTCACCCGAACAAACAAATCTCTTGTCACACACGGTGCAGTTATAAGGTTTCTCCCCGGTGTGGTTTCTCCTCGTGTGGCCAGTTAGCTCATTCGAAGAAACGAACCTCTTGTCACATTCAGAGCATTTATAAGGTCTCTCGCCCGTGTGGAACCTCCGGGCGTGGTCAGTCAGGGCGCCGGAGGTTGCACATGATTTACTACATTGCTGACATTTATATGGTTTGACTCCACTATGTGTTCGTAAGTGTCCAGTCAGCTGACTTTGCTGAGCGTAGCCTTTGCAACAAATATCACATACGAACGGCGTCTCTCCTGTATGGATTCTCATGTGTGACATTAGCGTACCATTTTGGGTGAATCCTTTATCACAAATATCACATTTAAATGGGCGATCTCCTTTATGGATCCTCTTGTGTACCAACAGTCCGCTGGACTGAGAAAAAGACTTGTCACACTCTGTGCACTGATAAGGTCGAATCCCTGAATGGGTCCCCATGTGATGCTTGAGAACGTTCTGTGATCTGAACCCTTTCTCACAAATATCACATTTAAGCGGTGTCTCTCCTGTGTGTATCATCACGTGTACCATCAATTCACAACGGTCACTGAATCCCTTTCTGCAAATATCACATTTAAGTGGGAAGTTTCCCGTATGGGTCCTTTTGTGTCGAGTCAGATGACCAATGTTTTTGAAGGACTTGTCACATTCTTCACACTCGTATGGCCTAATACTGGAGTGCACGGTCTTGATGTGTCTGGTCAGATTATGTGCATGCATGAATGATTGGTCACACTCCGTGCAATTATGGCACCGTTGTCTGTCACTATCGTGTATTCTTCTATGAGTATTCCTGCCACTCGGATCACCGAAGGTCTTTCCACAAACATCACATGCAAAAGGTTTCTCCCCTGTGTGGATCCGCATGTGTGATTTCATATTGGACAACTCCGCAAATTTCTTAAGACACACATTACACTGATATGGTTGCTCGCCTGTGTGGGTCCTCATATGTTTTTTCAGACTACCAGATACGCTGAATTTCTTAAGACATACATCACACTGATAACGCTGCGCTTTTGTGTGAGCGGTGACCATGTGTCTTTTCAGATTACCAGAACTAGCGAATCTCTGAAGACAGACATCACATTGATGGTGTCTGATAACGGTGTGGGTGGACATCGTATGCTATTTCAGAATAGCATAACGTGCATGCATGTGTTGCACAAACTCCTTCACGTTCGAGTAGTATCGGATTGTATCGTCTATTCTCCAATGAAATACCACACAGAGTTTCCTCCCTTTGTTTAGTGTGTGCGGAGTTCGCTTATCTAGGTCAGCCTGACTTGATTGAAAATGACCTCTGACTGTACAGATGTGCGCCTGAAAATAGAAAGAAATTACTGGAGATCTAGCATAGCTCAAAATACCCCTACTTATATGAAAAGGCTGCAAAATCATTTAAATTCTTAGGCTGTTGTATGATCAGTGTAGTATCCGTGTTCAATTACAGCAAAGTTCATGCTGGTACTCTAAGGTTTATTTAAAAGTGATATGTAGGAGGGGCCCTGGTCGCTTGTTGTTATTTCGGAAATTAAGCGTTTGCGTCAGCCTTGTCTTCCTGACAATTCTGGCACATCAAAAGTTTCGTACCACATACGTTAAATAATTAAAACCGTGAGAGCATCCCGACTATTAGGTTCATTCGTGTGCAGTTAAATGTAACACAAGGCAGTTGAACTTACTAACATGTACGAAATATGGTGCAGATAAGAATCGATTATACATTGGAATAGAACCGAGACAATCGAAATCGAACAGCCACAAACATGAAATTCGCGTTTTTTGTCATCGTATAGAATTATCATTATTATCACGTCATTCGAGACCAGGTAATTTGAGAGGAATGGACAACATTAATCACGTCATTCGAGACCAGGTAATATGAGAGGAATGGACAACATTGATCACGTTCTTCGTGACCAGGTAATTTGAGATGAATGGACATAATCGGAATGTCACCTTGACTGCTCAATAAACGGGTTGCAGTTGTTACAGTTATTAGTTCCCAATGAGATAGAAAAAAATACATTACTGAATCGCAACAAAACATCAATATAACAACTTTCGATGTAATAATTCCTACACAGTGCAATCCAGAATTAACAATTTCACAACCATATAATTTATTCCACACCCATTGACGTGAGTCACATGTATTCAACGGAATCCCAGCCATTGAATACATATTCACAACCCAAAGGTTGTTTTACGGTTCGTAAGCGACGCAAGTATAGTTGTGACGTCACTAATTTCTACACTCCATCAACCTGAAAAAATTGTTTTTACATCCGGGCGATTCGGACCTATGGGCCCCAGTGGCGGCCGCCATTGTAAAATGAATTGACCAATTAACAAAACGAACTTATTTTTCTTCTTCGATCAGCCTCCCCACAACAACACTATTAAATTTGAAAAACAAAATCAACCTTATTCAAAATGAAATGATTAATGTGGATTTAGTTGACCTAGGTGCATATCATTCGGCAAACCTCGTCAGATTCCGTACCGTTTCATTTAGGTCAACGTTGTAAATGACGTAGTCTTTTTTCACCTGGAGTGGTTGGGTTGCAAGTGGCAAATTGTGCCTTTTACTTCACATGTTTAATAGCTGTCACTGCATGTCAGGTCAAGGAAATCAGAAAATGGACATTTAAAGGCTGACTCACGGATTTACTCATTTAGTGATTTAGTTATCACCGACTTCAGGCTCAGTCTCAATCACTGTGACTCGGATCAGAATACAATTCTGGCCATCTACAGACTACACACAAAAGTGACAAACATGTGAAGCCTAGTGCGCTGTGGATTAAGTGAGTCCATAAAATTGGTCAGTGAAGAAAAAGAAGAACATCTCCCATTCGCTCTCGGCAAACTGGATAGACAGCAGAGTGACTGAGTGTAGGAAGCGGATATGTTTGAACAGTTTCCAACTTTCCACCATCTACGGTATGAATTATGTTTCATGTGATTGATAGATCAAGTTAAACGTGATTAACTGTTAATAATGCCATTAACGGTGATTTGTTTTACCATTCTCACCTACTAAATATATCATGATTCTAACACTGTGTTCTCAGTTTAAACTTTAAGCATTAAAGGTACTCAATCCGATCAGACGGTCCCATACCAACAAGATACAACAACAACATTTCTTCAAAATACGCTTTAGTTATCAGAATAGATTTATTACGACGAAATAATTAATGCTAACCACTGTCAATTGGTATAAAATTTCCCAAAACTTGTTATTTATCATCAAAATAAGGCCGTATTATCACTTGAGACTTAAGTATCAACACATTTTGCCGTATTACCACTTGAGTTTAGAGTTATCCATCTTCATCCGCAATTTTGTACGAGATCTTCCGTTTGATCACGTGTTTCTGGGTCATATATTATTACATATCTCGAGTAATAACAAAAATCGATATTTGATCACTCTGAGCTTTGATGGGTGGGTTCCTTGACTAGAATCAAATATTTGTTACCCTCGAAGCCCTGCGAAGCCAAAGAATTAGTAATTTAGGAGCGTATGATCGGATTGACTACATTTAAGCGGGAGCTCGGTCAGCAGGGCTAGCAACTACAATGGCTATTTGTGGAAACATTATTAGATGTAGCCTTGTGTACGTTCTATTGTCGACTTGAGACATTGGAATAATCGGTTATGCTATACATAACAAGTCCGATGCTAAGCTGGTGGAACTGTAATGACCTTCTACATGACTCATGAGGCAATCCCAGATGGTCATATAATTTGTTAATCTGGTAGCATTTTCTTAGATCATGCCATGAATCTCTATTCTAGCTAGTACATATGCCCGTCAAGATTATATATTCCACCAGCTGAGTACAAACCATGGGAACTTTTTGCTGTTGCGAAAGGGAAGTTTGTAACAATGAAAATAAAACAGTACAGGTAATAAATTATAAAATACCTGTTCCTTAATAAGTTAATAATGTATTTCAATGTACGTGATTACGCGAAAGTCCAAACTTAAAAGTGCATGATTTAAGTTACTTTGTGATTGATACATACAGTATATAGAGTTAAATTGCTATCACTATTATTAATTTCAGCCTCAAATCCCCACTATTATATTATTGGCCGTCACAATGATTAGGCACATGAGTGTATCAGCTCACAAGTCACAAACAAGCATACAATCTCGAGCTTTACCACCCCTTCTGTGAAGTAGATTACTGATGAACAAGTATTAACAATTAAGAGAAATATATTCCCTACTTGTTTGTTCGTGTTATAAAGTTCGCTGTCAGAACATAAAAAGCAATTTGTGTAATGTGATCTCTAGTAATCTGTATACGGACATAGCTAGTGTAGAGATTCATGACAGGATCTAGTATTGTCTATTGATATAGGGGAATATTGTTTTATGAAAATATTTGTGTATATAGACAGGCATCTCCTTGGCGTGAGGACTATAATTATGCTGTCCAAAGTGGTACTAGTATATAGACAAGCATCGCCTGCTATGAGGAATATAATTATTTTGTGAAATGTCACCGAAGCACCGTCATATCAGGTATGGGGCACCAAAATTAACAAGGACGTGGTTGTCATAATTTTACTCCATTTTACTCCATTACTCCCATGAAACATACATTTTTCAGTTTATAGATGGACGTGTTTTGGGTTGTCCATACGTACTAACGTAACCATATTAGTGTATACCTCTAGTGGAATACAAGACGGAACTATTCTTGTTGACGTTGTCGCCAAGAATGATGACGTACATTACGTCGATCATCCGCTTCCGGTGATCCCCCCATAATTACTGGTTATTTGTCAGACTTAAATCACAATAAAGGTAGCTATAGTAACAATGAAGGTGACATTCATGGGTTGAACTTATCTGACTTAACGGTGTAGAATAAATACAGAACACAACTTGCATCATAATCTCGAATATTTTATCGAACTCGTTGCGGACGGCGCAAAGTTATATTTCGCTCGAGCTACGCTCTCGCGAAATATATCCTTGCGCCATCCGCAACTCATTCGATAAAAGAGTCTCGATTAAGATGCGCGTTGTGTTCTGTCTATTTATTCTATAGGTTGTCTGTAGCATATGGAATGAATTTTCGATGGCTCAAAAGTGCAAGGTAATAACAAAACTGGGGGCTTTCTGAAAATTTCGTATTGACCTACCCTTGAAATTTATACGTATGTTAACTTCATGTTATTTATCTATTGATGGAGCCATTTGTTCATGTTTTCCTTTGCCATCAGCAAAGCAACCTATATCCATTTCAGTCATAGCTTCTATCGTAAGATAGGTTTCGTCTCAACTAAAAACATTCATCTAAAATACTTTGGTAATGTCATTTAAAATACTCTCCAATGTTAACAAATTCAATACTTTGGCTCCTATAATTCTTTATTACACATACTTCAAAATGTGTAATCATTACAAAAAATAATACATGTACAATAAAAATACGATTACGCCACCCCTGTACTGAATCAGGCTAAACCATCAGGTATGCTAAACATTAATGTGCACCATTGTTTGGGTTGGAAGTGTTCAACTGGTTAGAAATTTCCAAGCCAGCAACATCTACCGTTGGAATATTTGGAAAAACTGATGATGAAAAAAGTCGAACATTGTGAGCAAAACGTGTGAAAATATGCCACAGTTGGTTTCAAAACAACGAATTTCCAACTTACTACTAATTAAACTACCAAACATTTCCAACTGTGACAACGGTGGGGATCATCATGCATAACATACACAAGCTATAAACGTATTATTATAAACTTACATTAATCACGCGCCAGAATAATTCGAAACTCAAGTTGAACACATTCCCAAGGACTGTTTGTGAAACATCAGACTTTCTTCCAGAATAAACCCGAAACTCTATATATATCGTGGGCATATTATGTAAATGTCAGACAACTTGTTAATTGTAGAGAAATTCGTTCAGTGAAATCTAACATCTTGTTAAACAAAACTGCTCGTGTATTGACACCTCCTTGATGTCATATAGCTGTCACTGTCCTCAATCGTCAAATCTAATCAGATCATGAACACGGCTAGTTTACTAATTACTGAGTACGCAGGATTTGCTTGCGCGTGGACAAGATGCGAATGGGCCAATCATCGGCGAAGTCGCTGTCAATTTACTTATGGTCGCGCCCAATCTTATGAGATATCCTAACAACAACAAATCGTGGGGTGAAGGAGAAGATTACTCGATCTTTTCTACCAGCCCGGGCGCTTCGCGCCCACCTACTATCTCTACTATGAGATGCCAATTTAAGTTGCATATCATTAAAGTATCGGCGTCCCACACTAACTGACAGTAACAATTAGTAATTTATTCTAATATATATTGATTGATTTATTAGTTTGCTAGTTTAATATAAGCAAATAAGATATTATTCTAATCGAAATGAGATTACTTTCGATGTTGTTGTTTATCAACAATACGCAAGTCCACACGTGATGTGGTATTTCTGACTCTGTTGACAAACAAACACGTAAATATTCTACTTATCAACAAATGTGTAAAACCACACGTGTTGTAGTATTTCTGGTCCTATTGATAAACAAAACGTAAATGTTTATTCGCCTAATTCAGGGCACTCGATGTCGTAAAGCCATTTTGATTGGTAACCTGAGTACCTTATTTGAATAATATGCTACGACGGTGCATTGTGGGACTGATCAACATTAGTTTGTATATGGATTGTGTCGACTTCAGAAGACAACATTAAAATTCCAGGCCTGTTGAGCTGAGTCTCAGTCTGGTTCGCAAGCGTGGTAAAAAATACACCTCCAGGTATGTATATATGTAAAAGTACTAACAAGTCCTACTAAAATACCCCTCCATACAGGGGGGGGGGGTCGGAAAAAAATTACAGTATACAAGGACCGGGTGGGTGGGTGTCCCCGAGCCCGGAATGCAGATTTTTTCTGATGTCATGCAATTTTTTTCCAAAATCATTTCTATGACAAATTACAGCTTCAAAATGAATTGAAACAATCAGATTCATATAATAGTGCATGTTATAGCCTTATACAAGTGAGGGGGCTCTATATTTAAATGTTTTGTCCATAAATTCTCCCTTTAACAGTTGAAACCATGGGGTGGGTCCGGTTTTGGTCGAGGAATAAAATTGCAATGAAAAAAAATCCATTCTCATCTTTTCTCATAGTTTATCGTGGTTTTTTTAAACTTATTATACATACAGGATACCTGCGTGTTTTGAGTGAATACCGGAAGTATGTCATGAGTGGTCACAGTGAGATATCTCATATATATTTTGAAGACCTCTGTCTGTTTGTCTGTATGTCTGTCTGTATGTTTGTCATTAATACAAATCTACAATTCTCGACCGTTCGGGACGAAACTTGGTGCTTGTGTGTAGTTTGACCAGGTGGTGGACGTTGTCGTATTGGCGAGCCCGTGCGGCGCCCGCTTCGCGCATGCGCATACGAGATCTCGGAAACGGGTGGAGCTATCGACTTGAAATTTGCTATGTGAATGTATCTTGCCCCGGATACGAATGTTATCGGATCGCCAAGCCCGTGCGACACCAGCTTCGCGCATGCGCAGACCAGATCTCGAAGACGGGTGGAGCTATCGACTTGAAATTTGGTTTTTGAATAGCCCGGACAACGTCGGGCCGGGTAGAGCTATCGACTTGAAATTTGGTTTTTGAATAGCCCGGACAACGTCGGGCTCATCGGCTAGTCTCATATATATATTGAAGACCTCTGTCTCTCTGTCTGTTTGTTTGTCATTAATACAAATCTACGATTCTCGACCGATCGGGACGAAACTTGGTACGTGTGTGTAGTTTGACCAGGCGGTGGTCGTTGTCGTATTGGCGAGCCCGTGCGACGCCCGTGCAGCGCATGCGCGGACGAGATCTCGGAAACGGGTGGAGCTATCGACTTGAAATTTGCTATGTGAATGTATCTTGCCCCGTATACGAATTTTATCGGGTCGCCGAGCCCGTGCGACGCCAGCTTCGCGCATGCGCAGACGAGATCTCTGAAACGGGTGAAGCTATCGACTTGAAATTTTGTATGTGAATGTATCTTGCCCCGGATACGAATTTTATCGGGTCGCCGAGCCCGTGCGACGCCAGCTTCGCGCATGCGCGGACCAGATCTCGGAAACGGGTGGAGCTATCGACTTGAAACTTGGTTTTTGAATAGCCCGGACAACGTCGGGCTCATCGGCTGGATATCGGAAACGGGTAGAGCTATCGACTTGAAATTTGGTTTTTGAATAGCCCGGACAACGTCGGGCTGGACAACGTCGGGCTCATCGGCTAGTAATATATAAAACTGTATACAACTGCATACAACATAAATAATGTAACATCAGTACAACAAAATACATAAATAGTAACTAACATAGAAATTCATATCGCAGTTCTTGGTTCCCTCATTCCTTGAAATCCCACTGGAAACCCTAGTACTTTTAAATAAATAAAGTATGACCCATTCATTAGATTGATTTGCTGTCAAAAAGACAAAAAAACGCTCGAAGTAAATGGTCGATACATGACTACAGTGACTTAAGTCACATAATAACGTGTTGTTCACCGATTGGAGCATTAAAAGGCTCCAGATTCAATCTCAGATGATTTTAAGGGGAGCTCCTCATTGCTCACTAGTGATTTCACCATATGGAGAGGACTGGAACTGTGTTTATTTATATAGTAGATATAGGACAGTAGCAATGTTATATTTATTGCCTCCGAAACATGCCGAGCCGAGCTGGCCCTTAGAACATGCTTGGGACTATACAACACACCAGGTGCCTATTTTTAGAAGCAAATTTAATTTTTGAGACGGTGCAATTTTTTTTGGATTGGGTGGGATTCGACCCCCGGCCCATGACGGCGAGCACGCCTTGCGACTCAAAGTCCGACGTCAATACCACACGACCAGAAGCTCAAATGGCCACTGTACTGTGCTCTATCTCCTATAATATATACTATAGAGACCTTAAAATGTGCATATACATGTAGTTTCCCAAGTGCGACGTCAGAATACAGCGGCCATTTGAGCTTCCTTTTTTGGGGTTGCTTCGGTGGCCATATGTAGAGCCCGAAGCCGCCGTCGCATGCCGCCGCCAGCCATATTGGTCACAAGCCGCCACCAGCCATATTATCTCCAACGCCAGCCACATGAAAACATCTCCGCCGCCGGAATTGTAAAATGGCTGAGCCATGGCATGGACTTATATGTTAAGGACAACTGTACTGCGAATTACAAATAACTAAACCGCATTGCCTAATATTGGCATTCTCGTATGTACACGGCATGGTCGTTACACTTTCAGAACACCCGGGGCCTCTCATTGTGCATGGAATAGACTATTCCAATGCCAGCTTCCATATAACGGAGTGGCCAGGAGCATCCATTCAGTATTGAAAGTGTTTAAAGTATAAATTGTTTATTTCGACACGACTCAGTCTCAGACATCACTGACATTTGTCAATATATGCACATAACCCATAGAAGAGAATAGAAAATAGTTTGAAATATTATATATCAATACTATCGGATTCAGCATCAAATGATGAATGCATATATCGCAAGATGCCAGTGATGATATAGCCGTCTGAAGTAGACAGAAGTCCCAATGTAACTTATACCGATTATATAGATGGGAAACCAGCTGGGGAAACCACATATAATTAGCAATCCCTGCCAGTCCTTTACTGACTCCTTCATGTACTTCGCCATAATGGAAAAGCCCAACACCAAAAGAATGCACGTGGTCTGGACTTCTACGGGGTCACAACAAACGCCAAAACTAGCGGGTGTCTATGACCGGGGATTAGGACAATTTCTGAAACGAAATACGCTGAATGATAATGTCTCAGCCGGCTGAGCTGCCATATTTCATCAGCCACGAATGTCGCGACTGAGCCGGCTTAGCTAGATAACCAGCCACGAAAATTGGTTGAGCCAGCCGTGAAAACTAGTTGTCGTGGCTTCGGGTCTAGCCGTGTGGTATCGACGTCGGACTTTGAGTCGCAAGGCGCGCTCGCCATCATGGGCTGCGGTTCGAATCCCACCCAATCAAGTAGATGTATAGCCTCCACATAATCCTCAGCACAATGGGGGCGATGGAGTATCTAGTAGATGTGCAATCCCAAAAGAATTTGCACTGTCTCAAAATCAAATTTGTGTTTATTTAATCAAATTGTTGGTGTTTTTACCTTACACATGCACATATTTTAACCTATTGCTAATAAGGGACACAACTATCCTGTTAAAATGGGTATTTTACATTCATAACCAATAATATTTGGGATTTTAAAGGTTTTGTCTCTAGTTTTGTTGGCATATTTTTCAGCCATGTGCTTTGTTTGTTTATTTGTTGTGGGTGTACTTGATCAGCGTTCTCTCAGTTCCGGTGCAGATACAATGAGAGACCCTTGGGTGATTCTCCATTAAATGAACAATTTCGTCCAGAAAATTCTGGGGGGAAAAAAGTTTGTCACATGCCGATAAATTTTATGTGAGTATGTAGCACAGATATTGGTGACCACGAAAATGACATTTGGCAAAATTATAGGGCCAGGTCAAGGTCAATCAATGTCGTTCATTACAGCATGTGCCAATGACGTTTTTTGGGGGTTGAATCAGGGCAACGTCATTGTCAAATTCGCTCTTTCTCCAAAACTTGTTGACATGTGCCCTTTAATAGTTGAATTATCGTTATGAGTATATATTGTTTGAGTAGCCGATGATGTATCCGTCAAAACGACGTATTGCGTAGCTCCGCACGTTGAGACGTCTATGAGATACAGCCATTTGAATATACGTGGTGGAAATTGATATGCCTTGTGGGCGTGACTTAGAGTTCAAACTCTCTAAGAGGTCAACGAATACAGCGTTCAGATATGATAACTGGAAACAGATTTTGATCGCATAAAAGGCGATTCCTATCAAGTCGGGCATGCCCTGGTCCCTCGTACACTTGGTTTGACTCCAAACGATCGAGGAACTCTGATGTAGACAACGTGAATATACGTCAATCAAAGTCTGTTCCTCAAGGGGTTCGCCAAATTGCAATGATAATTTAGAGTAGAAAACATTGTCGATGGATTTCTCTTACATGTTTCAAGATATTGAACTGAAATTTGGTATTTGGGGGTTTCTCGGTGCGCTCAATCAGATATAATTGTCAATGTGATATTCTGATGGTCCAAAATGTGTATTTTGACGCTGTTGCTATAACACACGAGCCGGAAATCGCCCCGCAGGCAGAATGATTGTTGAAAAGTACGGAAATAATTGACTTTTCAAACTTTCATCTGCTTCTCACTGAGATTGTTTGATGTAAACGTCAATCCATTTAGAGAATTCGTTAGATTCCGTTGATCACCCCTCCCCCACCCCACCACTCATTCACTCACCCCCCCCCCCCCGATGTTATATAAACGCACTAAAACTAATCCGTATGTCATATTTGTTCTTTTTATTTACACCCAGATCATCCCTTAACATGTTTTATTTGTTAGATCGTGTTTGCGTCTCTGGATATTTCAAAATTAAAATTGCGTCATTACCCAAACAGAAGGAGTGTTTGGGTAATGACGCGTTTGGGTAATGACGATTTTCGTTTCAGCGCGCTCTTATATTTTGAATATCCATCACCTATGAAAATGAACTAGTTTATGAACAAACAACCGCTGCGAGCTTTCGAAATAAACTTTTAATCGTTCGCCTACAGCATGTAACATTGAAATGGTCTGCGTTTGTGTAATGACGCTGAATAAATATACGCTAGCGATTTCTAGTTTCAAAGGTTGATTTTGAAAAATTATTCAAGGAAACATAACCTGGGTTTATTTTTTCTAGACATTAAAGGATATTTACTCCACGATGCAACCATAGATATGAACAAGCTATGTTTCTGGTGAAAATATCAGCCGTCTTTATCGTGCGTTTGGGTAATGATTCTATATAACGGGACATGCTTTTGGAAGACTTCACATGCTTTCCACTAACTAAATATTTAATTTCATAAAAATTATACGAATTGCATGGCGTTCAGTGCAAAATTCCGCACAAGAATATTAATTGGTTTAAAGATAAATCGTTCGGTGGCGAATGGGAACAATCAGGGAAGTTGAATGCCTTTGATTTGGGACATGCTGTTTCGGGGTACGTAGCCTGTAATATACACATGGCATATATGTTGTCACACGTCCATACTAAATCCGAAATGTCTCTAATAAATGCCTGTATCGTGAGCTACAAGATCATTACCATCACTTTTATGTATGGTGGCCATTGTTTTTCATAGGATGAACTAATAACGCAGGACATGGGTTTGCTCGTTTACGGGAGAATCACCCCCTTACCCTGCCAACAACACATTATTTAGTAGAATTTACAAGATTTTCATCAATTTTGGGGGTGGGTGTCCCATACCTGGATGGAAAAAAACTTACGGTCCCGGGTGGATGTCCCAAACCTAGGTGGAAAAAACTTACGCTCCCGGGGTGGTGGGTCCCCAAAACTGAAAAACACAAAATTTCCACCTTGTATCCGTAATTTTCTTCCTGACCCCCCCCCCCCTGCTCCATATAGAATAACAATACTAACACTAACACAAAGTCTATACAGCCGTGTAATTTACAATATATGACTACCGATGCAACCACACATGTTATGCTAGATGAACATTATATATATATATATATACTAGAAGGTGACCCGACTTCGTCCGGGCTTTGACCTTGAATTGGCCATTTTGAAGGTCAAGGTCAATTGGGGTCACGATTTGACCAGTCCAAAAACACTGCCCGGACAAAAGTACCCGACAAACGTGCCCGTCGAAATCCATCCGGTTTTACCCGATTTGACATTGAATTGATAATAGCACTGCGGCTCATTGTAAACTATAAAACAGTCTGAATTAACAAATGAATGGCGTCAAACAATGATTATATTAGGAAAATGTACAAAGAGGCAGTATTTCAGTTATCAAAACAAATCTGAACAGTCACAGTTTAGCATGACAATTTATGAACAATGGATAAAAGATATTCACAAATGGATGGAAGCTTGACGTGAGAATGAGGCAAATGAATGGCGTCAAACAATGATGATTTTAGGAAAATGTCAATGTCTGAATTCACAAACTATAAAAATTGACAAAAAAGAATGTCAATGCTCGCTAAGGAAATGAATGGCGTCAAACAATGATTATATTAGGAAAATGTACCAATAGGCAGTAGAAATCTGAACAGTCACAGTTTAGCACTGCGGCTCATTGTAAACTAATTTCGTAGAAGCGCTGTGTTGGTTCGCTGGATAAAGAGCGTTATCTGTTAAGCAACCCGAATATGGTAATATTTAAAGAGCGTATTGTATAAAGCAATTAGCACTGCGGATCCCGAGATATGAGTTTTGAAGGTCAAGGTGACGCCGCACGGGTAAATTAATATGCCTATGCCACTTCCCGACCGATAGTACCCTCACATACGAAGTTTCATCGAAATCGGGTCGGCCGTTTTCGAGTTCATCGCGAACACACACACAGACAGACACACACACACAGACAGATCTTCCAAAATATATAATAGATATACTTACCGGTATGATTACAGTTAGTTTCATTAATTGTGCCGATTTTATCTATTTACAACCTACATATATATACCTGTCTTACAGGGACGCCGCTAATTTAATTTATTTTTGTAATTCGTTTTCACCATTTGTACCACGATTGTAGTTTATGTGAATAAACAATTTGACTTGACTTGGCCTATTCATATTGCACACGCTGGTAATTTATCGCCGCGTCGTTCTGCGTTTGAATTTATTTATTTTTGCAATTTTGAACCTCCGCCAGGGTACCCCGAATTCACCACACCAAAGTTTGGTTGAAATCGGTCTAGGGTTCAGAATATATATATATGTTAGAGTTATGGAGAAGCACGAATTCAGTATGAGTGTTCATTGTTTTATATTTGCTCAACACAGTGAGCGTAAACAAATTCTCATTTCTTATCGAAATGGCCATGTGTCAATCAGAATGGTACATTGATATCTCCCTATAAACCAAATCAAGCTTGAAAATCATTCCAGATTTTCATCCATGCCGGGGTTCGAACCCGCACCAACCTTGTCTCTGATGATCTTAGCCACGACCTAACCACCTCGGTTACGGGGACATCCTTAAAAAAGGAAGCCATTTCACCGAGTTAGGAGGCTAACATGGGTCAGATGTCTCAAAGGGCACTAATAATTAATTTAACTAAATAATTAAAATTATACCAAAAATGGTTCGAATCTGGAAATTGATTCACAGGGGTAAATTGACCCGATGAGTGTCATGGGATAGGTACCGTTGACTTCAAGACTAGTAGACTACTTATATGGCCAATAGTAACAATTTTAATAAAATTATTTATCATATACACAAAAAGGTTGGACCCTGGTCGCTAGAAAATGGTATGCAGTGATGACTTGACACAGGGAGTACCATTGGACAGGAATATAATTTGATAAGTGCTTTTGATCTCAGATAATTTAAAGATGGATTATCTCTTTAAATAACAAATTTTAAATAGTTGCATGGGTATAAAATAATAGATATGAACTGAAGACCTATGTCCGGAAAAGCTTCTATCAATTAATATTGATTTTATTTCGAATATTAAATCGGGCCCGTTTATGTTACTATTTTTAGAACCGACCATTTGGATGAGACCGTATTGCGATATAGAGCACTGGGCTGTTCCTACGGCTACGCAACGAATGTCAAATGTCACAGATTGGTTGTTTGTATTGTTTTGTTCCACAGATATAAGCGATAATGAGTATAATTAACGTTTATTTGTGACAAAATTGCACAATATAATTTCTGGTCTCTGTTAACAGTAACCACTATTGTTCGTTAGCTGAACAAACACACCCTTTTAGACCAGAAAATATTCGAAATAAAATTAATATTAATCGATAGAAGCATTTCCGGAAAGGAGTCTTCGATTCAAATCTAATATTTTATACCCCGGTAACTATATAATACATGTTTACAAAGAGATAATCCACCTTTAAAGATGCACAAATAATTAGCAATAGAGAGCATTTATTGTTAACTTAAAAAGAGAGCGGTAACTTTATCCGGAGAGTGTCATGCAATGGGTGATGTTTATCTCAGGTGACTATACTTTAAATGACTGGAAGGGGAGTAGTAAGAGCACTAGGCAAGTTGGCTCACCAGAACAATAGCAGACCTATTGTTCTCGTGTTTACACAAGAAGTGATCCTCCCATTGTTCCATTGTTCTCGTATTTACACAAGACCTGATCCTCCTATTGTAATATATGACCTGATTTATATTTTTAGCAATAAACCAGGTCGAGTAAACATTAATCCTATTGTAATACCTGACCTCAATTCTATTTTAGGCAATAACACACAAGACATGATCATCCTATTGTAATACCTGACCTCAATTCTATTTTAGGTAATAAACCAGGTCGAATAAATATTAATCCTATTGTAATACCTGACCTCAACTCTGTTTTAGGCAATAACCCAGGTCGAGTAAATATTCAAACTATTGTAATCAACAATTTTGAAATAATCACTATTATGCTCAACATAATCCATATTTCATTTGAAGTTCAAATATGAGTGAATATAAGACACACTGGTTTTCATATCACATATACTGTCCCAGGTTTCGAGATCAAATGATATAGATTTGGATCCTTTTTGAATAAATATATTTTTTCTATTCTTCTTTATGATAATCATAGTCTTGCAGTCGACATTTATTGTGATCTGCTTATCTTGCGAGGTATCCAATATTATCTGTTTTTCCAGCTGTGCTTGTGCCATTCTGATAACTAACTATTACTTTCTTCTATATATTTCAGGACGAGATGCAGCAATACGAGAAGAAAAGACTAATATTTTAACCAGATTTCTCTTTTATATCTTTTTCTTTGACCAATCAGATTAATTGAAACATAACTACATCATCATTATTATACCTATTTTTGGCGTTAGATTTGGTTGTGCAGTTATAACTGATATTTATAAAAAACAATTGCATTACATTACTTGTCAAAATTGAACCTACTTTTACTTTGAAGTGTTTAAAAATAAATGGTGTTTTTTGTTAAATTTATCATTTTATTTGTAAATTGTTCTTCCTAAATTAAATATTTTTGTTGAGATTGCATTTTCAATATTTATCACACTTAGGTTGGTTAAAATTGTTAATCTGATTGGTCAAAGTTCTTTGTTGCATTGTCATATTAATTTTAATTTATGGTTTTCTTAAAAAATAATTGAAATCATATATTTAAATATTCAATACTTTCCTGGATAGATTGTATACTTATACATTTGATTTGATCAGTACCGAAATATTTATTTTACCAGGTTGAAAATCTCTAGTTAAACAGTGAAAAAAAAAAAAAACAGTTTTAAATTTAAAATAAGTATGACTCTGCACTTCAGTCCTTTTCAATAATTAAAAAGCATTTAATTTGATTTTTTCTTTTGTTGCATTCCCTGTGGGACATACAGATGCGTACGACTTAAATAGAAATCAGGTCAGTTATTATAATAGGATAGTCAGTGACCTTAGTGCTGTTTACTCGAACTGGGTTATTGCTCAAATATAAATCATTTCATTGCGTGAGTTTACATATAGTAAATAGTATTGTTTATTCGCCCCGGGTATTGTCTGAAATAGAAATTAGGTCGGTTATTATATTATGTTGAATATTTACTCGACCTGGGTTATTGCCTAAAACAGAATTGAGGTCAGGTATTACAATAGGATTAATGTTTACTCGACCTGGTTTATTAACTAAAATAGAATTGAGGTCAGGTATTACAATAGGATGATCATGTCTTGTGTGTTATTGCCTAAAATAGAATTGAGGTCAGGCATTACAATAGGATTAATGTTTACTCGACCTGGTTTATTGCTAAAAATATAAATCAGGTCATATATTACAATAGGAGGATCAGGTCTTGTGTAAATACGAGAACAATGGAACAATGGGAGGATCACTTCTTGTGTAAACACGAGAACAATAGGTCTGCTATTGTCCTGGTGAGGCAACTTGCCTAGTGCTCTTACTACTAAGGGGGACTAATAATTTAAATGACTGGAAGGGGAACTAATAATTTAAATGACTGGATGGGGGACTAATAATTTACTCATTCTTTACCCGCGCAACGCGTTGAACGCCGGTACCCCAATTTAGGCAATTCCCACCTTGGGATAATTATTTTTGTCCATCTAAATAAATTACCTATGTTTGTTTACGGATATATCTGAAATAGTTATTTAAACCCAAAGTTACAATGTAGTGGTAGTATATCCCCCAACATTAGTTGATTTGATCCAATATTTAAAGATGGATTATCTCTTTAAATAAACATTTTTAAATAGTTGCGTGGGTATAAAATAATAGATATGAACTGAAGACCTATGTCCGGAAAAGCTTCTATCAATTAATATTGATTTTATTTCGAATATTAAATCGGGCTCATTTATGTTACTATTTTTAGAACCGACCATTCGGATGAGACCGTATTGCGATATAGAGCACTGGGCTGTTCCTACGGCTACGCAACGAATGTCAAATGTCACAGATTGATTGTTTGTATTGTTTTATTCCACAGATATAAGCGATAATGAGTATAATTAACGTTTATTTGTGACAAAATTGCACAATATAATTTCTGGTCTATGTTAACAGTAACCACTATTGTTCGTTAGCTGAACAAACACAACATTTTAGACCAGAAAATATTCGAAATAAAATTAATATTAATCGATAGAAGCATTTCCGGACAGGAGTCTTCGATTCAAATCTAATATTTTATACCCCGGTAACTATATAATACATGTTTACAAAGAGATAATCCACCTTTAAGTTATTATTCACTCACTGTTGAGTACAAAAAATCGTCCAACGCAGAAGGGAAATTAATATTAGGTCAATTGTTAAAGATGGATTATCTCTTTAAAGATGGATTATCTCTTTAAATAACAAATTTTAAATAGTTGCGTGGGTATAAAATAACAGATATGAACTGAAGACCTATGTGCGGAAAAGCTTCTATCAATTAATATTGATTTTATTTCGAATATTAAATCGGGCCCGTTTATGTTTTTAGAACCGACCATTCGGATGAGACCGTATTGCGATATAGAGCACTGGGCTGTTCCTACGGCTACGCAACTAATGTCAAATGTCACAGATTGGTTGTTTGTATTGTTTTGTTCCACAGATATAAGCGATAATGAGTATAATTAACGTTTATTTGTGACAAAATTGCACAAAATAATTTCTGGTCTCTGTTAACAGTAACCACTATTGTTCGTAAGCTGAACAAACACACCTTTTTTAGACCAGAAAATATTCGAAATAAAATTAATATTAATCGATAGAAGCATTTCCGGACAGGAGTCTTCGATTCAATTCTAATATTTTATACCCCGGTAACTATATAGTACATGTTTACAAAGAGATAATCCACCTTTAACCTTTGTTGAGCAAAAACATTGCCCAAATTTGGGTAAATTGACAAATTGGTCAGCATGTGTTATAGAGTGTACCAGTGATCCAACGTAATCACGCAAACTTTGTTATTACGACTTCTTGCCAGAGCTATTTCATTGAATTTGTTGTTGAATTACAGCTAATATGATCATACGCAAGCGTAATTAACGAACAAAAGCTAACACAATCACATAGGGGTTTCTGCATGTAGCGTTTAAACAGTTATTGTCAAAATCACTTTATAGATTCAACCAAATAATACCCACATGCATAAGGCCTATGTTTGGTGGGGTAATTATAAATAGTTATATATAGTACAGCGGCCAAATCGAAAAAGAGCTCTAGTTTTCGAGATACCCCTACCCACGGTAGAACAAGTCAAAACTAACTTTTTTAAAAGGAGAAATATATACTCTACGAAAATGGTACTGAAAAATAACGGAATCGGTGGTGGCTATTCTCAAATCGACGATAAACGATACCCACCAGTGACTTTTCCCAGAAATTAACGATTTTGGTAAAGTGAGCCCTGCGGCTATGTCCTAAATTACTTGCCCACATTGTTGGTGTCAAAATGACTACAGTATATCATATATGTACCTGATATACAAGAAGTGTTGGTTACTTTGGATTTTCGTGCCAATTGTTTATTTTTTGTTGAAAAATCGCTCTTTTTAAAAAAGTCCATATGGTGTATTGGTTATCTGACAAGCATATGAAGAAAGAAGTTAACAAAATTTTTGAACGGTTTGCGAGATATTGGATTTTAGCTACCCCTCCCCCAAACACGTTTTTGGTCGAAAAATTACATATTTTTGTTCAGAACTTTGCCAAATTTCCCAGTTGATCATACTGGGACCCAACATAATTCATTTGCTGAAAATGGAGCCCGGGGACATTGCTTAAGTGATTAAAGACATGTTCGGGCTTCCAGACCCCAAATTACAACAACGTACGCATTTGAATTGCTATTACATACAGTAAGTGTCGCATATCACAAGTACTCTATTCTCGTTTGAGATTGAAATGCAGTAGTTTGAACTATGGCCAATTGAGTAATCACATTAAAACGTCCCATCTCTGTCATTGTGGTAAATATAAAAAAAACATATCATTACTTATTGGAATACAGTGGTCCTAAGACTGAACTTGCGCCATACTGAATGTAATTTTATCAGAAATACTCTTTTGTATTTACAGCAACTCAGTCATCGCGAAAATATTAAAATAGTTGACGGGGTTCAGACATTTATCCCGAAAACAAAGCGATTTCCATAACGCTGCCATTTGTTAAAACTTCGTGAAAAGCATTGAAACCCTGCTGAGCGCAAAATGTACCACCACCAGATCGTGTGCAATCTCACGTCGACGGACGTATCAATGACGAAAACAACATTATCTGTGTATCATTGCGTCCAATCAGTTCCAACGAAACTATGTGTATATCATTGTATCCAATCAGTTCCAACTGGATTACATCCTAATTTTCCCCATACAATCTCTCTGCCAGATAAACTGTTTACCTCCGGATAGAACTACCATATCTCCACAGACTGAGTTAAAACTGGGAGCATGTTCATCAAGTTCGTGACGTTTTCGTGATTTAAAATAGCGTAATTGTCACATAAACAGTTAAAATTGAATTTTTGTTATTTGCCAGCCGCTTTTTATGAAGTGTCACATGGTGTCTGAAACCAATACAGCCTTATATATCGCATAGTTTCGGCCACAATATGTTGATATTGAATTCATAATCCCTTCAGTACATGATGTGTTCAAGACTTCAAATAGGGTAGGGGTACATAAAACTGAACATTTGCCAGCCGCTTGTTGTGGAGTGCCACACGATGCAGACTTTCGGGAACCAACACATAATGTATATCCTGATAAAAACTAACATTGGTCAAGCCCTCAGTTAATATTGAGGTCATATCATTTCACCACGTGGTGTCTTTCAAGACTTCAAATAAAGTAGGGGTCCTCAAAATTTTGCCTTTCTTATTTTCCAGCCACTTTTCGTTAAGTGCTCATTCTTTCAGAAACAAAATCCATCTATTTACATTGTGTACGTCCTTGTACAACTAACTCGCCATTGTCCATACACGCAGTCAATGATGATACCGTTCCAGTCCGTCCGTGGTGTGTTCTAGTCTTCAAATTTGGAAGGGGGTAAAACAAACATTGAAAAATCGCATTATTTATTTTTCAGTCGCTTTTTGTAAAGTGTCCCTGATTGTCGGGTATTAACCCATCTATAACAATTGTGTATTTCTTAATAGAATAGCCATTTGTCCAGATCGTCGTTTGCCCCTGAGGGCACATTCATTCAGTTCGCGGTAGCTTCAATGGTTTACATGGGGTAGGGGTCCCTTACAATTCGCCTTCATCGTTTGCCATCTGCTTTGTGTAAGGTGCCACGGTGTTTCGCGAACGGTGGGCTCGCGAGACCATTGCATCTTTTCTGACAGAACAGCCATTCGGTCACAATCTCGGGTAATATGGACAGCTTTGCCTTGAGCTAGTGGTTTGTTCAATACTTCAAATAGGGATGGAGTCCCCTGAGAGTGAAATTTAGCCCTTTCGTTTGCCGACCACTTGTTGTAAAGTGCCATAGGCTTGCGGGAACCATCTCAACAGATTCGTATATCCAAATAATAATCCGTTGTCCACAACTTCAGTTAAAATTGAGAGCATATCATTTTTGTAAGCCTTCAAGTTGGATAGTGGGGTCCTCAAGACATTGAAAATTCGCCTTTCTTGTTTGCCAGCCGCTTTGTGAAGTGTTCCAGGATTTCGTGGGAACCAGATCACCCATATATCAATTAATAATTCCATGATAGCAATACATTTCGATCATACACTCAGCTAAGTATGAGAGAATATAATTTCAGTTCTGGTCAAGATATTAAATGGGTTAATGGGGTCCCCCCCCCAAACAGTGAGTATTCGCCCTTCTCTTTCACCAACAACTTTGTGTAAAGTGACCCAGGCATTCAAGACCCTGGTATACTATACGCTTTATATAGCGTCCATTTCTCTACACACAGTTAATAATGGGAGCACATCCTTTCGGATCATTGTGTGTTCCAAGACTGCAAATGGGGTAGTGTGGCCTAACAAATCACATTTCGTATTTTCCAGCCGCCTTTTGTAAAGTGTTCCAGGATTTCGAGAACCAACCACTCATACAAATTGTAAACAATACATGAGAGCATATAGATTCGGTTCAATGTTTGCTAACTAGTTTAGAAGGGTTATGGGTACCAAAAACAGTGAAAGTCCGCCTTCTCTTTGCTAACCACTTTGTGTAAAGTGTCCCAGACATTGGGAAGCCAACTCACCCATCATGAACTGAAGAGGTGTATTTCCTGAATTACATACCATTTGTTCACACCCCAGTTAATATTGAGAACATATTCATCCATTAGTGTATTTATGACTTTAAATGGGGTAGGGTGCTCAAAGAAAATATTCAGCTTTGGGTTTTGCCAGCCGCCTTTTGTAAAGTACCCTAGGATTTTGGAAACCAAACTACCCATGTAACATGTATATTCCCTGATAGCACAACAATTTTTTCACACTGTGATTTAATAATAAAGCATCAATATTCGGAGCATGTTGTGTTCAAGAGTTTAAATGGGCAAATAAAGGGGTCCAACAAAACAAAAAATATTCGCCTTTGGCGTTTGCCATCCGATTTTCGTAAAGTGCTAAAGGCTTTCGGGATCCAACCAACCCATCCATCAACATGTATGCGCCCCGATATTACTATTTTTTCCCACGTCCTCAGTTAACATTTACAGCAATCATTTCAGTTCAACTTTAACACTTTATTTGTGTAGGGGGATCCTAAAACAGCAAATTCGTCTTTCTTATTTATCAGCCACTTTGTGTAAAGCGACACATGCACAACCCATCAATACACATTATATATTCTCTGATAGTACTACATTCCCGCCACACTCTCAGTTAATATAGAGAATTAGAGATCATATAGCTTAATTTCGTATTACGTTGAAGTCTTTAAATTGGGTAGAGTGTTCTCGAAAAATATAGCAAATTCGCCCTTCATATTTGCCAAGCAAAGTGCCAAAACCCATCCATAAACATTGTATTTTTCCATATGTAACTGTCCTTTATAGTTACATGATTCTTAATATTGAGATCATATTTTTTCAGTTCGTGGTGTGTTCGGGACGTCTAATAGGGCGGGAGCAACAATGATTTGGTTCTGTATGAGTATGTTAGTCTATATTATGCGTCGTTTAGAACAAATACTTTAGTTCCTCAAAGTCAATATGTGTTGATATAAAATTACATGTCATGGGTTTAATTGGAAACCCGAGGTCATCTAAAACCACGCTCGCGGTGTCTACGGATCAGGTTTCCATCACACGAATAATGATTAGACGCCCATTAGAATAATTTAGAAAGGTCTGTGTTGTTATCATAAATATGTAGTTTTTCTACCAAATCGCGTCTGGGGGAGCGGTACCTAATTCCAATATCTTTATAACCGTTGACAATTTCTGTCAAATTCTTTATACTTGTGATGTCCAGATAACTACTGAGCCACATGCATTATATAGTTGGTCACGTGTTTTTAAAACAAAGGTTTTAGAACTTAACATCGATGTAAATGCATGCAAAATGACCTGTTATCAATAAAATAATTGTTGTTGTTGTTGTTGTCGCAAATTGTTCTAAATTTCTGTTAACTTCTTTCTTCATATGCTTGGCAGATAACTGCTTCACCATAAGAATTAAATATTTCGGCATTATAACAATATTCATTTGAATAATAACGTTCGAAAAATAATATATTTTGTGAAAAAGTGCGATTTTTCAGCAAAAAATAAAAGTTTTGGCTCCAAATGGCAGGAAAATCTAAATTAACCAACACTTTTTTCATATCATGTAGAGGTATGGTATGATGTAGTAATTTTAACCCCAACAATATGGGCAAATAGGCTAGGAGATAGTCACATGGCTCGCTTTACCAAAATCGTTAATTTCTGGAAACAATCACTGGAGGTTATCGCTCATCGTCGATTTGACAATAGCCAACACCAATTCCATTATATTTCAATTTCTGTCAAATTATTTTTACTTGTGATGTCCTGATGACTACTGCGCCATATGAATTATATAGTTGGTCACGAGTTGTGTATAACAAAGGTTTTAGTCCTTAACATCGATGTTAATGCATGCAAAATTACCTGTTATCAATAAAAATAATTGTTATTGTTGTAACTGGGGGTCTGACAGCCTGAACACATCTGTGATCGATTAAACTGCTTCTCTGGACAACAATATCAGTACAAGATTCATATTGGGTCCCAATCAGATCAATTCGAAAATGTTTGTAATGTCATTATCAAAAATGTGTATTTTTTCGACCAAAAACGTGTTTGGGGGAGGGGTAGCTAAAATCCAATATCTCGCAAACCGATCAAAATTTCTGTTAACTTCTTCCTTCATATGCTTGCCGGATAACTACTACACCATATGGACTAACTATTTCAATATTATTGCAATATCCGTTTGAATGATAATGTTCGAAAATATAATTTTTTTGAAAAAAGAGCGATTTTTCAACAAAAAATAAATGTTTCGGCTCCAAATGGCACGAAAACCCAAATTAGCCAACACTTCTTGCATATCAGGTACATATATTGTATGATGTAGTCGTTTTAACACCGACAATGTGGGCAAATAATTTAGGACATAGCCGCAGGGCTTACTTTGCCAAACTCGTTAAGTTCTGGGAAAAGTCATTGGTGGGTATCGTTCATCGTCGATTTGAGAATAGCCACCACCAATTCCGTTATTTTTCACTATCATTTTCGTCAACAGTATATATTTCTCCTTTTCAAAAAGTTGGTTTTAACTTGTTCTACCGTGGGTAGGGGTACCCGACCACTTTTGGCCGATGTACGTTATCGAGAGTGCATGGAACTGAAACTAACCATTGGGCCTATATTGCTGAATTGGTCATTGTCGCATGGTTTCTGGCAAAAAGACACCCAGTATCTCTTAATCTGTAAAAAAAAAGACACCCATGATCTCGTATAGCAGACGACTAAACAAAATTCCCGTTGTTTGGTGAGACTTTGAGATCCTGTGTGTCTTTTTGACAGTTTAAGAGATCCTGGTGTCTTTTTGACAGTTTAATTGATCCTGTGTGTCTTTTTGCCAGAAACCATACGACAATGTCCTATTCAGCTATATTACTTGGCGTGCTGGGGGAGGATGTTCATTTCAATCACAACATGGCATCGTGTGAATT
Source organism: Siphonodentalium dalli (assembly GCA_032622095.1). Lineage (NCBI taxonomy): Eukaryota > Metazoa > Mollusca > Scaphopoda > Gadilida > Siphonodentaliidae > Siphonodentalium > Siphonodentalium dalli. The sequence goes on along the minus strand of CP136063.1, from coordinate 65,155,526 downwards.
TCAACGATAGTCGACAAACAACGTCATCGTGTGTAACTTTCACCATTGACCGAATTCGCGTGGAACTGAATGTATCTTCTGATTTGTTCATAAGTATGTGTTTTCATTCTATTCAAGAAACTGGGATATATATGGATTATCAGATGCAGACTTATGACAACAATCAAATCCACATTAAATATTATCTTATTTCCTTTCGCACGGTATAGTCTCTACACAACCACGCAGTATTGATCAACTGCTGTGCTTCAGTTAGAAAATAAAGCTTCGAGGTACACGTATATCGTGTTGAGTTGTGGTGATTTTAGTTTATTTATTATTTGATCCAGTGCCGGAGTATACCCGTTAAAAATTCATTATGGACCTACTTTCCCTTATACATAAAAACAAATAACTGATTTTATGACGTTTATATAAATATGAGAATGTTGCACATCGACTGATTTGTGTTGGCATCTTGACAGCCGATTACGACAATAATGCTTTAGGCCCACCGATCTAATGTGCGACATTCGCGCTCCCCAAATGCAATAAAAGGCTGTCAGGCCACAGTCACTGGGGGGAAACTGTTTCACAAGAATCGATTCTATCGCCTTTCGGGTTCCGTCTCTGTCGAATTAAATCCCGTCTCTTTCGCGACTTGAAAAAAATGTTTTCAAAGTTTTGACCTCCATTTATACACTAAATGTTAAAACAGAACGTATTTTATAAAAACTATCGCTAGATTGTGTCTTTGTATGTAATTATTGGTGATAATAAGGCGAAGTCGGCTATTTTTTGCACACTTAGAAGACTAATGTGTTTGTGTGCATTTCCTTTGTAAATTAAGCAGCATTTTGATGCTCCTTTTATCGGCCTTTTTACCTTTTAATTAGACTGAAATATGTCTTCGTGTATGATCGATTACAGCACAGCTCTCGGTGGCTCCTTACAGTAAAAGACCCTCAAATTAATCCATCAAAAGCAACGCAATGTTCCGATTCTAATGTGATTGTTATGTTCACGATCGGTTCTTTCGCCCCCTTTTAATGCAATATTATATTCGACCAGATAGTTCATTTGTGTTTCTAGTTTCCATATTACCATATATGGTTCAAACTATAGTCACAGCAACACAAATATGAGTTTTTCAGTAGTCCCAAAGCATCATAGGTTGGATATTACAGATTATCGGTCGATCATCTTTAATATCTGACCTATGATCGTTTGGGACCACTAAAACTCATCTATTTATTTACTATGGCTACATTTAAAACCAAATATGACCATGTATTGTCATTGGGCAACTATAGATGTACAATCAAATAATCTAATCGAATATGAATGTACTGTAAACAGGAACGAAAGAACCGATCGTGAACATAAACATCACAATAGAATCGCAACATTTTGTTGCTTTTTGAGGCACTAATTTGAAGGACGTGTACGACGAGGAACAGTCGGGAGGTATTGTGTTATAATTATCTAATGTTCAACCATAAAACTTGACAAGTTCCAGTCTAATTTAAGATAGACAAGGCCGATAATCTGAGCATCAAAGTGCTGCTTAATTTTCATGGGAAATGCACCCAAATTCACTACGTCTCTAACAGTGCACAACATGCAGCCGATTTTGCATTACTGTCATCAATAAACACGTATAAAGACATAATCTGTCGATTGTTATTGGAGAATACATTCTGTTTTGACATTCAGTCTATAAACAACGGTCAAAACTTTGAAAATATGTTTTAGAAATCGCGAAAGAGTCAGCGTGACGGACGGACGGACGGACAGACGCAATCAATCCAGTATACCCCCATTTTCTTCGAAAGTGGGGGTATAATAAATGATTTTATGAAGTTTATATAAATATGAGAATGTTGCACATCGACTGATTTGTGTTGGCCTCTTGACAGCCTGTTACGACAATAATGCTTTAGTTCCACCGATCTAATGTGCGACATTCGCGCTCTCCAAATTCAATAAAAGGCCGTCTGGTCACAGTGTCCCCCGAAAAAGTAGCTTCATTGGAGGCATCAGCTTTTCTGGAAAAAAAACCAACAAGGACCCTAAATCCAATACTATAATTTCAGAACAATCCAACCAGTGCACCTTGGAATGGTAGATGAACTATCATACCAAATTTGATTCAGATATGATCACACAAACTAAAGAAATTGACAGGATTCTAAGTCGAAAAAGGGCTATAGCTCTCGCAAATATGGGCGGAGCAAACACATATTCGAACTTGACCTGTATATAGGGCTGATAAACTATCCAACTAAATTTGATTCAGATATGATCACACAAACTAAAGTTGTCATCCGGAAACCAGAAATTGACAGGATTCGAAGTCGAAAAGGGGCCATAACTCTCGCAAAAATGGGCGGCGCAAACACATATTCGAACTTGACCTGTATATAGGGCCGATAAACTCACATACCAAATTTGGTTCAGATATGATCACACAAACTGAGGTTATCATCCGAAAACCAGAAAATTACAAGATTCAAAGTCGAAAAGGACCATAACTCTCACAACAATGGGCGGAGCAAACCCATATTCGAACTTAACCAATATTTTAGTCTGATAAACTAACATACCAAATTTGATTCAGATATGATCACATAAACTAAAGTTATCATCCGGAAACCAGAAAATTATAAGATTCTAAGTCGAAAAAGGGCCATAACTCTCGCAAAAATGGGCGGAGCAAACCCATATTAGAACTTGATCTGTATTTTGGTCTGATAAACTCATCTATGAAATTTGCTTTTGATCTAATAACCGAAACTAAAGTTATCATCTGGAAACCCCGGACGCACGGACGGACACATGGACGGACGCACGGAGGGACACCGGCTATTTTAATAGTCCCCCCGAAATTATTTTCGGGGGACTATTATTGGAGCGTTGTATTAGTTAATAATTGGTGACATCACAAAATCATATATAGCCTATATATACGACCCAAAGCGTCCGGCTTTGGTTCGTTATTACTTAATAATAGGTGACGTCACAAAATCAGATATAGCCTATATACGACCAAAGCGTCCGGCTTTGGTTCGTTATTACAGTGAAATTGCTTATATCAAAAGTTCAATCAATCCAATGATACGAATTTTAATAAATAGTTAACGATAGATATGGGAATAAAAATCAAAAAGTTTGAACTTGCTACACGATTAGTGCTCAATGTTTGTTGACAAGTCAATGTATTCGTTTTGTTTATATAATAATAGTTTCAACACGTGATAATTTATTATCAGAGAACAAGTTGATCTATTTCTCCAAGTTCTTAACAGTGATTATTTTACATTTAATTATAACCCATGACCTTGTAGCTTTAAGCAGTAAAACAATATCACAATGTGGCTGTTTCTCTACGTGGATTATATTGAATCTCGTTTTGAAATGAGGAGTAAACTATTTTCTATGTGTATTTTCCCGTGTCTTGATAATTTACAGCAATTAGTAAATCATTTGTTGAATTTATCATTTTGGTACAGTCTTTCTTTCTCTTGTTTGTATTATTTTGTGTTGTGTCCGTTTGCTTGACTCAGCATATATCACAAGTGTATGGTTTTTATCCTGTGCATTATTTTGTGTTTTACCAGGGCGCTTGACACCGTAAATGATTTCTCGCATTTATCACAAGCGTATGGTTTTTCCGCTGTGTGTGTTCTTTTGTGTCTTGTCAGTTCCCATGAGTCTGCAAATGATTATCCACATATATCACAAGCATGTGGCCTTTCTCTTTTTAGTAGAGTCACTAAGGGAAAAAATCGTGCACTTTGTAATAAAAGCGTGAAACTTTGCATACATGTAGGTTGGTGGGTAAAAAATATTTCTCCCCCTTGTTGCCAACTTTTTGGCCTCCCGAACGGCGGCCATCTTGGATTTTCAAAATGGCCGCCATGAAATTTCCTAAAATGTCTTTTATGGGTTGATACAAACAAAATTGAGGTGTTTTCGGATATGTTATGGTGTGATTATAATCAGAACACATTATATTGACATTTTAAAAAACATTTGTCAGCATTTAAACCAATTTAATGCAGAAAATTTCAGTTTATATCTCAATTTAAAAAAAAAACCTCAATTTTTCTCTAAATTCTCTAAATTTTCTCAAAAAAAGTGAAAAAAAAAAAAATTACGCACTGTTTGTTGAAGCAAGTACAACACAACATCTTTAGTTACAAACCTACTTTACTAAGAATTTAAGAATAGATACAATCATTGCCATTCGCTAGGATTTGGCAATACTGGTGCAGGCAGTATAGAGCGTTCGACCATACAAATCCTGCTTGATATGTTGAAAGTCGTATATGCTGTTCCAATGCTGCTGCAGTTGGTGGTATATGTTCAATGGATTTATTCCCCTGAGAAAAGAGAATTCTACGAGCCTCATCGACGTTCTCTGCCGTACACACTTTACTGGACAAGAAGATCACAAACTGTTGAATCATCTTAATGTTTTCTTTACGCAGTTCGGCTGGTTGAGAAAGTAAACATATGAAGACAGTCGTTATTTCCGGATATGTTTCCCATGTCGACCAGGCTGATTTTTTGCCATGATAGAGGAAGAATGATGTCGTATCACATCCTGTCAATGCGTGGAACATCGGAAGGGCTTCCGAAGAGGCCGACACTAGGATTCTTCTGCATGCAGCTCACTGTGGTCATACAGGAATAAAGAAGGTTAGCATCCGCACAGTAGACACCGATGTTGTTGTTCTAGCTATAGGTCTTTTTCAATATCTTTTAACTTAGAAGAACTATGGATTGAATTCGGAACTGGAATCAACATCAAGCACTATCCTGTCCATTCAATAGTGGACAATCTTGGTAATAAAGCGGAAGCCCTTCCGATGTTCCACGCATTGACAGGATGTGATACGACATCATTCTTCCTCTATCATGGCAAAAAATCAGCCTGGTCGACATGGGAAACATATCCGGAAATAACGACTGTCTTCATATGTTTACTTTCTCAACCAGCCGAACTGCGTAAAGAAAACATTAAGATGATTCAACAGTTTGGGATCTTCTTGTCCAGTAAAGTGTGTACGGCAGAGAACGTCGATGAGGCGCGTAGAATTCTCTTTTCTCAGGGGAATAAATCCATTGAACATATACCACCAACTGCAGCAGCATTGGAACAGCATATCCGACTTTCAACATATCAAGCAGGATTTGTATGGTCGAACGCTCTATACTGCCTGCACCAGTATTGCCAAATCCTAGCGAATGGGGTTGGTGTCTAACTGATGTGGGATATAAGCCATTTTGGACTAAACTACCCGAAGCTGCCTCATCATGCTATGAACTGATACGATGTGGCTGCAAGAGGGGATGCAAGAATGGTCTATGCAAGTGTAATGCGTCACAGCTTAAATGCACTGAACTATGCTTATGTGGTGGTGATTGTGAACAGTGATGTTGTGGTTTGTATTATACAATTGTGTTACTATAGATTATGCCATTGGTAACAAACAATAAATACATGATGTATAAATGTCAAATAAATGATGACTGATCTAGATATTTTTAGAAAAAATATGCACAATTATTGAGAAAATTCACCAAATAAAAATAAGTCAATGGCAATGATTGTATCTATTCTTAAATTCTTAGTAAAGTAGCTTTGTAACTAAAGATGTTGTGATGTACTTGCTTCAACAAACAGTACGTAATTTTTTTTATTTTTGTCACTTTTTTGGAGAAAATTTAGAGAAAAATTGATGTTTTTTTTTTTAATTGAGATATAAACTGAAATTTTCTGCATTAAATTGGTTTAAATGGTGACAAATGTTTTTTAAAATGTCAATATAATGTGTTCTGATTATAATCACACCATAACATATACGAAAACACCTCAATTTTGTTTGTATCGACCCATAAAAGACATTTTAGGAAATTTCATGGCGGCCATTTTGAAAATCCAAGATGGCCTCCATTCCGGGGGCCAAAAAGTTGGCAACAAGGGGGGGGAATTTTTTTTTACCCACCAACCTACATATATGCAAAGTTTCACGCTTTTATCACAAAGTGCACGATTCCTCATATTTGTGTCCCTTAGTGACTCTACTATTTGTGTAATTGTTTGTGTCGTGTCAGGCTGCAAAAGTATACAAATGATTTCCCACATATATCACAAGCGTGTGGCCTTTCTTTGTGCAATTTTTTGTGTAGTGTCAGGCTGCAAAAGTGTACAAATGATTTTCCACATATAACACAAACGTTTGGCCTGTCTCCAATGTGTATTCTTTCGTGTTGTTTCGTGACCTTTGACTTCTGGTTCAGTTCCCATGAGTTCGCAAATGATTTGAGCCCACATATATCGCAATCATCTGTATGCCTTTCTCTTCTGTGTATTCCTTTGTGTTGTTTCAGGCGCCATAACTGTAGAAATGATTTCTGACATATATTACACTGATATCCTTGAGGGATGGATATATATGGAGGGCATGTATTTCGAGAACTATTTTTTTCTAGTACATGCACCTGTACATCAGACTGATACGGCCCGGCAGGTGATATGTTTTCGTCATCACCTGGGTCATTGCAATTAGAACCTGGATTCTTGTTTAAACCATCCAAAACCAAATACTCAGATGGTTTACATTCGCCTCCAATTATGCAAACGATATCCGGCGCATTCATCACAATTGTTCAAACGAATCAAAGGACACTGGTCGGTACCACACTTAGTGGCTGGAGTACGATCTGCCGTTAAAAGGAAACAACGTGGTCATAATAATACAGTTGCTGAACATATATATGTTAATTTGTGTCCAGAGCGAAACTCGTGCATGTTCGAAACCTAAAACGACTAAACTGACAATTTAACTGTTCAAAATAAATTGTGGTTCTATTGAACGGTAAAGTTTCTAGAACGTTGTGGGTTGACATAGTTCGAAACAAGTTTGTTGCATTTTAATTATTATAGACCAAATCAGCATTTGATAACGAACCAAAGCCGGACGCTTTGGGTCGTATATAGACTATTTGATTCGATCATTTTCGACGCAATTGTTTACCAAGAAAACAAAGATGCATGCATCAGGTCACCCATGAATGAACTATTTATCATAAAATTCTTGTAGCTATCTATTATACATTTTGGAATATCTGTCTACATGTCTGTGTATGTATGTGTGTTATAGACTCAAACACTGCTCGACCGATCCGACTCGGATTTGGTATTTAACGTCAAACTCCAGGCAGAGTTATCTCTCGTCGCTACGCTGAGATACCACTGCCCTAAGGATGGTAACTTTTTTTTAAATATGCGGACGAATACATCTATTTTTAGACTGGGGAATCCCATTCAAAATGCTTTTCAACTCCCCGAAATAAATCAAAATCCGTGTGTTTTGCCTGCTTGACATCAGACAATTCACGATGTTTTAAGTTGAACAAAACTGAATGTATCAAAGAAGACGTGCGACGGAAATTAACATCTTTGTTCGGGCATGTGTTGAGAAATTACCGGCGACTGCTTCCATCTGTCAGAAGTGTCTCAACAGAGTGTCATCAAATTATGAATTCAAATCCAGTTTCTTGAAAAATTTGTCAGAGTATATGGAATATTAAAATATTCTCCAGTGCATCAAGTTGCCCCTTCTTAACCCACTGCCAACACTTACTAGTACCGTATATTAATGTCAGAATGTGGTACCATGGGCATGGACTTCTTAATATTAAATTATTTGCTAAAATATTTATAGTCTTGTATTGAATTATAAGTGGGTCCCAGTTAGAGAAACTGTCTTACAAATGAATGATGAAATGATATCTACATGTACATGTCATGCTTATTTGTTACATAACATGGACAACTTAAAAATAATGCGATAGGTACATGTAGCTGGTGTTATAGTATGTAGCTTATTCATTTTTTTAAATATGGATAGATAAATTAATAACTTGGATGTACATGTAAGTGTAGATATATGCCAAAATATAAATTGTTTAAAGATGGATTATCTCTTTAAATAACAAATTTTAAATAGTTGCGTGGGTATAAAATAATAGATATGAACTGAATACCTATGTCCGGAAAAGCTTCTATCAATTAATATTGATTTTATTTCGAATATAAAATCGGGCCCATTTATGTTACTATTTTTAGAACCGACCATTCGGATGAGACCTTATTGCGATATAGAGCACTGGGCTGTTCCCACGGCTACGCAACGAATGTCAAATGTCACAGATTGGTTGTTTGTATTGTTTTGTTCCAACGATATAAGCGATAACGAGTATAATTAACATCTATTTGTGACAAAATTGCACAATATAATTTCTGGTCTCTGTTAACAGTAACCACCATTGTTCGTTAGCTGAACAAACACACCTTTTTAGACCATAAAATATTCGAAATAAAATTAATATTAATCGATAGAAGCATTTCCGGACAGGAGTCTTCGATTCAAATCTAATATTTTATACCCCGGTAACTATATAATACATGTTTACAAAGAGATAATCCACCTTTAAACTATAGTTTTAGCACGCAGTAGGTGCTGCCCCATTAAGTGGCTCACGCATGAACACAGTGTGATACTACATGTATAATAGTGCCATTCTACTGGATGCAGCAATCTGCTAATGCCATGAATGTCGGTCATGTTGATATATGCCCTTTAACTTTTACGTAGCTTATTTCTCTGAGTAGCTAAGATGTTTCCCTGAAAGTTAAATATTATATTATATCATCACAAACGATCTTCGTCGGGCTTTTTAAAGTCTTTAATTTAAGTTACCTGTATCCGGTTCTCATACACTAGAGTAAGTAATTAACGAACAAAAGCTAAAACAATCACATATGGGGTTTCTGCATGCATGTAGCGTTTAAACAATTATTGTCAAAATCAATTTATAGATTCCCACCAAATCATATTCACATATAAGGCTTATGTTTGGTGGGGTAATTATAAATAGTTATATACGTTATCGAAAGTGCATGGAACTGAAACTAACCATTGGGCCTATATTACTTGGCGTGCTGGAGGAGGATGTTCATTTCAATCACAACATGGCATCGTGTAAATTTCAACGATAGTCGACAAACAACGTCATCGTGTGTAATATATTAGATTTGAATCGAAGACTCCTGTCCGGAATTGCTTCTATCGATTAATATTAATTTTATTTCGAATATATTCTGGTCTAAAGAGGTGTGTTTGTTCAGCTAACGAACAATAGTGGTTACTGTTAACATAGACCAGAAATTATATTGTGCAATTTTGTCACAAATAAACGTTAATTATACTCATTATCGCTTATATCTGTGGAACAAAACAATACAAACAACCAATCTGTGACATTTGACATCCGTTGCGTAGCCGTAAGAACAGCCCAGTGCTCTATATCGCAATACGGTCTCATCCGAATGGTCGGTTCTAAAAATAGTAACATAAACGGGCCCGATTTAATATTCAAAATAAAATCAATATTAATTGATAGAAACTTTTTCGGACATAGGTCTGCAGTCATATCTATTATTTTATACTCACGCAACTATTTAAAAAAATTTATTTAAAGAGATAAACCATCTTTAAATAGGACAGTGCATCTTTAAATTTTAAAAAGATCATCTTCAATATCGCCGTGAAACAAAAATTATTTGTTTATAATACTCCAATGTATAAAGTGACCAGTTAAAGCCAGTGAGTTAATGGCTTTTAATGAAGACCTAAACCCTCAACCGCATGGAAGTACTTGTCAGTTACGTGTTATACGATCCAGTGTCAGAATGTAGAGGGTAACTTCTGTAAACTTGGCTCTGGTAACATTCTCTGGAAGTTTGCTTACTTTGTAAGTTCAAACGTATATCTATCATCACTCCCACAAGCGCCTCCAAAAATGAGGCTGGGGGAGAGTCGAATCTTAATTCTTCCATGCGATATATTCAACCATATTCCTCGGTTCATATACATGTCCATGTATACATCCGTGGGTAAGTGAGAAAATAAGCGATAACTTCCTTGGTTGAAGCACAAGATCCACGAACCCTCTTCATTGACTCAAATAGCGGAACTCTGCCAAAGTTTATTAACCCTTTACCCAACAAACCGGCCAAAACCGGCCAAGTAAAGCTTCAACAGCCTAAAATATCTTCGGTCTGTCTCAATATAACCATACAAATATGGATATCATTGAAACCGGCTCCTTGACCACATTGTGATAGTTACAGTTAGCCCTGTGCCAATGCATTCTCTTATATATGCGAGTCGACCATAGGTCGCCTCGCATATATAAGAGAATGCATTGGCCTAAAAAAAATCTTTTTTTAACACTTTTTACCATTTTTTCTTACATTCTTTAACAATTTTATAATTTTTAATGTGTTAAGCCAATGCATTCTCTTATATATGCGAGGCGACCTATGGTCGACTCGCATATATAAGAGAATGCATTGGCACAGGGCCCTTCTGTTGGGTAAAGGGTTAAGCCATTGCATATTAGCCCCGTGCTCAATTAGTGTATCAAGAATTTCAAGGCGGCCTTTATCAACTGCGACACGAGCGGTGCTAGTATTATGTCGGATAAGGTCACCTTTCTTGTTGTACTTCATGGGTGGTTCGACGTCAGCACCACCAAAATTAATAGTAAATTCACCATCTCCAAGTCGCCTCCATAATAAGCAACTAACAGCGAAACAAAATCAGAATCGTTTCCGGACTTTCCAACTCATACGTATTATTTCATACCCATGACACAATCTAAAACAATATTTGAAGAGATAATCCATCTTTAAAGATGGATTATCTCTTGAAATAACAAATTTGAAATAGTTGCGTGGGTATAAAATAAAAAATATTAACCGAATACCCCTATCCGTAAAGGCTTCTATCAATTAATATTGATTTTATTTCGAATATTTTATTGGGACATTTTATTTGTCTATTTTTAGAACAAACCATTCGGGTGTTACCATAATTATAGCGATAGAGAGCATTATGCTGTTCCTATGGCTACGTACCGAACATCAAATGTCCTAGATTGATTGGTTGTATTGTTTTATTCCATAGTTATAAGCGATAATGAGTATAACTAACGTTTATTTGTGACAAAATTACACAATACAATTTCTTGTCTCTGTTAACAGTAACCACTATTGTCCGTTAGCTAAACAACCACACATTTTTAGAACAGAAAATATTCGAAATAAAATTATTATTAATCGATAGAAGCATTTCCGGACAGGAGTCCTCGATTCAGATCTAATATTTGATTCCCCGGTAACTATATAATACATGTTTACAAAGAGAAAATCCACCTATAAATAATTTTTCAAATAATTTATTCAAATTTTAAGATACATTCTATTAACATTTCACTATATATAACTATTTATTACAGTACAGTGTTATTGCTGTTCCATATTTACAAATCCGTATGGAACGTACGTTCCATACGCATCTCGTTGACGTAAAATGACGTAGATGACGTTCGCCTCAACCATGAAACTGGAACTATTTAAATAAAAGAATCATCACACATGACAAACCCGTCCTGTACGAGCCTAAATAAACCTTCTAATTCTGTATTTTAGGACGCGATTTAGGATTCTAGGACGCGAAGCCTGTAATAAACACAGAACGACATGGTGTGTAAACGGGTTTCTCGACCCGGCAGTCGTGCTCTCGTGGAAGGATAGAACGCGAGGCGCAAGCGCCTCTCGTTCTATCCTTCCGCGACAGCACTCGTGCCGTATCGACAAACCCATTTACACATCGTGTGTTACGCCAGCTTTTGAAGTAATGACCACTTTTGAAGTAGGTCTCCACTTTTGAAGTAAAAAACGCCAGCTTTTGAAGTACATCATCACGTTTGTAATAAAATCGCCAGCTTTTGTAGTAAAGTGAGGTCTCCGCTTTTGAAGTAAAAAACGCCAGTTTTTGTAGTAAAAAAACTAGGTCTCCACTTTTGTAATAACAAAATTACAGCTTTTGATGTAAACTGACTCAATACATTTTGACGGGCGCTGAACGATTTTCATGACATACGAGTGTGACTTGTGACTGAATATATTTAGTGAGTCCAGTTCCGTGACAAAAGAATCCACACCGGTAATTGACCATACGAGTGTGACGTGGTTTGAATAGCTTTCAGTCATACCAACTCAAGAGAAATCACACAGTCAATCGCCCATACACGTGTGACGTATTCCAAAAGGCACTTAGTGAGTCCGGTTCCATGACAAAAGAATCCACACTAGTAATCGACCATACGAGTGTGACGTGATTTGAATAGCTTCCAGTCATACCAACGAAGATAAACCACACAGTCAATCGCCCATACATGTCTGACGTGTACCAAAAGGTACTTAGTGAGTCCGGTTCCGTGACAAAAAAATCCACACCGGCAATCGACCATACGAATGTGACGTGGTTTGAATAACTTCCAGTCATACCAACACAAGATAAATTACACAGTCAATCGCCCATACACATGTGACGTGTACCAGAAGGCATTTAATGAGTCCAGTTCCATGCCTAAGCATATAAGAACACACATAGGTGGTCAATCATACGAGTATGCAATCTTGTTCCCAGTCAGTCCGGCAACCTGACGATCCACCCTGGTGAACGACCTTATAGGTGCGACGTTTGTTAGAAGTGCGCCGTGACCGTGAGTCTTACAATACATACGAGAATCCACGCTGGTGACCCGATGTGTGTCTGAAGACGTGCTGTCAGTCCAGTAACATGGCAACATGTATATTTCCTCAAAATTGGGTGACGTGATAAATGTATCAGTTACAATGGAAAATAGTTGGTCTATTTGTCCTCTTCTTTGGAATAACAGTCCTGTGTCAAACTTCCAACTCGCAATGTTCCTGGTGCCAAAATGTTTAGTCTCCTTTTTTAATTTTATAGTCGATTATCAATAATGATAAATACGTCCATTTTCTTAACGTGGTTCATTCTGACTGGCCAACTATCAAACAAAGGACGAAAGTCTAGATGTCGGGTGATTACGAATGTCATACAAAAAGACACACCCATTCTGCATAATTTCACGAGTCATTGTCCCAGTTAGATTGATATTATCATACACGTGCTATAGAATAATAAGTCAAAGATGTTCATTCAATTTACATCTGAAATACAATCTCCTTTGGACACTTTAATAACGAGAGATAATGGTTCCTGGAATTACAAACTAATTTATTGAACATACTCACGACTGTTATGGGATAGTGTTATATCGTTCGAGACTTCGAGACAGCTCTAGAACCACCAAGAGAGGAAAAGGGATAACAAAAAAATCGCATACCATATCGCTGTGTAGATCCGGTCTCTTTGGGTGCTTCAGTTGTAATGTTTTATCATAACATTTAATGTTCAGATGTTATGCTGTGGTGATTCACCATGGCGGCCAGTGTAGCCCGTGTTCCGGGCGTGTATTATACCACGTGGTAGCCATATCTGCGATTGCATTGTTGGATGTAAGTCCTCTGCGATTGGGAGGTGTCAACATTTGCCACAATCGCCAGTAACTGTTGTTGCCCTGAATAGGGCAGGTATGTTACGAAATTGTTGAACCCGTTGCTGGTAAGTCGAGGGACTGGCATATATTCTATTTTGTGTTATACATAATTAGATTTGAAAGTTGAACTTTCCCTGTATAGCGACATAATGCCATCGAATCCGTTATTTTACATACTCAATCATCAGAGGATATGTGAACCCAACGGTTTCCATACAACACATTACTGGCCCCCGATTTGTATAGCTGGCCACGTTTGACGTAGTTCTAATACTTCGGTTATGTGACATAATATCAATGATCGAAATTGTTGTTAATATCGCCTTCCAGAGACGAATCTAATAAACCAAACATTTCCTGCTGTCCCTAACGCGTCGGGTCACATAATTTCGAGGGTATGAATATGCAATTAAAAGTGAGGCCAAATATACCAACTATTTTCCGTTGGAACTAATACATCACCTAAGAAACTATATATGTTGTCACGTTACTGGACGGACAAAACGTTTTTAGTCTTGTCTGACTCAATGCCACATCAAACTTCTTCTGCAAAGGTCGCACTTGTAAGGGCATTCAATAGTGTAGGTTGTCAGACTGACCGGGAACAATCTTACATACTCGTGTGATTGATCAGCTATGTGTGTTCATATGCTTAGGCAGGGAAACGGACTCACTAAATGTTTCTGGTACACGTGACACTTGTATGGGCGAGTAACTCTGTAAATTATCTTGTGTTGGTATGAATGAAGGCTATTCGAATCACGTCACATTCATATGGTCGATTACCGGTGTGGATTCTTTTGTCACGGAACTTGACTCACTAAGTGCCTTTGGTACATGTCACACGTGTATGGGCGATTGACTGATTTCTCTTGTGCTGGTATGACTGGAAGCTATTAAAACCACGTCACACTCGTATGGTCGATTACCGGTGTGGATTCTTTTTTCACGGAACTGGACTCACTAAATATATTCAGTTACAAGTCACACTCATACGGGCGATAGCCCTTATGGATTATCTGGTTGACTTTGTCATGAAAATCGTCCACCGCCCGTCAAAATGTATTGAGTCAGTTTACTTCAAAAGCTGTAATTTTGTTATTACAAAAGTGGAGACCTGGTTTTTTTAACTACAAAAGCCAGGGGGTCTGGAAAAAAATTGCACATATAGGGCCCAAAAAGTTTTTTTCGACCCCGAGGGACCCACCACCCCATTTTTGCAAAAAAAATATTTTTTTCCTCCAAAATTTTGGGGACCCACCCCCCCTTTCTCATGTTTTTATCAAAATTTCAGAAATTTTTTTTTGCCGTTCTTCAAACACTGTGTTAACTGCCTTACTAATTGGTAAACACAGATCAGAAAAACAAAAAAATAAACTGTATTTCCAGGTGTTTCCTTGTGTTTTCAGTATCTAACAACAATACTAAAGCATTGTGTAGGTAGATTATATGTCACAAATCGCCCCATACCCCCATTATAACCTTAATATATCGAGTGTGTTGTGTCTGACAGAGAACACTGGCCAGTGTAAATAGTGGTAAACCGGTCAGGGGTTCCACAATTATATGTGCATAACCAAAGAACTCTTTAGTCTTATCCACCAGGGTGTATGGGGTGGGGGAGGGGAATTGTTTTTGGTTATGTATACACTTAGATAATATGGTTATTATACCGCCCGATATTAGTCGGCGGTTATATAGTTGACATCTCGAGCCGTCCGTCCGTACAAACATTTTGCATTATAACTCAAGAGTCAGTCAGTTGTCATGTTTTGATGCCCTATGGCATGGTGAAGGACAAGAATCGGGGAACGAATATGCATAATATCACGGGTTGTGACCATCAATGCCTACCAGAGTTATGGGCCTGTTCGACTTTATGAAATTCAGTCCGTACAAAGTTTTTGCAATATAAGTTAAAGTGTCGGTTGTCGAATTTTGATGTGGTTTGGTATGGTGATAGATCATAATGAAGAATTGAATGTCATTTCTCAATGCATCTGAATGCATCACATTAATATTTCAGTTCATCTATTTGTAAGTGATAACAGTATACAATTAGTATTTTAGTTTAGTCTTGTTGAGCAGTAAAGCTCCAAGGTGAAGTTCGGAAATTTAATGAGAATAGTGTCACCTTCAGTTGGGATTGTCTGAGCAGTAATCAGTAACGGTCATTCATCATAACCAATTCAGTTTTATTTGGATAATTGTTGCAAATTAACATTACTTGCAATCATTCAAGATGAGAAATAACCAGAAGGAATGAATTTGATTACATGCCAGAACAAGACAGTATTTCAGACATTTGAAATTTATGAGATACCCTTTTCATTTTCTTGTTATGCAACAATCAGGTTAATGATATCTGGTCATCATTGAGTATCCACCATGTAGTATCCAATTTGTGATACAGTTTTTTTGTTTTATTACTTTTATTCAAGTAATACAACTGGGTAATATATTTATTTTGTTACTAAATATTTCTTCCGATGATCATAAGTTTCCTGAACGCTATTATAGTGGTCTACTGTGAAGAGGTCCGGGATCCTGTGAAATCCAGAATGTTGCTAAATCTGAGGCTAAAGAGTCACTATAGCTGCCTATATAGCCCCATACCAACAAGCATGGTACTAACATGCTTACAAACAACATTACATGGTCAGTACTTGTAAATTGTTTGAAAAAAAAAACCATTTTGGAAATTATTTACAAGCACAATGTTTTCAGCCTCTGGACCTTATCTTATCTTATCTTATCTTATATTGTAAATACCTCCTATGTCAGGAGAACCGCCGATGGCCCGACGTTGGCATACGTACACACTCACACGGCTGTATAGACTTTGTGTTAGTATTGTTATTCTATATTGAGGGGTATTTTTAGTAGGACTTGTTAGTACTGTTACATATATACATACCTGGAGGAGTATTTTTACCACGCTTGCGAACCAGACTGAGACTCAACTCGACAGGCCTGAAATTTTTTTTATGTCTATACTTATACATACCCTGTTAGGCAGGTAACTCTATCTACATATCTACAACGTACTGGAAGCTTACGCCCCGAAGGGAGGAATTTAGTCATGCAAAGAGTAAAATCCAAGATAGCTGCTGGACCACCCACCCCGGCCTATATACGGATTTTTTTTGCAGACCCCATCCCCCCCCCCCCCCCCCCCCCCGCAAAAGCTGGCGTTTTTTTACTTCAAAAGCGTAGACCTCACTTTACTACAAAAGCTGGCGATTTTATTACAAAAGTGGTGAGGTACTTCAAAAGCTGGCGTTTTTTACTTCAAAGGTGGAGACCTACTTCAAAATGGTCAATTACTTCAAAAGCTGGCGTGACAGAGGGGTAACCAAACCAACTTACATTTATGCAAACATTTGACTGGCGCGCGCGTTCCAGACGACCACATGCATTGTCAACTTTGAGTTTTTAATTGAGACACATTAGCTTCACTGGCAATTGGCATAGTGGTTTCAGGTAGGGCAGACTGAATATCAGTTTCTGTGACAAACTCATCATTGAAGTGTCCATCGTTTTCCAGATTACGAGGTGGATAACTTGTGAACTCAGTACTGACAATCGCCCTATTAGCGGTGTCACTATGTGCGACCAATTTATTGTTAGCGGGACTTGCACGGAAGCGGGGTAACGTCGCAAGAGCTATACTCTGTGTCCTTCACCTTCCGACTCACGAGACATTTGTTGTGTACATGTTCATGACGTCACACTTTTTTGCGTCGATTGAAAGCATGGCCGCATTCGTTTCTTTTTTTCAACGCGATTCACAGTTTTGTGCGATTATTATGTTGCGCTTTGAAGGACAACAATGGGAATTGATCAGTAGATATGCGAATGGGGTTATTCTTCGTGGAAATGACAAAATATGACCAGATATCCCATATAAAAAGGCGACATATGATGATGATCATCTGGACTGAAGTAGTGAAGAACTGAATTGAATGATTCGACGCGAAGTTAGGTAAGTGCATGTAATTATAAAATAATTTTTCGATAATCAAGAGATAAACGTGGACACGACACATTACTTATTCAACGTTTCATTGAGAACCCAAAATCGATGTACTAAACCTTTATTTGTGTAAAAAACCTCGTTTGAGGTTCTTCGAGATCATCATCATGTGGCCACTGGTCAACTCAAAATACTCACCCATGATATAACTTTATAAGGGGAAACACTCTAAACCAAATATGATACTAATGCCAGTAATGGTAGTAGTAATATAGTGTGGAGTATTTCATCTTGCACTATGGTAGTGACTCGTGAGTCCGTGTAACTGATCACGTGATCTCGAAGAACCTCGATCGAGGTTTTTAACACAAATCGAGGTTTAGTACATCGATTTTGGGTTCTCCCTGACCTGTCTATAGCTATAATAGTTATGTACAGGTGCGTACATGTAGCTTGGATCCACAAATAGTGGGGGGGGGGGGGCGTTTCTGGTGTCTTTTCTATCAGAGGAATCGAGACAACTTTTCAACAACCATATGACACCCCAATAACGAATTCGGGGTCTCTAATTCTGCTAGATCATAATCTACGGTAGTTTCAATCCAAACTCCAGGCAGTGTTACCAATACCACTACAGTTTTAAAGGATACTATCAAAGAATTTCTTACATACGTCATTTTCCCTGAGTTCACCCCACAGTCATCGGGTTTATTCATGGATGAAGCTGGCTAATTGTTTTACGAGTCTATCCTCTCATGGTGCTTGGTTTACGGCGAGTCCCTCGCAACAACTATGGTATGACTATGAATTCACTTGTCAGTCGATGCCACAGTTGTTGGAAGATTTTATCAAAATCGGCTGCTAAGTACACATATCATTACTTTAATAATAATATGGACAAGTATGGAAAGCTTCTGTGTGAAATTGACAAGTCGCCATCCGAGATTGTAACGTCATAACCAATCCGTGCTTCTAATTATAGCCTGTGACTCGGATGGAGAAGTGTGAGATTTTAAATTTTTGTGTTGTTGGAAATTCACATTAATAAATGTTGCAAGAAATGCCAAATCATTTCGGATTTGCAGTGTTGTTTTCAAGACATATATATATAGTTGATTGAGTTACAATTAATACATTTTTTATGCTGAAATAGGACTTGAAACTAGTTGTGGTAGATGGAGTCCAGTTGCCTCTGTTCCAGTAAATTGGCAGCTTTCCATACTTGTCTATATATTATTGTTATTGAAGTAATGGTGTGTGTATTTATCATTGGATTTTGATAATAATTTCCAACAACTGTGGTCGATGGCTAGGATAATTACATATGCGAGACATATTTTTTGGGAATTTTGTTGGTGAGGAGGGGTGCGGGGCACATGCCCCCCCCCCCCCCGTGGCTACGCGCCTGGTTATATAATATAATATAATATATATTATTACCACTTTATAGGGCGTTCTCTAGGCCATTGATAATGTTTTTCGGGGCGTTCCAAATAGCGTATTGTTACCAGAACAGCGGGCCGCGGGCCGATAATGAGAAGCCTAGTTCAATATCGGCCCGCCGCCCGGAAACTATAGATCTCGTTTATTATCGCGAGAGTTACGTCCCTTCAACTTCCGATCTGGCGTGGTTATTTCAAGAAAATAATGGGAAGATGTATCCGATTTCCTCGACACTATAATGGTTTTATGATTGGAATTCACGCTATATGATTGAATTATTGTATCAAGCGTAAGTATGCATTGATAATTTTAGCTGTCAACCTCTCATTGGTTGTTACTCGTCTCCAATGAGCACTGGGTTTTCCCCTGTCCTATTGTCGAGACTCCGTCAGTCCGTGTCAGCTGACAAGTCAAATGGTATCAAATTTAAATGTTCTTGAAAATATTTCTCTCTTAATCTA
Source organism: Siphonodentalium dalli (assembly GCA_032622095.1). Taxonomy (NCBI): domain Eukaryota; kingdom Metazoa; phylum Mollusca; class Scaphopoda; order Gadilida; family Siphonodentaliidae; genus Siphonodentalium; species Siphonodentalium dalli. The sequence goes on along the minus strand of CP136063.1, from coordinate 65,136,158 downwards.
CTTCATTATTCCACTAAATCCTCAAATGGGTCAAATGTCCAAAACTGTGGTAATAATAGTAATAACATGATTTCATCGGGCATTATGGTTTATTAACGGCCCTCTGGAATGATTAACAGCCCTCGGGCCTATTAGCGTCCCTCGACTTAGTCTCGGGCCGCTAATAGGCCCTTGGGCTGTTAATCATTCCAGCCGGGCCGTTAATAAACCATAACGCCCTCAAAAATCATGTTATTGTTATACTAGTAGCTAATTATTTTTTTGTTGTTGGCTTCGTAATCATCTAGCTGATTAATGTCACTGGTGCTTTAACTGCTGGTGCTGTATTCTCTAGGTGCTATTCTATTATATTATTAATTTAATATATTACTTAGTAGTATTAATTTATAATATAGTTAAGGATTAGGGGACTGCGATTTTCCGGTAGCCAGCTAACTGGGACCTTTTGGCTAACTGCGACTGTGGCTAACTGGGACCTCAAGTCTGGATAACTGGGACCTTTTGGCTAACTGGGACCTTGGCTAAGGCCAAAATAAAAAACTTCCCTGTTTCCGATAACAATGGGATAATTTTCCAGACAGGCAGGGATATTTGTTTTCCAATTTTTTTGTTAAACCTTTCAGCTGTAAGTGATATAATAGTGTAGTTACAGCCGCATGGAATATGGTAGATCAATGTTCCTTGAAAACGAGCCAAGCATTGGGTAAACACATGCTGTCCCTTGAATCATTCACTCTGCTGTATGATCTCTACCAATAACTGACTTATTTTTGCTTTCGGGATTGGGGAAAAAACAATAAATATTCACATTGACACTCTAACAGGTAACTTTTGACTATCCTTCTGCAGAAAATTGAAAACAAAAATTGAGGCAGGCAAGAAAATCTCAACCAGGCAGGGTATCGGAAACAAAGAGGTTTTCTTTTTGGCCAAAACTGGGACCTTCAGATTTATTTTTAATATGATTAATATGACAGCACATATGGGCAACCAACAACACGTCCACATGTTTCATGGGAGTGCCTATACATACATGTATAAGAAATGGAATGGGCTTTGTTAATTTTGGTGCCCCTAGCCCCCTACCTGATCTAACGGTACAAAATAATTATATTCCTCATCTATAGCACGGAGATGCATGTCTATATACAATATGAACCTATTTGCATGGAAATATGTTGCAGTTCCAGATGTAAGGGTAGGTGGGCACAGTTAGTCATGGGGCAGATATCTTATTGGATAAATTTACATATAATACTGAATAAACCATAGATATTCATAGAAATATATCAGTGGATAAAAATAAAGAATAAAAATAGCTTTGTCAGACCTTCAGATTTATAGAGGTAAGATTGACAAAATAATTTTGTAAAAAAAAATTATTGAGTCATGTAGAACAAATCTAAAATATTTTTAAGCTATAACATAAAACAAAGTAAACAATAAATATGAATTTAATGTTCTATTCTACTAATATATACATGTATAATATATAACCAAGGTCCTAATAGTATTTAATTCTGCAATGGAACTTAATAATGTAGCCTTGTAGGGATGTTTCAAGTTCCAATGGCGAAATGCTAAGATGCCAGCACAGTAATGCTCTAAGTAATCGACTTCTTAACCACAGCAGAATTATGGGTAACTTTTTAGGATTTAGTCAGAAATATGGCTTGTTGCCATTCATCGGAAAGCTCTCATAATTCTGCTGTGGTTATGGAGTCGATTAATTAGGGCATTACTGTACTAGTAGGTCTTCTATAAAAATAACAATTATGACCAATGCAAATATATTTATCAACTACAGCTACATGCATTCTTAAAGTAATTGACACTTTCATTCTTATGTCCCAATGCCATATAATAATGTAATAGTGGTTTTTGGGAATTTTCTCCAATATTAATAATCGTGCTGAGTGCACTACTGACACTATTATTAGAGAGAGAGTATATAGGTTGTAAAATACTGTAGTTAACTTTAAGGACGTGGCACATGTCAGAGTTCTACCAAACTATCGTAAAAATTAACTACGTTGAGCAAGATTATTCTCAAGTTTGATTTGATCACCCTACCAGTGTTTCACATAACTTTAGTAACTGATGTTAGTACTTGATACTCAAAATTAAAGGGGTACTGTACACTAAATGTGGCCATTTATGGGACCATCTCCGTTATGGTAATTATAATGAAACTGAATTTATGACTCCAGTCATAAAATCATTTCCATTATAATTACCACATTGCTTGCATCATTGTCTGAAATTCAATCATTTGTTGCATATATTATGTTGAGTATAAAAAGAGATGTTCCCATAAATTGCCAGATTTTGTGTACAGTAACCCTTTAATTGTAACTTAAGAAATTAATTGCATCATGCTATATAATTGTCAACCTTGGATATAATTGTCAGCTCTGATTAACTATAACTAAATAACCAGCAATTTATGATCAAGCAACCAGACTAGTACACAAACTCTCATTTATTTGCTTTCAAACTGTTTCCTTCAAATTCTTTGCCATGGCTACACAAGTTTGAGACCTTCTTAGTTGTGGATATTTTTCTTTCATTTTCTCTATTCTCACAATCTCGGTTAGCTGCACTTTATTCCAGGCTTCCCTTCTTTGGTCGTTGAAATGTTCAGGAAGATCTGATATTCAGAATGAAGATGTATAAAAAATATTAGCATACATGTACATTGTAGGTTCAAATTCAATGTAGTGTTGATTTGTATACTATTCGATATATTAAATAAAGAAATTAAAATATTATTTTGATTCATATTGATGACATTGGTTGATAGACATTGGTTGATTTTATGGTTGATTCATTACATTTCAATTTAATATTTTAACTTCAATACTTTTGACCCTGTGTGGTCCCCAGTAGTTAAACAATTAATCCGCACGTGGTGCAACCTCTTGTTCAACCCAGCTTTGTCAACTAGTGTCTTTAATATCTATTGATGTTTATTGTGCATGCATTGCAGAATGTTTTGAGCCTAATTTTATACATACATATCTATTGTTATTACTATAGCACATTATTTTAGCTGTTGGAACAAACCTCCCATTTGAAGATAAATGTTTATTTTGAGAAGTTTAATAAGTGATACATGTATTATTGACTGAATTGTATTATACTTACTTGGATCTGTCAAGATTGGATCGTTTAATCTCGCTTCATTTGCAACTGGCCCTGACTGAACTGGGGTGATAGTGATCCTCTTCAAACCTGTTTGAGAATAATCAGAGTCACGTGGGTGTTGTGTGGCTCTTGTGTGAATTGTAATGGGAAATATTCGCTCTTATGCTTGGTTATATATCAGAATATGTTACCTGATTTCAGCGTAGCATCATGCCAGCTGGTATGTCATATCACGCATTTTTTGCGCTACACAATTTGCTGAATGAACCACTGGGACCATATGTTTACTGGCAATCGTTCATCGATAATCATGTCTGCACGTAGCTATTGACATCTGTTTTTTCGTACATATTTGAAAACAATTAAGCTCATCTCTCGCCATAATTGCAAAATGCCCTCTTAGTGTGTGACTATCAGGTTTGAATCTAACGAAGATACTGCTTTGTTTGAAAAATTGTTGTCCCGATAAATGGGAATCAATACGTTGGAAAATTGTACTGATATTGATATCACTCAAATTTTGACAATTTTCGACGACCATTTTGGTAGCCATCTTGAAATGTCGACACATTCTCAGCCATGCACATCCAAAGCATATTGTTTACAATCAGACGTCCATATCGAGACTTTATTCGTGTTTGGTCAATTTGACTTTGTGAGTAATTTGCCCTAGCTATTTATTAGTTTCGGTGGCTATGTTGAACGCCAACTTGAATTTCTGGATAGTTTTGATGTGTTATTCTGCGTCTAATGACACCAAAATCCCTTTCTTGACATTTTATTCTGTTTAACACTCAAATGACCATATTACACAATGAAACAACGCTTAACGGACCAGCTGGGAAGGCAGAACCTGATACTTTTAATAGACCTTTGCCGTGGGCTGATTGTTTTGACCGATAACAATGTTCCGGCTCCGAATACCAGTTTTTGTACTTTAAATACCGATTTGCCGAAGACACACGAGGAGGTCCGGCAAACTTCGGCGGTACCACCAAGCTAACAGGTGAAAACAATGTTTTAACGTGCGATAAAACCTGGAATAAATCAACGAATAGATGCTATGCTCGCGGTAAGATTGTAGATAAATGATTTTTCTGACGAAATATGCCGAAAACCCTGAGAATTATGCTTTTGTTGTTGAAATTCACGGGTCGAAGTGAAGAGTTTTGGGGGTACCTCGACAACAGGACTTTCCGTTCTTCTAAACCCTAATGCCTATAACTCCAAAAAAATCTAAAAAAAATGGCATAAAAGTCAGTGATTCCAACTTCTGTGCACGGCACTGTTAATAGCAACATAACACACTTTTTTGTATTTGAGATTTTGTTGAAATATTTTGGGTATTGTAGTAATTTAGAACATAAACATAACCATTTGATTGAGTTTCATTACTTAGAATTGGTCTAAGTTAGAAAAATTGACTTTGAAAACATTTCAGTTTTAAGACATGAGAAATTCATATTTCGAGAAATGCTCCAAAGTCGAACCCATGACATAGCACACACCAGGATTCACTCAGTTAGGTAATATTGTGTCCTTGTCTTACTTAAGGTTATATTCTGTTGAAATATGTTGGAATTGGTGGAATTAATTGTCAGTAATGAATGTGCCATGAGCGGCAAGTGGCGGACAACATGGAAAAAAGGAAGAAAATTGCAACATTTTGCCAGAATGTATATATCTCTGGACAGCAGCCTATAGAACGACACAGCATGCTGCAGCTAAGTTATGTGAATGACAATCCGGCTCACTTTATCGAATGTCCTTAATTTGATCTTGGTAATATTGCCTTTCACTTCATTAGAACTCCAAGAATATGAAGTTCAAAATGTATAACTTGCCTCTCCCTTATAATTACGGTAACTAAAAACTATGTCCCCCTGAGCACCGTATATTGGAAATAAATGGGCATTGGGCTTGTTATTCTGTTATCCTGATAGCATTCAGTCATACACTGTATGACAGTCCAGTGAGTACAACCAACTGATTTTCAATAATCTGTACTGTCACCACAGACCTTCTAAACAGTGATTGAGATCTTAATAAATAGAAATTTAATGCATCTATTCTCCATCACTTTGTACAAGAAGTCAATTTATAGTAAGGTAAGTGGATGGTATCTGGAGAAGTCGGCCCACACGGAGTCGGGCCCATACGAAGACGTCCCTACGCGAAGTCGGCCCCATTAATTAGAAGGGATTAAATCGGCTTAGTTTTATTGAGGTAGTGTTTATGTTGGCTAATGAGGTCCTCAATGTTTGCAAAAATATATAATATGATATCACTCAATTATGGAATGTGTTCCGTTTAGCATGAGTACAGTATCAAATAAATGCACGATGAAGACTTTTAATTTAAAGGTAGGCTCAGTTTACTATAGACCCTGCCTGACCAAGACTCAGAGTCCCATAAATGTTTGTGTTAAGGGACTGATGGTTCACTAAAGACCCACCCCTGTGCTCTACCACAACTGTTAAGAATGCCTGTGGCTGTCACTACAATACTTTACACATCACAGCTTTCAATGAGATTATTGCATATATTGTACATCCGAGCCTTGAAATAGTGTCTGTCATTTGCAGAATGAGGTCCCCAGAGGGCAAATTTAGTGATGCTAACCAGCATAGCGTGTTATCATCACCAAGTTCACCCTCTGGGAACCTCATTCTGCAAATGACAGGCACGATTTCAAGGCTTGAATGCACACAGTATAATATATATAAACCACTTTTACTTATGTTATACATACAGTTTATATTCACATAATGTTATACTATTTTGTGTAAAATTACACTTTCAACGTGTTTATTGCTGCTGACAAAATAAAATATAATCTAACACCTGTAGCGATCAGCTGTTGTGACCAGGTACTTAGGTGTGAAACTGAAACTGATAAAACGGTAATCACAACAATTGATAAGTTGTGTCGGAGACAATGGGAACAAGGCCATATGGGACTCAGAATATACGTATTCAATGTTTAGCTTCACCTACCACAAAATAAACAAGTGAAATATATTCTTATTATAGCTTTTGCTTCGTAAAAAGCGTTCCGTTCGCGAAAACGTGCTTCGATCAATGCTTCAGATCTGATCTAAAGCGGAAGTGAGAACTATTCAGTGAATTATCACCCTATCATATTCGTTTGTCTATTTATAGACACTATAAAATTTGGTTCGCCTTTAAAGGTGGATTATCTCTTTGTAAACATGTATTATATAGTTACCGGGGTATAAGATATTAGATTTGAATCGAAGACTCCTGTCCGGAAATGCTTCTATCGATTAATATTAATTTTATTTCGAATATTTTCTGGTCTAAAAAGGTGTGTTTGTTCAGCTAACGAACAATGGTGGTTACTGTTAACAGAGACCAGAAATTATATTGTGCAATTTTGTCACAAATAGATGTTAATTATACTCGTTATCGCTTATATCGTTGGAACAAAACAATACAAACAACCAATCTGTGACATTTGACATTCGTTGCGTAGCCGTGGGAACAGCCCAGTGCTCTATATCGCAATAAGGTCTCATCCGAATGGTCGGTTCTAAAAATAGTAACATAAATGGGCCCGATTTTATATTCGAAATAAAATCAATATTAATTGATAGAAGCTTTTCCGGACATAGGTCTTCAGTTCATATCTATTATTTTATACCCACGCAACTATTTAAAATTTGTTATTTAAAGAGATAATCCATCTTTAACTTTTACCACGTATTCTAACGCGTGGCCGATGAGAGCGCAGAAGGTAAATCCTTTTTTTTTCTCTGTCTAAAATATAACTTTTTATCCACGTGAACTTCGTTTAACCCAATTACTGTTTCCGCCTAATTTTCGAAAAAAATCTTTTATCATGTTCTAATTGATCCCGGTTATTTATTTGAGCACTAAATGATAGCTTATTAATTCGGCTTTCGTTTTAGCGCGAAATCCAAAAAGATCTATAAAGATCGAGTGTCATGTGATTCCATAGAATGCAACACCCCGCTCCGGTTCCATGGTCGGGATGCCTTTTTTAGAATACCGGAAGTCAGCTTACGAGCGACATCTCGGGGGAGGTAATGTACCTACTGTTAACTACTAACTTAGGCCGTTTCTGCCAGGTACTGGAGATCCAAAAAGGCGCCGACCGCACCTACCCTGCATGGCTGCCTGACCACGGAAATGGACATTATACCATGAAGTGAATACCCATATACATCCATGGGCGATCGGACAAGTCGCTAGCTGCAGCGGAAGTGAATAAATTAACCCATACGCTGCTGGTATAGGGGTATAGGGGTATTCACTTCATGATATAATGTCCTTTTTCGTGGTCAGGCAGTCAGGGGAGGTGAGGTCGGCGCCTTTTTGGATTCCACCGTACCTGGCGGAAACGGCCGCAAGTTAGGGGTTAACAGTGCCCTGTCCGCTCGAGCTATTGACTTGGGATTGGGACTTTGGTACATTCAGGTCCATACTACACGATAGTGCAAACCCCATCTCGATCGGACCCCTGGGGCGGTCCGGTCAGGTGCGGTCGGCTTTTAGCAAGAAACCACTCAACTCATTGGTTCAGCACGGACAGGAGACGCGCCATGGTACTTCGGGACATGTTGACTAGTATATAATTTAGGTCATAGTCGTAAATTTTACGCGTATATATGTGAATGACTCATGCGTGCGGGCCAAGATGGGCGTTTAAAATATAAATTGGGCGCATGCTTTTTTTTCCGATTTTGACGTCGGCTAGTGTCGCACAAATGATGGCAATTGCAAATATTTATTTTAGTTTTCTTGTGTTTTGTGGAAATTATCTCAGAAACATTAATTTTGACCGATTTTGTGTCAAATCGTACCATCGTTCTTCAACAAATGATATGTGGTTCCTGGTTATTATTATGTTATCATTCTCGGCACAATGTGGTGGGTTGTTAGTGACATATCCTTTCTCGGTACAATGGGGCAGTCCAGACGCCAGGATTTTTTTTTAAGGTTTTGTTCAACCGGCCACCAAGAAAATTTCCGCATATTGCCTGTTGTGGGGAACTACATTGCGGTCCATGCAATGGTGGATGTAACTTCTGAAAGTGTTGCAATTTTTTTTATTCATGGTTTTTAAATGAATAAAGCTTAAAATAACCATAAACTGAAATTTCAAACTACAGATGACAGTTAATGTCATGTTGGCATTATTTTCCTTTATAATCTTAGTAATAGAGATATTATTTCACATCGCCACACAAGATTTTGGAAAATAAATACTATTTTCGAAAAAAAATTATTTAAGTGCGTTTTTTGGGCAAATATTTGCTTTTGTTTCAAAATATTTTTTTTAACTGAATGCACACAGCTTGTAATTTCCCCACTAAATTCCGAGTGTTAAAGCGTAATAATTTTCTACGATAAACTGGGAAGTCGAATTGCTAGAAACAAACTTTGGATAATGCCTTGAAGGATTATTTTTTGCAAAACATATAACCCTCCCCCCTAAAATTGGAAAATTGTCATTTTTTTATAATAAGACGCTTGTTCTGTAACATAACAATGGAAATATACCCGTACCCGATCTTACCGTGCTCACAATGTCACCGGAGTGTCAAATTAATACCGAGTTTAGCTTTATATTCAAGACGACCTCCATCATTCAATCAGACCATACGGATGTGATCATATTATATTTAGTTGCAGGGCATAAAACTCAAGATTGAACAACTTTTGAACGTCTAAATGTTAACACAGCAACTTCCATAGTTTTGTAAGTGGATATTATAATCCTGAATTGTAATAATATACATTCACAACAAGCACTGAAATGGAAATATAATCATTTAGTTTTTTGGGAAAAATGTTATTTTTCGCCACTAAGTAACATAACATGTGCAATTAGTAATTGGTACGAAATAAAGACAGTTGGGTATGCTGTAAACTTGCCTCATCGCTCCCTTCTCCGTCACTCGTATAGTTATTGTCACAAAGTTCTTGATCGCAGCCACGTGCATCGGACTTGCACTTGCATATTGTGAGTTCGAGAACGGCAGTCGGAGCTGGAGCGAGTGACATAATTTCCGGAACAAGGTGCCCATTATAATTATTAAGTATCTAGCCATTTGGGCCGTGGTAATGGCAGCAACAACATTGGGAAAATAGCATGAGTCCAATGTCATCCATAAAGTTTATGGCTCTGTGCATCCCTCCCATCTCTAACTCGTCGTTATCAAATTTACCAGGGTTCCTCCATTTAGGCATCTGAGCCTTGCAGTATATTGCTTCGTCGTATGCTGCGTAAGACAAATTCTGTCCTTGAGTCCTGAACAAATTCTGGAACCGTTTCATCGTTGTATATACTGTTTCAAAATCAGTCGCTGAACCAGGAACCATTAGACAATATCCAATGTTAGTCTAAGGAACATATTCCGATTCACCACTCAAAATGTACATCGAATAACTTAGTCGGTATTGTACGTAAGAGAACATAGCTTTTGTCTACCAATCTCATGGATGCATGTTCTTTGGAACACTCGTTGAACCAACGGATGCGCATTTTCTCGTTAGATGCACTGGGCCCTGTTGTTTCCCTCCGAGATTAGGACACACACAAATTGTATTATCAAATGGAATGTGGGTTTCTGTGTGGCGTTCACCCTTCTTTGGGATAACACACAAGCAACCCCTACTGAGATCAGCGGCCTTAACACCATATTCACCACGTCGTGGTGGTATCCACCTACACATTCTGTCGCTCTGTTGAAATTATCACCAGCGCCTCGTGTCACTGGCCCATATGTCACATTGGTTGGCAGTGTCAGTCCGTCTGTCTCAATTTGTTCTAAAGCATCTGTAATACTGGACGATAACTACAATTCATTGAGCATAGCCATGGTGTTTGTCGCGACATTGATGGCATTCTGCATATTAAGTCTAAAAAAAAGCCTTCCACCTCAACTGTCCAAATGCTTCGTTCATCATATTATGCAAACGAACTCCATGGTTATACGACTTTCCGCATACATATAATAGCGAGTTTGCGATTTCAAACCGGTACCGGTACGGGTACGCGTACGGGTAGCTACCCGTACCGGTACACGTTTTGTAATCGCAAACTGTTTTACGGGTAGAATTCATCACATCGACTGGTAATGTATGGTGAGCCAAACGCAACAGAAAAACTAAATATTATGATGTAGATAGATTGCTATTGCCTTTATTGGCCGAGGTTGTATATACTTAGTGTTATGGATTGCTGGAAGTTTGTATTTAGATTAGATTGGTACCAGGATAATCAGTTGATTCCATCAAGGACGAGGCAGCATTTGGAAGGTAGTTGTGCTTGTCTTTCACTTATCTTGGTAACATTTAAAACAATTGGATTATACAAGTCATAGACCGGTCGAGTGTTGACTATAATTCGGTCGGAATTTTTAGACTTAGAAAATAGATTATGATAGCACAAATATACAATTACGTTATAGTTAATTTTTCCAACCACTATTCGGTGTAAAATGTATTGATTTAGACCCAGGGTCTAACAATATACGACGCGTACCTTTACTCAGACATGAGACCGAATTTGTCCCTCATTTTAGTTGGGGAATATTAAGTCATATTAAAGATGCATAATCCGAATTAACACTCCCAAGTTACATTTTGTTAGCTTTGCGATTGGGGGTAAACATAGTTGATTCGAGTCGAGGAACCCACCCATCAAAGCTCAGAGTGATCAGATATCGATTTTTAAAGTTTGTTATTTCTTGAAATGTGTAATTATTTGTGGCTCAGAAAAAGTGTCATCAAACCGACTGCCTCGGAAAAATTTGACGAAGATGGATAACTCTAAAATCAAGTGGTAATACGGACAAATTTCGTGACAATACGGCCATATTTCGATGAACAACATGTTGATAAATAACGCGTTTTTTTTTAATTAATGGATTCTGATAACAAAAGCGAATTTTGAAGAAATGTTGTTGTTGTTGTAACTTGATGATATGGGAACCATCTGGTCGGGTTGAGTACCTTTAAGTAACATTGGTTTGTAATCTTTATTTGTTGTAACAATAAAATATGTTAAAATGTAGTCTGTTTATTATATGTTTTGAATAAAGAGCGTTTGCTTCACTTCTATGTGAAAAACAGAAAACAGCTGAAACTCGTTCTGGCTATGCTTAGATTTCGTAGAGTTTGTATAGGTATTTCGTGTCTTTAGCGACCTGTAATATCCCCAAAACGATATACACCAGCACTGTGGTTCAAATGCGCCATGTCATTTCAGATGGTAAATATATATTAAAATGAGAAACCAGTCCCCACATACATACGATAAAGTAACTAAACGGTTGTATTCAAATTTTTAATATATACATGGATAAATCCACTGTATATTGATACCCTTGTACAATGGGTAGACACAGGGCTTGACGACAGGGATGTCTCACCCCAACTTTGGTCAAATGTTCAAGATTGGAAATTTCATATACCTGACACAAAATTTGTTGTAAATTCCAAAGGTTGAATTTGTTCTCGTACTTTGATTTTTCAACAATTTATTAATGGATAATTTGTTGTTTTCAGACCAACATTTGCATAATTTCCTCTTTTTTTTGGTAAACAATTTGGACTGAAATGACTATCAGAAACTTTTGGAAATTTTCCAACCTTTATGGGGGGGGGGGGGGGGTGTCAGCAGCTCTCAACAAATCCAACACTTGGACAGTTTGATGCCAGTCTGGATGCTAGGATTTAGCAAATTCCAATTTAAAACATTTCTCACACCGTGCCGAACCATGGTCGATCGGGTGGTCAGTGGTCAGCGGTCAGTCAGAAACTGGTAATTAATTTAAGAAACAAACATTTGGAGTGAATTTGCATGGCGTTAGACCACTAGATATTAAGATATAAAGATTTTTCAGGTTCACACATTTTTTGTACTGCATGGTCGGCCCAGTGGATTATATATATGCCCACCCAGCTAGTGACAAAAAGACTACTGATTCATTTAGAATATGCTACTATCCAAGCAGTTGTGAGGAACCAGTTGGGGGAAAAACCAAAGCCAAGGGGAGGTGCAAGTGGAATTACGCGCAAACATGTAATTTGATATGGTTCAACTTCAAGGGGTGTAGTTAGGTGGGCACCCTTCCTAACGCTGATACCATTTATAGCCACGTCCCTGCAATGGGTCGAGACTGCGTCTATAGCACCATCAACTCACTCAATTAACACAACCTGTCATTAATGCACTGAACAAAGTTGTTAGTGAAAATATCGGCGTTCCGTATTTATCTAAGTGCTTGAAGCCGCCTCGATACTTTGAACATAAAACTTGGGTTTAAATGACAACTTTATCTATGATATTTGCCCATGGAATCTTTAATAAATAGATTAACGCATAGCTAACTTGAATTTCATTGAATTAATGAACCTTTGAGTGAGAAAATCGTAGTGAAAGGTTACCGGTCAATGTGACACATCTACCCGTTCCAAATCGTTATCGCTTTATGCGCTACATCGAAAGTACCCAAGTTACCGTGACGATGTTAACCGATCTACCCGTACCAGTTCCCGTCCAACGGGTATCGCAAACTCGCTATTAATGGATTTACTGATAACGAGTTCGTTTTGGTCCGTGATTGATCATTAAAACATACTTTGTCTGAGAAATTATTTTCAATCTTTTCCTTCAGTTTCTGCTTAGTGTAGGCCGTGCTACACTTTGGTTTACCTATTTGTCGTAATATTTCCAGGAACTTTGATAGTAGTTCACCCATATCATTTGTGACACCTTTTTCTAAGTCCGGGAGAATATCACTCATCAAATGTTCCAGTGCAACATCGTGTGTGGTAATCGTGTTACTGGAGTTGGTGGTCTCCAGCAGATATTTACTATGACACAACCTGAGATATCAAGTGCTATCAACTTCGAAAAGTCACACCCAACACCCTTCGCCGTAGCATCATGTCACCCCCTTTTCCTTCGCACATTGTTCGATAGTTTCACAAAATGTAAATGTACTGACCCGAACTAATCTCTTTACTCCCAAGTGAGACCACTTTGTGCATATAAGACATCTAGTTATGAAGTCGAAATATTCTCTTTTAACTTTTGGATTTGTCTGATCAACAGTCGTGGAGGTGGGCTGTTTGACTAATCTGAGATTCGAAGATCTTTTGAAACTGGAGAAACAACTCTTATGCAAACTTATGTTGAGATATTTAAGGTCAATTCCATATTCTTCGCGGAATGTCGATAACCACGCTGGTAAGTCAGGCACATATGATGATCGACGAACATCCAGAGCAACTGAAAACGACTCCAAACCAGAATCGGAAGCTTTCCGCAGATTCTCATATTTTAATTTCTGATATATTAAACACCGTTTGAAATTCAACAAAATTTTACACTTTTGGCAACGGGTATTAATTTGAGAGGACTGGTCTCCATTTCAATTGAATCACTGAAATCTCCAGTTAAATGCAGCAAGTTATTACGGTTTGATACCAGGAATTTTCCGGAGAATTAAAAAGCAGGCAGTATCAGTTAGAAAACATTAAGGAATCGAAAGCTGATTTTAGCCCTAAAAATGCACTTCATTGCGTATTTTTCGAAATCAGTATAACTATTCGAGCTTGTGTTGTAGCTACGACATAGAAAATCTTCATTTTAACATGATGATTAGTAATGCCATAAAGCCATAACTTGTCATAGCTAGTTCGAGTTTTCGGTTTACGGTTAGTTTAAGCTGATAACGATGAATGATGGCGAAAAATAACTTTTGCACAAAACAAAATAATATTGCCAGTTCAGTGCTTGTTGTACATGTAAATTCCTATAACTCAAGATTATATTACTTCACGAAACTATGGAAGTTAACTTTTTCAGTTGTTGTGTGAACTTTTAGACATACAGAAGTTGTTCAAACTTAAGTTTTAAGTCCTGCAACTAAATATAAATTGATCACATCCGTATGGTCTGATTTCGCTTATTGGATGTGGGTGCCGTCTTGAATATTTATATGTAATCGAAAGGTTTGGCTTAAAGATGGATTATCTCTTTAAATAACAAATTTTAAATAGTTGCGTGGGTATAAAATAATAGATATGAACTGAAGACTTATGTCCGGAAAAGCTTCTATCAATTAATATTGATTTTATTTTTGAATATTAAATCGGGCCCGTTTATGTTACTATTTTTAGAACCGACCATTCGGATGAGACCGTATTGCGATATAGAGCACTGGGCTGTTCCTACGACTACGCAACGACTGTCAAATGTCACAGATTAGTTGTTTGTATTGTAAATTCCACAAATATAAGCGATAATGAGTATAATTAACGTTTATTTGTGACAAAATTGCACAATATAATTTCTGGTCTCTGTTAACATTAACCACTATTGTTCGTTAGCTGAACAAACACGCCTTTTTAGACCAGAAAATATTCGAAATAAAATTAATATTAATCGATAGAAGCATTTCCGGACAGGATTCTTCGATTCAAATCTAATATTTTATACCCCGGTAACTATATAATACATTTTACAAAGAGATAATCCACCTTTAAAGCTACATCTCGGTATTAATCTGACCCTCCTGTGACACCGTGGGCACGGTATGATCGGGTACGGGTGTATTTTTAGTCGAGTTTTTTTCCAAAACTCGACTTATAGTATGATGGGGGACGGGCGGACGGGCGGTGGACGGGCGGCGTGTTTTGCTTATAACTCAACCGTTTATTGACGTGTGTGAGTACATATCCATGCACGTAAGCTGCAGACAAAAAATCGGGTTCGTCCGCACATTTATTACAGAGTTATGGCCCTTTGCCATTTTTCACTGATTTTAGGCTCGTTAGCGCGACAACTTCAACAAACGTTATCTGATTCGATTGAAATTTGGAATATAGGTGTCTCCCAAGAATATCTCGGACGAGTTCGAAAACCGGCTTGGTCCGATAAAATTTGATAGAGTTATGGCTCTTAATTAGTCATTTTTCACGAATTTTCAGCTCGTTAGCGCGATAACTTCAACAAACGTTATCCGATTTGATTGAAATTTGGTATATAGGTGTCTCCCAAGAATATCTCGGATGAGTTCGAAAACCGGCCTGGTCCGATAAAATTTGATAGAGTTATGGCCCTTAATTAGTCATTTTTCACGAATTTTCAGCTCGTTAGCGCGATAACTTCAACAAACGTTATCCGATTTGATTGAAATTTGGTATATAGGTGTCTCCCAAGAATATCTCGGTCGAGTTCGAAAACCGCCAGGTCCGATAAAATTTGATAGAGTTAAGGCCCTTAATTAGTCATTTTTCATGAATTTTCAGCTCGTTATCGCGATAACTTCAACAAACGTTATCCGATTTTATTGAAATTTGGTATATAGGTGTCTCCCAAGAATATCTCGGTCGAGTTCGAAAACCGGCCAGGTCCGATAAAATTTGATAGAGTTATGGCCCTTAATTTGTAATTTTTCACAAATTTTCAGGTCGTTAGCGCGATAATTTAACAAACATCATCCTATTTGATTGAAATTTTGATATATAGGTGTCTCCCAAGAATACCTCGGACGAGTTAGAAAACCGGTAGTCATTTTGTACTAATTTTGAGCTCGTTAGCGCGATAACTTCAACAAACGTCATCCGATTCAACTAAAATTTGGTATATAAGTGTCTTCCAATAATATCCTGGACGAGTTCGAAAACCAGCCTGGCCCAATACAATTTGATAGAGTTATGGCCCTTAATTAGTCATTTTTCGTGAATTTTTAGCTCGTTAGCGCGATAACTTCAACAAGCGTCCTCTGATTTGTTTAAAATTTGGAATAGACATACTTGCCAAGAATATTTCGGACGAGTTCGAAAACCTGCCTGGCCCGATAAAATTTGATGGAGTTATGGCCCTTAATTAGTCATTTTTCGATTTTACCTATTAATTAGTCTACCGATACTGATGCACACCAATTGGCGGTAGCCACTGGCGGTAAGCCACCGAAAACGAGACACATCATCTCTGATGCCACCTCTTGTTATTGTTATATCACAGAACAAGAGTCCTATTAACGAAACTGCAAAAAATGACAATTTTCTAATTTTAGGGGAGAGGGTTATATTTCTTACAAAAAATAACCATTATCTGAAGTTTTTTTCTGGCAATTTGACTTCCAAGTTTATTGTAGAAAATGATTACGCTTTAAAACAAGTATTGCATCAGGAGATTACAAGCTGTGTGCCATCAGTTTCAGAAATAAATTGAAACGGAAGCAAATATTTCCCCAAAAAACGCCCTTAAATAACTTTTTTTCCGAAAATAGTCTTTATTTTCCAAAATCTTGTGTAGCGATGTCGAATAATATATCTTTTACTAATATTTTGAAGGAAAATAATGCCAACATGACATAAACTGTCATCTGTAGATTGAGTTTAAGGTAATTTTAAAAAACTTAATTCAATTGAAAACCATGAATAACAAAAAATTTCAACACTTTCAGAAATTACATCCACCCTTGCATGGACCACACTAGTCCCCCACAACAGGCAACACGCCGAAATTTTCTTGGTGACCGGTTGAACTAACTCCTAAAATAGAGCCCTTATCAGACTTGGCGTATGGACTATAGTGACATATGCTGGTCGTGGGCCTATTATCATGTTATCTTTCTCGGTACAATGGGGCGGGTTGTTAGTGACATATGCTGCTCGTTGGCCTATTATTATGTTATATCTTTCTCGGTACAATGGGGTGGGTTGTTAGTGACATATGCTGCGCGTGGACTCAATATGTGAGCCTTGAAAAGGCATACAGAATGTGTATCAAAAATATGCAGCAAATGGCCACAAGAAGCAGCACGATCCTCTCGCTCTCCTTGCTCGGGATGCTACCCATTGAGTACGAAGTCGATCGGAGGAAGTTGCTCTTTCTGGGCTCACTAAGACACTTACCGAGAAACCATAGAAAAGCTTTGGAAGAATTTCTGTTCAGCCTGCAAAGCCTCCTAATCTATAATCGCCCAGCGACAGGTTTTCTGGAAGAAATATCTAGAATTCTCACAAAATATGGGATGTATGACATTCTTCCCAACTATGCAAGAACTGGGTCCTTTTCAAACTTATCAGAATGGAAAAATATGATAAAAGTACAAATAACTGCCCATAACGCTAGGGAAACATACTATTATGCACAGTTGGATAATAACCTCATATTCTTCCTCAAAGTCAAACCGGATCCAATGTCATTGTGGCGACCTTGGTTCCTATGTCGCAATGAAAAGCATTTTCTCGCAATGTGCCTGCGTTTAGCACAAATATTGAACAAAACATCATACGATAAACAACGTGTTCCCACTGCCACGAAACATACTCCAATCTAGTGTTGCACATGTACAGAGACTGTTGTTCCATCTTCGCCCAGGAAAGACGCAATTCATTCTGGTACTTTGTTATTGATTTATATGTTCAATATTTTGGAAACATTGAGTGATAAAACGTTTCTTGCGTACTGCTTTGGCGGATGCATAAGCACGGCGGTTAATCTAGTTTGCAACGAAGAACAATTCTTCAGATCCTGCATACGATTTATCTGCCATTTATGTGCGAGTTGAGTATTCTCTAGAAAACTTTCATCTCCAGTCGATACGTTTCTGGAGTGAATAGTTAACTTCGACATACACATATTCAGGCTCTCCTCAAGTCACTACTAGCTAAATCCCGTTTCCCATTTACGTGATTTCTCAGGAATATGTACTGCTTATTATTATGATATAACCTACATAATTATATTATATGATGTCACTTTTGAATATTTTGTAACCAATACTACATATTTTCTGTATCACCAATACCTACTATTGTATATTGTTTGTATATACTTCATCTCCAATAATGGAGGAATAAAATCATCTGTCTGTCTGTCTATTATTATGTTATATTTCTCGGTACAATGTGGTGGGTTGTTGGTGACATATGTTGCGCGTGGGCCTATTATTATGTTATATTTCTCGGTACAATGTGGTGGGTTGTTGGTGACATATGTTGCGCGTGGGTCTATTATTATGTTATATTTCTCGGTACAATGTGGTGGGTTGTTGGTGACATATGCTGCTCGTGGGCCTATGATTATATTATCTTTCTCGGTACAATGTGGTGGGTTGTTGGTGATATATGTTTATTATTATGTTATATTTCTCGGTACAATGGGGCGGGTTGTTGGTGACATATGTTGCGCGTGGGTCTATTATTATGTTATATTTCTCGGTACAATGTGGTGGGTTGTTGGTGACATATGCTGCTCGTGGGCCTATGATTATATTATCTTTCTCGGTACAATGGGGCGGGTTGTTGGTGACATATGTTGCTCGTGGGTCTATTATTATGTTATCTTTCTCGGTGCAATGGGTGGGTTGTTATTACAATGTGGTGGGTTGTTAGCGCTGTTTATTATTATATTATCTTTCTCGGTACAATGGGGCGGGTTGTTGGTGACATATGTTGCTCGTGGGTCTATTATTATGTTATCTTTCTCGGTACAATGAGGTTGGTGGTTAGCGCTGTTTATTATTATGTTATCTTTCTCGGTACAATGAGGTGGGTTGTTAGCGCTGTTTATTATTATGTTATCTTTCTCGGTACAATGGGGTGGGTTGTTATTGGTGTTTGTTATTCTGTTATCTTTCTCGGTACAATGGGGTGGGCCTATATATATATATATATATATATATCAAAATTTAGTCATCTGTAGTTTTCTTTTGTTTCAGATACCCGAACACACCTCGTGATCAGTCTGTTCTAATTTGGTTAATTTGCCACTTGCCTTGCTGATGCATTCGCCAAATTATCCCGAGAAAATACACAGAAGTACCACACAACTGCAATGAGCGAAGGGAAGGGCAGCACTTTGATTATTCGTTATTAGTAAGCAGCATACGACAATAATCTGACTGAGTTTCGACTAACAGCACCTGTATGGATATATTACTAAAGGGTTTCTTTGCTGTTCAAAATATAATCACTTGCGCTGCGTGTGAGAAGTAGACGTCAAAGATATAGTACCTCATAGGACCTGCGGCAACAGTGTGCTATACAGGGATCAATATTGTTTTAAAATTGCACACGATGTCCGTCCAAACCCGAGCAAAGCGACACCAGTGTGATATATGTCTTAAGATGTTCACACATCCCTGTAAGCTTAAATCACATTAGATGATTCACTCATGAGAGAAACCACACCAGTGTGATGTCTGTCTTAAAGGATTCGCGGAGTCATCTAAACTGAAAGCACACATGCGGATCCACACAGGAGAGAAGCCTTTTGCGTGTGACGTGTGCGGGAAGACATTCGGTGATCAGAGCTGCAGGAACAGACATAAACGAATACACGAAAGTGCGGGACATCGCCCCAGTCATATTTGTGCTGAATGTAGCAAATGTTTCACCACCGCTGCTAATCTGAAGAAACACATGCAAATCCATTCGGGTGTGAGACCATACGAATGTGCAGACTGTGGAAAGTCTTTCACTGCGTCCGATCACCTGAGTCGACACAAAACGACACATACGGGAAAGTTCCCACTTAAATGTGATATTTGCCAAAAGGGATTCAATGCTCGGCGTGAATTGACAACACACGTGATGATACACACAGGAGAGACGTCGCTTAAGTGTGATATTTGTGAGAAAGGGTTCAGATCACAGAGCGTTCTAACATGTCACATGAAGACCCATTCAGGGATTCGACCCTATCAGTGCACAGAGTGTGACAAGTCTTTTGCTCAGTCTGGCCGACTGTTGAGCCACATGAGGACTCACAATGGAGATCGCCCATTTAAATGTGATATTTGTGACAAAGGATTCATCCAAAGTGGTGCTCTAAAATCACACGTGAGAACCCATACAGGAGAGACGCCGTTCACGTGTGATATTTGTTGCAAAGGATTCGCTCAACAGAGTCGGCTGACTGCACACTTAAGAACACACAGTGGAGTCAAACCATATAAATGTCAGCAATGTAGTAAATCATGTGCAACCTCCAGCGCCCTGACTGACCACACCCGGAGGATCCACACGGGCGAGAGACCTCATAAATGCTCTGAATGTGACAAGAGATTCGTTTCTTCGAGTGAGCGAACTAACCACACCAGGAGAAATCACACCCGGGAGAAACCTTATAACTGCAACGTGTGTGACAAGCGATTTTTCTCTTCATCCCATTTAAGTGAACACACCCGTAGGTTTCACACGGGCGAGAGACCTTATAAGTGCTCTGAATGTGACAAGAGATTCGTTTCTTCGAATGAGCTAACTGGCCACACCAGGAGAAATCACACCCGGGAGAAATCTTATAGCTGCAACGTGTGTGACAAGCGATTTGTTACTTCGAGTGAGCTAACTGGCCACACCCGGAGAGTTCACACGGGCGAGAGACCACACCGGGGAGAAACCTTATAACTGCGACGTCTGTGACAAGCAAAAGTTGTGACAAAAGTTTGCTCTTCATCCGATTTAAATGAACACACGAAAAGACACCATTCTTAGATTCTTCGCTTGTGATTGGAACATCATGGTAGCATATGTTATGACCTAGCGGACCGCGGCAGGATATACTTCACTGGTGATAAACATCATAGCTGCAGCGAGTGCATCAAGCGGTTTGTCGCGTCGTCGAATTTCACTTGTTAGAAATAACATGGCTGCTGATGGTGTGATAAGATATCTTTGTCAGCATGTCAGCTAACGTATAACATGCTATATATATCGAACAATTTCTCATCAGCAATCAATAGTTATATATTTAAACATATTTATACTTATCATATATGTAAGTAAATAATACTAGTTATTATAGTTAAAGATATACAGTGTGTACGCTGCAACTTATGTCAATTTTTCATTGGTCCACTCAAATAGATAATATTGTAAGAAATGTTACCGGTATATCTTTTAAATATAAAAATAGAATGTTTCGGCAAGATGTAATCGAAAGTAACCAGTAACGAAAAATTCATTGAAAATACTTTACAAATTCCAACGTATGTGATTACAAATGCAAAAAATTGGTTTCTACAATGTTATACAGCAAATACATTACAAATACATGTAAATATTTCACATCATACCAATATTGAATATGATTTCCTCATCCCTGACAACTAAAGACTCAAAGTGCTGAGTTATATTCACAGAGGCCAAATGTACGGACAATCCGATCAGACACTCATAAATTACTATTTCTTTGGCTTCGGGATAAAATATATTTTATTCGAGTCGAGAAAAGCATCCACCAAAGCTCAAAGTATTGAGATATCGACTTTTGAAGTTTGTTAATTTCTCGAGATGTGGCCCAGTAAAGCGTGGCCAAACGAACAAATTGCGGATGAAGATGGATAACTCTAAAATATAATGGTAATAACCACTCGATTTTAGAGTTATCCATCTTCTATCAGGTGGAACCTTTTTCGTAAAATATATCGAACCATGTTTTGATTAAAGGGATACTGTACTCAGATGTTGTTGGTGGTTTCTATAGTATCTGAGTCGTAGAATAAGGTAACATTTTTTTTCATTATTTAAAAGTCTGTTGAGTACGAAGTAGTGTTACGGATGGCAAATTTACCGGAATGCAAAAATACAAAACCCATGTCCAGTTGGGTGGATATAGAACTTATTGAATGGTTTGTGATGCTAGTTTTATGGTTTGGGTCACCCGCTGGATGATTTGTGACTACAGTTCGGTGGTTTTGGGGAACCAGTTTTGTGGTTTGTTCACATTCAGTGGGTTGAGACACTCGTAGATTTTGGACACTGGTTATGTGCATTGGGATGCTCGGTTTGGGGGACTATACGTGTGGGTTGTGATACCGTTGGGTATCGTTTGGGGCACTACCTGCATAAGCCTACATCAGTCTGGGTGGTTTGTGAAACTCGTTTGGTGGATTGGGATACCCCTTCGGTGGTTTGGAACAATATTTGGATAATCCGACACCAGAATCCAAAATGGCGGCCAAGATGGGCGCCGTAATGTGAAAATATGCTATTTTTCTGACATGTTACCACCTTTCGTTTGTCTCTGTGGGAAAATGTTGGCACCTTTACGTCATGTTATACATTTATCATTTCGAGGAGTCATTGGCGACCACACGGGGACCATAATATACATTCATTGCGGGATATTTTTGTCCGATATCACGTTTTCCCAAATGCCGGTATAATAGGTCAAAGCCGAATCTACGTTAATAAAGCGATGTAATGTTTCGAATCAATTAATGTTATTGCTATTATAACAACACCCATTCATATATATGTGCAGGAGATACTCAAGCTAGGATTCCTCTTATACCTAAGTTGAGGAATCCAAATCCAAGATGGCGGCCAAAATGGCCACCAGAAATAAAAAATCGCCGAAAATCGCCGATTTTAGCATCAGTGATCATTATTGTCATGATCGAGACAACTCCACCCACGCTTACAGTTGAGTTGGAAATACTGAGGTGAAGTAATTACATTACATCTCATGAAGAAATTGGTTTCCAAATCGAAGATGGCGGCCAAAATGGCGACCGAAATTTGAAAACAAGTCTACATTCCTTTACTTTCTTACGATGGGCGTTGTTGTTTCGCGTTTTATATCCACCATTACATGTTGATATGGAAGAGTGACATGAAGTATTCATTAGGGTTTGGCAATTGATACTCACAGCCAAGATCGCTGCTAAATTGGCGGCTAGAAATTGAAAAGAAATCGATATTTTCACATATTTTTGTCATAATATCAGTATGTATGGATGAAACTGTACATAAACCCATCTACTAGTTCAACAATAATTCCAATTTTCAGTGATGTTGGTATACACTCTAAGTCCACCATACCATTATAAAGACGACAAATCAATAATTTGAGTGATTCACTGCCATGTGTGAGATGTTCATTCACCACGTGGTCAATACCACTAGATTTTCCAGATTTTAGGCCTCTCACAATTTTCGCAAGCTCAGAAACACTGATTTGTTTACAGAAAACATTGTTTGTATAATTAGCATCCGACGCGTCGAAAATCTTTATGGACTCTTCGAATTCTGGATCACAATGAATGTCTGGTTTGCACAGAGTCTGAAAATATGACCTACATGCAGAAATAATTTCAGCTGGATGGCGAAGAATTTTATCATCGAACAGAGCACAGGCCATTTGAATGCGACGTTTGTTTTGATGCGTTCAGTGTTCTCCAGAACTGCGCATCGTTATTCTTCGCGTGCAATTCACGATTTTCGCACATTTCTTGATCCTTGCATCGAATTGTTGTGCGTAGCGTTTTCCTGAATAGACGCTTAGCAGACTTATAATTGGAATACGACAACACCTCCCACGTATTTGGTCTGCCGTCGGCAATCCAAGCGTTGCGTCTGTCCTTCAGTAAACGATGAAGTGATCGCAGTTCCTCGTTCCAGAAGAATTTTGCTGATTTATGTCGTTTCTTCATCCGGCTGGCTACCACAGATGAATATAATATTGCGTCGGTAATTTCAGTATACATTACGTGTACAGTTGAGACTGTGAGGTCCATAACATCCGAGAGGTAATCATCAAGAGAACGCTGGTACAAGGAAATATCCATATTATCCCAGTTAAAAGAAAGTCGGTTTAAGTTCGTTAGACAAGTCGGGAGGAATCTCGATGCAGCAAGTCACTGGTAAATGGTTGGACATATTCTGCTCACTATCATCGAGTATGACACGATTCGTTGTAATGTCATTTAGCTCTAGTGGAAGTAAAATGTGATCGATACGACCATGTGATGCCATAACTGATGCTGGATAGAATGTATAAGTACGGTACGTTTCGCGTATATGTGGTCGTACTGCATTTAAGCACATATAAGTTCCAGGATAAAAACAGTCTCTGTCGCACAGTATGTACGCAAAGTTGGTTATGTTGAAAATTTATTGAAGAGAGTCTATTGTACTTCTTTGCAGTTTGATAAATTGCGTTAATGGTATACAACCATGCATTTGTATGATGAAAGCGAAATGTTCCTGTTTAATCCACTGTGTAGGAACTGTCACATCGGAAATCGTTGTATCACCGATTTGTGATGGTTCTTGACTGATTTGTGACGGTTTCTGATGGTGCAAATTGAAAAATAATTCGCGAGTTCTTGACGGTTAAAACACAACTTTTTAGCCATCTGCCTAGATCATTGTTTGCATGGAAACAGAACCAGCAACTGTCTCAAGCATTAATGTGACTACCAATGGGTAGAAAATATATAATTAGTGCATCAAGCCAATCAGTGAATTATGTGTATGTCTTTCAATTTAGATGATTTCTCACAAAACCGAAAGTATCCAAGTCCGATATAGTGTTGTGACTGCTTGTCATCTATATATAAAACCGAGTAGGATCTGTCCGAATTTTTCTCTCGGACCCCTGGAAGGAGTTCAACCAAATGTGGTGTGGTGACTCGGGGTACCCTGACTGATGTTATAATGGTATTAGTTTTTCAATTTTTTTTAATTAAAAAAATGAAATAAAATTGGTTTTGTTAAATTGAGCAAGGAATTAAATCTTTAAACAAAATATACTGAAACAATATATGTAATTCAAAAAATGTTTCAATGACTAAATGTGCTTGAAACGCACAAAGGGGCTGCCGCTAAGTGAAGGCACTGTCTAAGATCAAAATGTCCAACAAAGGGGGCCACACGTGTCTCTCATGTTGAATATAGGCTCCCAAATGGAGCCTGTTTTGGCTAGTTTAGTATAATAGAAGTACGTTGCTCCAGTAGGCTAACATAAGGGGTATATACTATGTTAGATAATGGGCTGGTTGACAGACTAATCAGAAAATAGTTCGAAATTATGAAATGTTGTGTATTCAACACAATGACCTAGGTATACAGCTGATCAGCAATTTATAAAAACAAATTCAATTAAAACAGCTTCTGAAACAGGTTAAACTCTTATTTTAACTAATTGATATCATTCCCAGTCATAATAGTGATATCGGTAGAGTTTTACGAGATTTTATACCAATTTGAGTGAAATCTGGGGGATGGGTGTCAAAAAATGGAAACTAAAGAAATATTTTTGGGAAGTTTTGGGGCTGGTGGGTCCCTGAAATGCAAAAATACGCATACATTCCTGCAAATTTTCTATTACCCCCCCCCCCCCCCCCCCCCCCGCGTATTAGGTATATATTATTCTGTTATTTCTTAATATACGTGTTCTATTATGCAAATTACATAAGCGGAAGTCATTATCTGGTTTAAAATATTAGATACACAAAACGATTTTCGGACCAAAGTGCAGAAATCGTTCGAATATATTTCATGTACAGAACCATCACAGCCATGATTGATTTGAAATAGAACCGTAACACGCACCCGTGTTGATTACGAGGCTACAACTCCCAATTATCAACCCCTATCGGGATATTTTCTCAGCTATTTTACAGAAGAATAACACGGGTATACTTTAAAGTCAGTGTTTGTCTTCAATCAGAAGGAACCGTAACAAACCAGCCAAGAACCATCACTTCCGATGTAACAGTTCCTACACAGTGGTTTGATCAATTGACCGGAGGCGACGGTGACTACTATTTTAAGACACGGACAATGGGATCTACTCATGTCACCTAATACCATATGAGGTTACACTGGTGTAAATACTATAGCCAGCTCCCCCTGCGGTTGCGGGAGGAGTATAGAGTTTCACAGTTAAAACACTCTGGGCTGTGATTGGTTGCATGAATTAAATGTAAACTGTTGACAAAAATTCAAGGAATCATTCTCCCACAAACTTCATTTGCCAAGAGGCCCATTCATTAAAGGTGAAGTCTGTTGTGGCTGTTTAGAAATTTTAAGTGTGATTGAAAAAATGACAATATTTTTTTAGTGCGGAACTGACCCTAGTCATGAAAAAACGAAAATTTGAAGTGGATTCCCTGCTAGACGGTGTTGATTTTTTTATTGGGAAAGTTTCCACAGATGTCAAGCTCACATAATCCGAAGGCAGTTTGAACAGTTTCCATTTGACCTCTGATGCAGATCAACAAACGTTAACATTGAAGCCTATGGGAAATATTTACACCAGTGTAACCATGAAAAGCTCGCATACTGTTCAATAGTGGTGCATTTTGACGGATTTTGGTGTTGTAGATATAAAAATATATGATTATCGGACTCATTCGTGAGACTGTTTTCATTGCAAACATTTCTGCTTCTAGAAAAGGTCATACATGTATAAGCAATACATCCCTATTAGAATGGCATTTAACTGTTTAATTGCATATATATTACACGAGTAAAGATGCACAGTACAGATAAAACTGCGTTATTCCTGTTTCTTTGCGTCCAAAAAGTCCATATTTACTCGTTGTATCTCGCGAGATACTTTAGAGAGAATTCTTAAATCTATTATTAAAAGCTCCCCTTATACTCAGAAATAATTCGTCCTCGTATAATTCGAGGGCTTGCTCGTTCTTGTACATGTATGACAAGCTATTTAGTTTTCCACAAATTGTAAATTTCATTCCATTTTGTCCATTTTGGCCGCTATCTTGGGACAGACGTTCTACCGATGTGGTTTACGACTAAGCATTGTTTGCGTGCATTCTATTTCATTACTAATTTGTTATTAGTTGGCGCACCTACAACCGAAATTCATGTGCATTTATTGTATTACTAATTTGTTATTAGTTGGCGCACCTACAACCGAAATTCATGTGCATTTATTTTATAACTAATTTGTTATTATATGGCACACCTACCACCGAAATTCATGTGCATTTATTTTATAACTAATTTATTATTAGTTGGCGCACCTACCACCGAAATTCAGAATTTTTCGATACCAACTGCCATCATGTACTGCCAACTGCCATTGGAGTCCAGAAAATTTTCAAAGCCGATATGATCGAATTTTGGATATGTTATGAAGGATGTATTCTCTTCAAAATTGAATAGAAACCAACTTAGTCCAAATTTATTCTAGGTTATCTGGTTGACCATAACATTTTAGTTTATCGACCAGACTAAAACGTGAGCATCGAAAACCATATAAAAAAATAATTTGGAATTGGCGTGTCATTTAAAAAGACAGATGTGTTAATTATATCACACATGCGTGACACTTTAATAGGGCGACTCACAACTGAACTGACATGTACATATATACATATGAGTTACAGTTAACAGATGTGTTAATTATACCACACATGCTTGATGGCGACTTACAACTAAACTGACATGTACGTACACAGCTGGTATATACATATGAGTTAGAGTTAACAGTTCGACAATATATTAAGTGTCACCACGAAAAGCCGTCACCAGATAAACACTCAACGGTGAATGATAACGAATAAATAGCTTCATATATATTCGATTGGTATCAGTCTGATGTAGTCACGTGTTCTCGTCGCATCAATAGTTGAATGTATTCCACGCACCGTCGCCAATTTGAGGATCGATTTTCATTCAATTCTTTTACGGGTTCACTCGTTTGCTGTGTCCTGGATAATCGTGACAACCGTGTTTACGGTATGTGAATTAGGGTATGTGTTTATGGTATGTGAATTAGGGGCAAATATGCATGTCCCCTCGATCATGTCAAATGGTAATTTAATTTAAAGGTACTCAATCCGATTCGGTGGTCCCCACACCAACATATTCCAATAACAACGTTTTTTTAAATGGCGCTCCAGTTATCAGTTATTAATGGCACAAAAATATTGCTAACCACAGTCAAATGGCCCAAAACCTGTTATTTATCAATATCTTCTTGAACGAAATTTTGCCGGTTTGGCAAATATCTAACACAAAGAGCCACTTGATTTTGGAGTTATCAATCTTCATCCGCAATTTGGACCGAGACGTGTTCTCGTCGACCATTTAATGGGCCACCTAAAATTATCAGTGGTGAAAAATAATAGATTTCAAAAATCGATATCTGATCACTCTGAGCTTTGATGTGTGTGTTCCTCGACTCGAATCAAATATTGTTGACCACCAAGCCGAGGAAATAGTAAATGGTGAGTGTTAATTCGGATTATGCATCTTTATGTGTTAACACTGGTGGTATATTGTGGAAATAAGCTCATTATTATGAGTCTCTGCAGATCAGATATGGACTTTCAAAAGAGAAATGTTTGTATAAAAAAAGCAGATAAAGAGTGTTCTGAGTTACAACTGTCTTCTTATTAGTTTAAATATAAACTTGACGGATTCTTTTTCCGATTTTGACGTCGGCTAGTGCCGCACAAATGATGGCAATTCAAGTATTTTTTTTTAGTTTTCTTATGTTTTGTAGAAGTTATCTCAGAAAGATTCATTTCGACTAATTGTGTGTTAAATCGAACGATTGAAAATAAAAAGGGTACTGTACCCCAACTTCAATAAATTTCCGGTGACCATAGCGATCTAATATCAATATTATATTTTAAAATAACTAATTTGAGTCGGCAATGTCTACTGAAAACGTTCCGGTTAACAGGCTATCACAAAAGTAAAATTGAATTATTTAATATAAAATCATTTATGGCTGGAGTCATAAAATGGCGAATTATGCAAGTACCAGTTACCGTTCTTGAAATCGTATCTGTCCAGTGTCTTTTATCGACGGCCGATCGCGAACATTATTGAGTTGCAAACATAACATGTTACCTGCAAAAGGAAGGCCCGCTATAACCGATTCGGAAAAAAAACGGAGAAAGAAACAAGAGTCATAAAGCGTCAATTAGTTTTATAAGGAGTGAGATTGTTCGATGGAAGAGATTGGATGCATCAATTGAATCTGGATGGGATGGACCCAGTGAGGACATTCAGATGTCGATTGGATAGACAGGGGTGGCATGGGCTGTACCACGCTATACCTATATTTGGAGCATTGTCACCAGTAATGAGGAAGAGGCTAAAAGACAAGGGGTGGCATGGGCTGAACCATGCTAAACCCGGAAAGCTAAGAGACATGGGGTGGTATGGGCTGTTCCATGCTAAACCCAGGAAAAGTCCACAGCATAAGTTAAAACAACGAGGGAGTAGCCATCTACAGTTCGAAGTGTTTGGGTGGTGTGGGCTGTACCACGCTAGACCCACGGAGACATGTATTTGTGTCACAAATCACTACCTGGAAATACTACTCCTAAAAGCAGGAGACATTGAAGAAAATCCTGGACCGAAGAAGAAAGCAAAAACATCTGCTAGGATGAAAAAATCAATATACCCATGTGCAGTGTGTGAAGATGAAGTGTCATGGACAGAAAAAGGGGTCTGCTGTGACGACTGTCAAAATTGGCATCATAAAACATGCATCGAGATGGACACGGTGGAATACAAAGCACACGAGGAAAGACCCAGCCTACATTGGAAGTGCTTCAAGTGCGACAGCATAAACATCAGTAGCTTCACTTTCCACAACTATGAGATACACCCATCCAACTACTACCAACCTCTCAGTATGTTAGACTCTACAATTGACAGCCTATGCTCTACTTTCAACCCTACATAAACTAGTAGTCCACTACCACACAGTGAGCAAAATAACACCAGAAAAATCTCATCCAGACTAAGTTCACAGAGCAAGGTATACCACACAACACCAAAAGAAAACCTCAGAATATTGACTGTAAACTGTAGGAGCCTACCAAGCAACAAAGCCGAACTCGCAGTTGCAGTGCAATATATAAAGCCTGACATTATTCTAGGCACGGAATCTTGGCTAAAAGGCATAACCCCGGGAAACCCACCAACACCACAGGCAATAAAATCAGCTGAAGTTTTCCCAGAACAGTACTGTGCCTTTCGAAATGACAGAACTGGAGTAGGGGGCGGAGTCTTCATTGCATACCACGAAGATATCATAGCAGTGGAGAAACCAGAATATGTCACCGATTGCGAGATTGAATGGGCAAAAATAACCATCCAAAAAGGAAGAGATCTGTACGTCGCCAGTTTCTATATGCAAAAAAGAAACATGGAAACAGTCAAACAGCTAAAAGAATCGATGAAGAAGTACACAGCCGATAAAACTAATACATACATAATAGGAGGCGACTTCAACTGCCCGGACATCAATTGGGAGAAACTGACAATAAGAGAAGGAGCACCTGATAAAGAAATCCAACAGGCGCTATTGGATGTTTGCATCAGAAATGGAATGACACAGATGCATGAGGAACCAACCAGAGAAGACAATTTATTGGATATAATACTAACTAATAATCCATCACTAATTAAAACATCCAACAATGTCCCGGGTATATCTGACCATGCCATGATTGTTACAGACTGCATACCATCGCCGAAGTACCAATCAAAAGGAACGAAGGAGGTTTACCTCTTCAATAAGGCAAACTGGACAGAAGTCGCAGCGGACATGAATAAATTGGGCGAAGAGATTACGTCATTACCACCAGATGAAGACATAAACACCATGTGGGAGAAATTTAAAGGAGGGGTGTCAGAAATAGTGAAAAACAGGGTACCAACATTGTCAAAAAGAAAGAGAGGAAAGCTACCATGGATGAATAAAAAGCTATTACAACAAATCAGGAAAAAGGAGAAACTATACAAGACATCAAAGAAAACAGGGACATGGGATAACTACAGACACCAACAAAGATTATGTTGAAGAGAACTCAGACGAGCGGAGAGTGATCATATAAACAAAATAATTGAAGAAGGAAAAGAAAAGAAGACGACAAAACCATTCTGGCGATTCATGAAAGCGAAAAAACAAGATAACATCGGCATACCTCCACTCAAGAAAGGAACAACACTAACCACCAACAGTATAGAGAAGTCTGAGTTGCTCATCAACCAGTTCAGGTCAGTTTTCACCAAAGACCCAGGCAAAGAACTACCAGACCTACCAAAAAAGGCACTGGACATAGAGAACGTGAAAATCGACAAGCCAGGGGTAGCTAAACTACTATCAGACATAAAAACATCCAAAGCACCTGGCCCCGATGGCATCCCAAACAAAATCTTGAAGATCTGTGCCGAGGAAGCCGCAACATCACTCACAACGATATTCCAACGATCGCTTGACACAGGTGAATTACCAACTGACTGGCTCGAGGCTAACATCACACCAATATTTAAAAAGGGCGACGTCCACCTGCCAGAAAATTACAGGCCAGTATCACTAACATCGGTGGCCTGCAAAATCCTTGAGCACATACTATGCCGGCACATCAGAGACCACCTTGAAAAATACGACATCCTCACTGACAGAAACCATGGATTCCGCTCTGGACACTCCTGCGTGACACAACTGATCAATGTAACACATGAACTGATGGAGAATTACGATAACGACATCCAGACAGACATAGCAGTATTGGATTTCTCAAAGGCATTCGACACAGTACCTCACCGAAGCCTACTACACAAACTTAACAGCTATGGTGTTACAAACCAAACTCTCAAATGGATCGACACCTTCCTGACAAAACGGCAGATGAGAGTAGCAGTGGAAGGAGAATTCTCAAAACACGTAGCAGTCGAGTCCGGCGTACCTCATGGCTCTGTACTCGGTCCTCTCCTCTTCCTGTGTCACATGACTTACCACAAGCAGTCACATCGCAAGTCAAACTCTTCGCCGATGATTGTCTGCTTTACCGCCAAATAAAAAGCCAACAAGACCATATTGCTCTTCAAGAAGACCTGAAGTCATTAGAAAAATGGGCAGCTGTTTGGGGCATGCGGTTCAATGCGAAAAAATGTAACATCTTATCAATAAAACCCAAGTCAACGCATATGTACCAGCTGGATAACCAAATACTCCAAACAGTTGAAGAAACACAGTATCTAGGGCTAACCATCACCAACACCATCACTTGGTCATCCCACATATCAAAGATAGTAAGAAAAGCTGGCAGTACCCTTGGATTCCTCCGTCGAAACCTTAGGAGAGCGGACAAAAAACACAAAAAAATGGCCTATGAATCCACAGTAAGATCCACCCTTGAATATGCAGCAGAAGTTTGGTATCCATACCAACAAAAAGACATCAACGCCATAGAAAGAATCAACAAAAGAGGGGTGCGATTCATCGAAAACAACTACCACGCAAGAACAAAAGGGGCCGTAACTGAAATGCTAATGGAACAACTTATGGAGCCACTACACCAAAGAAGAAACACGATGAGAATGAAGCTGTTCGGCAGAGTAGTGGATGGGCTGGTGCCGGCTATTCGATCAAAAGACATACTAATACCAAAAAAGAAAGGAAGGAAAATAAAGGCGAAAAGTACCCAGGCTATATAACATCAAACCCTGTCGAAAAGGAGGAGTGTATTAACTCTAACTCCATCGAAAGGATACGAGCTAACACGGCACAATTTAGACACTCGTTCTTTGTTCGAGCTATCGAGGAGTGGAACAGCCTGGAGGATAGCACATGCGAGGAAACAACGGATAAAACAGCATAGTCCTCCCACAGCGCAAATACAGTCGAGAGGCTCCAGCGCTGAATCACATACAGATACAGATACAGAAGCTGTGAACAATGAACTTCCGGTTCTTCCTGCTACCTGAGTCTTCTCCGGTGAAGGTCAAAAACATGGCGCGTAATTTGAAATCGTAATATTTTTGTTTCCAAGATCAATATTTTCTTCGCTAAATTAGGTTTATACGAAACTCATATAACACGAACACAATCTAACTTGAAAGTTATTTCAATGGGAGTAAATAAAAAAAATTGTCTATTCCTGTGTACAGTACCCCTTTAAACAAATGATGTGTGATTCCTGTTTATTATTATGTTATCTTTCTCGGTACAATGGGGTGGGTTGTTAGTGACATATGCTGCTCGTGGGCCTATTATTATGTTATATCTTTCTCGGTACAATGGGGTGGGTTGTTGGTGACATATGTTTATTACTTTGTTATCTTTCTCGGTACAATGGGGTGAGTTGTTAGCCCTGTTTATTATTATGCCATCTTACTCTGTACAATGGGGTGGGTTGTTAGCGCTGTTTATTATTATGTTATCTTTCTCGGTACAGTGGGGTGGGTTGTTAGCGCTGTTTATTATTATGTTATCTTTCTCTGTACAATGGGTGGGTTGTTAGCGCTGTTTATTATTATATTATCTTTCTCGGTACAATGGGGTGGGTTGTTAGTGACATATGCTGCTCGTGGGCCTATTATTATATTATCTTTCTCTGTATAATGGGGTGGGTTGTTAGCGCTATTTATTATTATGTTATCTTTCTCTGTACAATGAGGTGGGTGGTTAGCGCTGTTTATTATCATGTTATCTTTCTCGGTACAATGAGGTGGGTGGTTAGCGCTGTTTATTATTATGTTATCTTTCATTGTACAGTGGGGTGGGTTGTTAGCGCTGTTTATTATTATGTTATCTTTCTCGGTACAATGGGGTGGGTTGTTAGTGACATATGCTGCTCGTGGGCCTATGATTATATTATCTTTCTCGGTACAATGGTGTGGGTTGTTAGTGACATACTGCTCGTGGGCCTATTATTATGCTATCTTTCTCGGTACAATGGGGTGGGTTGTTGGTGATATATGTTTATTATTATGTTATCTTTCTCGGTACAGTGAGGTGGGTTGTTAGTGACATGCTGCCCGTGGGCCTATTATTATGTTATCTTTCTCGATACAATGGGGTGGGTTGTTGGTGACATATGTTTATTATTATGTTATCTTTCTCGGTACAGTGGGGTGGGTTGTTAGTGACATATGCTGCTCGTGTGCCTATTATTATGCTATCTTTCTCGGTACAATGGGGCGGGTTGTTAGTGACATGCTGCTCGTGGGCCTATTATTATGTTATCTTTCTCGATACAATGGGGTGGGTTGTTGGTGACATATGTTTATTATTATGTTATCTTTCTCGGTACAGTGGGGTGGGTTGTTAGTGACATGCTGCTGGTGGGCCTATTATTATGTTATCTTTCTCGACACAATGGCTTGGAGTGTTAGCGCTGTTTATTGTTATTATGTTATCTTTCTCGGTACAGTGGGGTGGATTGTTTGTGACATGTGTTTATTATTATGTTATCTTTCTCGGTACAATGGGTGAGTTGTTAGTGACATGCTGCTCGTGGGCCTATTATTATGTTATCTTTCTCGACACAATGGCGTGGGTTGTTAGCGCTGTTTATTATTATTATGTTATCTTTCTCGGTACAATTGGGTGGATTGTTTGTGACATATGTTTATTATTATGGTAACCGATTTCGATGAAACTTGGTATGTGAGGATACTTTCGGTCGTGGACTGGCATGGACTTGCTAATTTGCCCGTGCGACGTGACCTTGACCTTGAAATCGGGTCATTTCAAGGTCACGGGATTTAGATGAAACTTGGTATGTGGGGGTACTTTCGGCCGGGGAGTGGCATAGGCCTATTAATTTGCCCATGCGACATGACGTTGAAATCGTGTCATTTCAAAGTCAAACGCCCGAATATCACGGGATTTCTATGAAAATTAGTGTCTAGGGATACTTTCGTATGGGGAGTCTCATAAGCCTATTCATTTGCCCGTGCGACGTGACCTTGACCTTGAAATCGGGTCAATTCAATGTCAAATCGCGAATTTTTATGGGATTTCGACGAAATTTGATACGTATGGTTACTTTTGTCCCGTATGGTTACTTTTGTCCACTGGATGTTTTGGACGGGTCGATTCGTGACCCCGACCTGACCTTGACCTTCAAAATGATCAATTCAAGGTCAAATCGGTAAAACATGATGGATTTCGACGGGTACTTTTGTCGGGTACTTTTGTCTGGGCAGTGTTTTGGACGGGTCAAATCGTGACCCCACCTGACCTTGACCTTCAAAATGGACAATTCAAGGTCAATTCGCGCAATTCTCCGAAAAGCAGAGGGGAAACAGCCCAGACGAAGTCGGGTCCACCTGCTAGTCTATTATATATTTTGGGAAATCTGTCTGTCTGTGTGTGTGTTCGCGGTGGACTCGAAAACGACCAAGCCGATTTCGATGAAACTTGGTATGTGGGGGTACTTTCGGCCGGGAAGTGCCCGTGCGACGTGACATTGACCTTGAAATGTGGTCATTTCAAGGTCGAACGCCCGAGTATCACGGGATTGCGATGAAAATTAGTGTCTAGGGATACTTTCGTATGGGGAGTCTCACAAGCCTATTCATTTGCCCGTGTGACGTGACCTTGACCTTGAAATCGGGTTAATTCAAGGTCAAATCGCGAATTTTGATGTGATTTACACTAAATTTGATACATATGGTTACTTTTGTCCACTGAGTGTTTTGGACGGGTCAAATCGTGACCCCGACCTGACCTTGACCTTCAAAATGATCAATTCAATGTCAAATCGGGTAAAACCGGATGGATTTCGACGGGTCGGGTACTTTTGTCCGGCCACTGTTTTGGACGGGTCAAATCGTGACCCCACCTGACCTTGACCTTCAAAATGGACAATTCAAGGTCAAATCGCGCAATTCGCCGAAAAGCAGAGGGGAAACAACCCGGAACAATTCAAGGTCAAATCGGGTAAAACCGGATGGATTTCGACGGGTACTTTTGGCAGGTACTTTTGTCCGGACAGTGTTTTGGACGGATCAATTCGTGACCCCACCTGACCTTGACCTTCAAAATGAACAATTCAAAATCAAATCGCGCAATTTGCCGAAAAACAGAGGGGAAACAACCCGGAAGAAGTTGGGTCAACCTGCTAGTTATGTTATATTTCTCGGTACAGTGGGGTGGTTTGTTAGTGACATATGCTGCTCGTTGGCCTATTATTATGTTATCTTTCTCGGTATAATGGGGGAGTTGTTATTGCTGTTTATTATCATGTTATCTTTCTCGGCACAATGTGGTGAGTTGTTTGTGACATATGCTGCTCGTGGGCCTATATGTAGCAAAATGTAGTCATCTGTAGTTTTTGTTTTGTTTCAGATACCCGAACACATCTCGTGATCAGTCTGTGCCAATGTGGTTAATGTGACACTTGCCTTGCTGATGTGTTATCCCGAAAAATACACAGAAGTACCACACAACTGCAATGAGCGAAGGGAAGGACAACACTTTAATTATTCAGTATTAGTAAGCAGCAGGCGACAACAAAAGCTGACTGAGTTTCGACTAACGGCACCTGTCACTAAAGGATTTCTTTGTTGTTCAAAATATAATCACTTGCGGTGCGTTTGGGCAGTAGACGTTAAAGCTATAGAACTTAGGAGCGGCGGCAACAGTGTGGTATACAGGGATCAGTATTGTTCTCACATTGCACAAGATGTCCGTCCAAACCCGAGCGAGGCGATACCAGTGTGATATATGTCTTAAAAAGTTCACCCAGACCAGTACTCTTAAATCTCATATGATGATTCACTCGGGAGAGAAATCACACCAGTGTGATGTCTGTCTTAAAGGATTCGTGAAGTCATCTAATCTTAAAGCACACATGCGGATCCACACAGGGGAGAAGCCTTTTGCGTGTGACGTGTGCGGAAAGACTTTCGGTGATCAGAGCTGCAGGAACAGACATAAACGAATACACGAAAGTGCGGGACAACGTCCCAGTCATAGTTGTAGTGAATGTAGCAAATATTTCACCACCGCTGCTAATTTGAAGACACACATGAAAATCCATACGGGTGTGAGGCCGTACGAATGTGCAGACTGTGGAAAGTTTTACACTACGGCTCATCATCTGAGTCGACACAAAACGACACATACGGGAAATTTTCCACTGAAATGTGATATTTGCCAAAAGGGATTCCATGAGCGGAGTTCATTGACGACACACGTAATGATACACACAGGAGAGACGCCACTAAAGTGTGATATTTGTGAGAAGGGATTCAGATCACAGAGATGTCTAACATATCACATGAGGACCCATTCAGGCATTCGATCATATCAGTGCACAGAGTGTGACAAGTCTTTTGCTCAGTCCTGCGGACTGTTGGTACACAAGAGGATCCACAAGGGAGATCGCCCGTTTAAATGTGATATTTGTGAGAAAAGATTCACCCAAAGTGGTAGTCTAAAATCACACATGAGAACCCATACAGGAGAGACGCCGTTCACGTGTGATATTTGTTGCAAAGGATTCGCTCAGCAGAATCAGCTGACTGGACACTTAAGAACACATAGTGGAGTCAAACCATATAAATGTCAGCAATGCAGTAAATCATGTACA
Source organism: Siphonodentalium dalli (assembly GCA_032622095.1). NCBI lineage: Eukaryota > Metazoa > Mollusca > Scaphopoda > Gadilida > Siphonodentaliidae > Siphonodentalium > Siphonodentalium dalli. Next base: position 65,098,881 of record CP136063.1, on the reverse strand, counting down.
ACCTCCAGCGCCCTGAATGACCACATTCGGAGGTTTCACACGGGCGAGAGACCTCATAAATGCTCTGAATGTGACAAGAGATTCGTTTCTTCGAGTGAGCTAACTGACCACACCAGGAGAAATCACACCCGGGAGAAACCTTATAGCTGCAACGTGTGTGACAAGCGATTTGTTTCTTCGAGTGAGCTAACTGACCACACCCGGAGAGTTCACACGGGCGAGAGACGACACCGGGGAGAAACCTTATAACTGCGACAAGCAAAAGTTGTGACAAAATTTGGCTCTTCATCCGATTTAAATGAACACACGAAAATACACCATTCTTAGATTCTTCGCTTGTGATTGGAACATCATGGTAGCATATGTTATGACCTAACGGACCGCGGCAGGATATACTTCACTGGTGATATAACTCAAAGCTGCGGCGAGTGCAGCAAGCGGTTTGTTGCGTCGTCGTATTTGACTTGTTAGAAATAACATGGCTGCTGATGGTGTGATAAGATATCTTTGTCAGCATGTCAGCTAACGTATAACATGCTATATATATCACCAGCAATCAATATTTATATATTTAAACATATTTATACTTATCATATATGTAAGTAAATAATACTAGTTATTATATTTAAAGATATACATTCTTAGATTCTTCGCTTGTGATTGGAACATCATGGTAGCATATGTTATGACCTAACGGACCGCGGCAGGATACACTTCACTGGTGATATAACTCAAAGCTGCGGCGAGTGCAGCAAGCGGTTTGTCGCGTCGTCGTATTTGACTTGTTAGAAATAACATGGCTGCTGATGGTGTGATAAGATATCTTTGTCAGCATGTCAGCTAACGTATAACATGCTATATATATCACCAGCAATCAATATTTATATATTTAAACATATTTATACTTATCATATATGTAAGTAAATAATACTAGTTATTATATTTAAAGATATACAGTGTGTACGCTGCCACTTATGCCCATTTTTCATTGGTCCACTCAAATAGATAATATTGTAAGAAATGTTACCGGTATATCTTTTAAAAAATAGAATGTTTCAGCAAGATGTAATCGAAAGTAACCAGTAACGAAAAATTAATTGAAAATACTTTACAAATTCCAACGTATGTGATTACAAATGCAAAAGATTGGTTTCTACAATTTTATACAGCAAATACATTACAAATACATGTAAATATTTCACATCATACCAATATTGAATATGATTTCCTCATCCCTGACAACTAAAGACGCAAAGTGCTGAGTTATATTCACTGAGGCCAAATGTACGGACAATCCGATCAGACACTCCTAAATTACCATTTCTTTGGCTTCGGGATAAAACATATTTTATTCGAGTCGAGAAAAGCATCCACCAAAGCTCAGAGTATTGAGATATCGATTTTTGAAGTTTGTTAATTTCTCGAAATCTTCACAGAAAGAGAACGTAAGAACTTTTGGGGTTTATATTTATTTTGCCAAAAGTAAATTGAGGAGCTACGCTCCCCAATTATAATAATTTGATAAAAACAATCAATCGTAATTTGAACTAATTTCATATTCAATCATCAATGACAATGTAATTCATCATGATAATGATTTTCCAAATCAAATTCATCAGTATTCAAATGAATCATAGTTTCCTACAAATTTCACGATAAACAATATTGTATATTAATCAAATCAGATCTGAGTCAACAATTACAATATATATATGGGCTGAAGTAGATCATACATATATCCAATTATTATATTTTAAACATATTTTTGGCTAAATCTGCCAGTTCTCATCCAAATGTAATATTTTGGGGTAGCTATGGGCGGGTGGGAAAGAAATGATTCGCCCGCTTTGTCGCTCAAAATTCGAATGAATTATTACCTGTAATTAGGACGGAAGTCAAACGTATCTACTATCAACAAAAACGACCAATCAACGTCTTTGTTGTAAAGAGGAGCTATGACGTATAGCAAATTCTGATTGGATTGGAAATGATGAACTAAAATAACTGACTAATGGAAAGCCCCGATACGCAAAGCCTCGGGGCCGTGCACATGTTCGAACTTCAGAAAGATGGATTGCGTTCTCATTTTTCCAGAACATTACCGCTTTTAAGAAATCATAAAAGCAACCAATCTTCACGGAAAGAGAACGTAAGAACTTTTGGGGTTTATATTTATTTTGCCAAAAGTAAATTGAGGAGCTACGCTCCCCAATTATAATAATTTGATAAATACAATCAATCGTAATTTGAACTAATTTCATATTCAATCATCAATGACAATGTAATTCATCATGATAATGATTTTCCAAATCAAATTAATCAGTATTCAAATGAATCATAGTTTCCTACAAATTTCACGATAAACAATATTGTAAATTAATCAAATCAGATCTGAGTCAACAATTACAATATATATATGGGCTGAAGTAGATCATACATATATCCAATTATTATATTTTAAGCATATTTTTGGCTAAATCTGCCAAACCGAAGGTCCACCAAAAATAAGTAAGTGATTAAGTTTCTAGCCTACCTGAAATTCTTCGGCTTTAATTGATGTACCTGTATTGATGTAACAATCACAGCCCTAGCCACTCTTGAGTGACTGGTAACAACATATTGCAATGCAAACAGCAGCCCGATATCATCCATGTATAAATTATATATGCCACTGAATCAGTTGACTAACTGGAGCTGGCACTGCTAGCTTATATGATAGACATATTGTGACTAGGAGATCTACCTTCATAAAGATGAGCTTTTAGCATACATGTACATGTATATATATCACAAATATTAATTATTTACAAATTACAAAATAATATAACAAGTAATACAATTTTCTGAATGAAACTCCCTTGAGGACAGCGCGAGCTAGACCCCCGAGTCTCACCTTAAAGGATTATCTGGCCCAAGGTGACTAGCCCTGGAAAGCCTACCCAGCACGTGTAAGTTCCAGGAATAAAGACAGTCTCTGTCACACAGTATGTAAGCAAAGTTGGTATTGTTGAAAATTTATTGAAGAGAGTCTATTGTACTTCTTTGCAGTTTGATAAATTGCGTTCATGGTATACAACCATGCATTTGTGTGATAAAAGCGAAATGTTCGTGTTTAATCAACTGTGTAGGAACTGTCACATCGGAAATCGTTGTATCGCCGATTTGTGATGGTTCTTGACTGATTTGTGACGGTTTCTGATGGTGCAAATTGAAAAATATTTCGCGAGTTCTTGACAGTTAAAACACAACTTTTGAGCCATCTGCCTGGATCATTGTTTGCATGGAAACAGAACCAGCAACTGTCTCAAGCATTAATGTTACTATCAATGGGTAGAAAATATGTAATTAGTGCATCAAGCCAATCAGTGAATTATGTGTATGTCTTTCAATTCAGATGATTTTTCACAAAACCGAAAGTATCCAAGTCCGATATAGTGTTGTGACTGCTTGTCATCTATATATAAAACCGAGTAGGATCTGTCCGAATTTTTCTCTCGGACCCCTGGAACGAGTTCAACCAAATGTGGTGTTGTGACTCGGGTTACCCTGACGGATGTTATAATGGTATTAGTTTTTCAATATTTTTTAATTAAAAAATGAAATAAAATTGGTTTTGTTAAATTGACCAAGGAATTAAATCTTTAAACAAAATATACTGAAACAATATATGTAATTCAAAGAATGTTTCAATGACTAAATGTGATGGAAACGCACAAAGGGGCTGCCGCTAAGTGAAGGCTCTGTCTAAGATCAAAATGTCCAACAAAGGGGGCCACATGTGTCTCTCATGTTGAATATAGGCTCCCAAAAGGAGCCTGTTTTGGCTAGTTTAGTATAATAGAAGTACGTTGCTCTAGTAGGCTAACATAAGGGGTATATACTATGTTAGATAATGGGCTGGTTGACAGACTAATCAGAAAATAGTTAGAAATTATGAAATGTTGTGTATTCAACACAATGACCTAGGTATACAGATGATCAGCAATTTATATAAAAAAAAATAATTAAAACAGCTTCTGAAACAGGTTAAACTCTTATTTTAACTAATTGAGATCATTCCCAGTCATAATAGTGATATCAGTAGAGTTTTACGAGATTTTATACCAATTTGAGTGAAATTTGGGGGATGGGTGTCAAAAAACGGAAACTAAAAAAATATTTTTGGGACGTTTTGGGGGTGGTGGGTCCCTGAAATGCAAAAATACGCATACCTTCCTGCAAATTTTCTAATACCCCCCCCCCCCGCGTATTAGGTATATATTATTCTGTTATTTCTTAATATACGTGTTCTATTATGCAAATTACATAAGCGGAAGTCATTATCTGGTTTAAAATATTAGATACACAAAACGATTTTCGGACCAATGTGCAGAAATCGTTCGAATAAATTTCATGTACAGAACCGTCACAGCCATGTTTGGTTTGAAATAGAACCGTAACACGCACCCGTGTTGATTACGAGGCTACAACTCCCAATTATCGACCCCTATCGAGATATTTTCTCAGCTATTTTACAGAAGATTAACACGGGTATACTTTAAAGTCAGTGTTTGTCTTCAGAATGCTTTCATATTTTATACGCCACGAAAAACAAAGAAATTGCGTCGACGTGGCTTGATTTTCAGTGATAACATTTATTTATTTACGCGTTAACTCGCTAATACCGAGTGAATTGTGGTCTAGATTTCAGGTTTCGATACACGGCACTTCAAGATATCTATAATTGTGCGTTATTTTGTCGTATAATGAAAAATGACTATTTTCAATCAGAAGAAACCGTAACAAATCAGCCAAAAACCATCACTTCCGATGTAACAGTTCCTACACAGTGGTTTGATCAATTGACCGGAGGCGACTGTGACTACTATTTTAAGACACGGACAATGGGATCTACTCATGTCACCTAATACCATATGAAAAGCTCGCATACTGTTCAATAGTGGTGCATTTTGACGGATTTTGGTGTTGTAGATATACAAATATATGATTATCGGACTCATTCGTGAGACTGTTTTCATTGCAAACATTTCTGCTTCTAGAAAAGGTCATACATGTATAAGCAATACATCCCTATTAGAATGGCATTTAACTGTTTAATTGCATATATATTACACGAGTAAAGATGCACAGTACAGATAAAACTGCGTTATTCCCGTTTCTTTGCGTCCAAAAAGTCCATATTTACTCGTTGTATCTCGCGAGATACTTTAGAGAGAAATCTTAAATTTATTATTAAAAGCTGCCCTTATACTCAGAAATAATTCGTCCTCGTATAATTCGAGGGCTTGCTCGTTCTTGTACATGTATGACAAGCTATTTAGTTTTCCACAAATTGTAAATTTCATTCCATTTTGGCCGCTATCTTGGGACAGACATTCTACCGATGTGGTTTACGACTAAGCATTGTTTGCGTGCATTTTATTTTATTACTAATTTGTTATTAGTTGGCACACCTACAACCGAAATTCATGTGCATTTATTTTATAACTAATTTGTTATTATATGGCGCACCTACCACCGAAATTCATGTGCATTTATTTTATAACTAATTTGTTATTAGTTGGCGCACCTACCACCGAAATTCAGAATTTTTCGATACCAACTACCATCATGTACTGCCAACTGCCATTGGAGTCCAGAAAATGTTCAAAGCCGATATGATCGGATTTTGGATATGTTATGAAGGATGTATTCCTCTTCAAGATTGAATAGAAACCAACTTAGTCCAAATTTATTCTAGGTTATCTGGTTGACTATAACATTTAAGTTTATCGACCAGACTAAAACGTGAGCATGGAAAACCATATAAAAAAATAATTTGGAATTGGCGTGTGTGTCATTTAAAAAGACAGATGTGTTAATTATATCACACATGAGTGACACTTTAATAAGGCGACTCACAACTGAACTGACATGTACATATCTACATATGAGTTATAGTTAACAGATGTGTTAATTATACCACACATGCTTGATGGCGACTTACAACTAAACTGACATGTACGTACACAGCTGGTATATACATGTGAGTTAGAGTTAACAGTTCGACAATATATTAAGCGTCACCACGAAAAGCCGTCACCAGATAAACACTCAACGGTGAATGATAACGAATAAATAGCTTCATACCTGTTCGATTGGTGTCAGTCTGATTGAGTCACGTGTTCTCGTCGCATCAATGGTTAAATGTATTCCACTCACTGTCGCCAATTTGAGGATCGATTTTCATTCAATTCTTTTACGGATTCACTCGTTTGCTGTGTCCTGGATAATCGTGACAAACGTGTTTAGGGTATGTGAATTAGGGTATGTGTTTAGGGTATGTGAATTAGGGGCAAATATGCATGTCCCCTCGATCATGTCAATTGGTAATTTAATTTAAATGTACTCAATCCGATTCGGTGGTCCCCACACCAACAGATTCCAACAACAACAACAACGTTTTTTTAAATGGCGCACCAGTTATCAGAATCGATTAATGGCACAAAAATAATGCTAACCACGGTCAAATGGCCCAAAACCTGTTATTTATCAATATCTTCTTGAACGAAATTTTGCTGGTTTGGCAAATATCTAACACAAAAAGCCACTTGATTTTGGAGTTATCAATCTTCATCCGCAATTTGGACCGAGACGTGTTCTCGTCGACCATTTAATGGGCCACTAAAAAATTAACAGTGGTGGAAAATAATAGATTTCAAAAATCGATATCTGATCACTCTGAGCTTTGATGTGTGGGTTCCTCGACTCGAATCATATAATTTTGACCACCAAGCCGAGGAAATAGTAAATGGTGAGTGTTAATTCGGATTACGCATCTTTATGTGTTAACACTGGTGGTATATTGTGGAAATAAGCTCATTATTATGAGTCTCTGCAGGTCAGATATGGACTTTCAAAAGAGAAATGTTTGTATAAAAAAAGCAGATAAAGAGTGTTCTGAGTTACAACTGCCTCCGTATTTGTTTAAATATAAACTTGACGGATTCTTTTTCCGATTTTGACGTCGGCTAGTGCCGCACAAATGATGGCAATTCAAGTATTTTTGTTTAGTTTTCTTATGTTTTGTAGAAGTTATCTCAGAAAGATTCATTTCGACTAATTGTGTGTTAAATCGAACGATTGATCTTAAAGGGGTACTGTACCCCAATTTCAATAAACTTACGGTGACCATAGCGATATAATATCAATATTATATTTTAAAATAACTAATTTGAGTCGACAATGTCTACTGAAAACGTTCCGGTTAACAGGCTATCACAAAAGTAAAATTGAATTATCTAATATATATTTTGAAGACTGTATGTATGTTTGTTTGTCTGTCTGTCTGTCTGTCATTTATACAAATATACGATTCTCGACCGATCGGGACGAAACTTGGTACGTGTGTGTAGTTTGACCAGGCGGTGAACGTTGTCGTATTGGCGAGCCCGTGCGGCGCCCGCTTCGCGCATGCGCAGACGAGATCTCGGAAACGGGTGGAGCTATCGACTTGATATTTGGTATGTGAATGTATCTTGCCCCGGATGCGAATTTTATCGGGTCGCCGAGCCCGTGCGACGCCAGCTTCGCGCATGCGCAGACGTGATCTCGGCAACGGGTGGAGCTATCGACTTGAAATTTGGTATGTGAATGTGTCTTGCCCCGGATACGAATTTTATAGGGTCGCCGAGCCCGTGCGACGCCAGCTTCGCGCATGCGCAGACCAGATCTCGGAAACGGGTGGAGCTATCGACTTGAAATTTGGTTTTTGAATAGCCCGGACAACGTCGGGCTCATCGGCTAGTTTGGTATAAAATTATTTATGGCTGGAGTCATAAAATGACGAATTATGCCAGTACGAGTTACCGTTCTTGAAATCGTATCTGTCCAGTGTCTTTTATCGTCGGCCGATCGCGAACATTATTGAGTTGCAAACATAACATGTTACCTGCAAAAGGAAGGCCAGCTATAACCGATTCGGAAAAAAAGGGAGAAAGAAACAAGAGTCATAAAGCGTCAATTATTTTTATAGGGAGTGAGATTGTTCGATGGAAGAGATTGGATGCATCAATTGAAGCTGTGAACAATGAACTTCCGGTTCTTCCTGCGACCTGAGTCTTCTCCGGTGAAGGTAAAAAACATGGCGCGTAATTTGAAATCGTAATATTTTTGTTTCCAAGATCAATATTTTCTTCGCTAAATTAGGTTTATACGAAACTCATATAACACGAACACAATCTAACTTGAAAGTTATTTCAATGGGAGTAAATAAAAAAAATTGTCTATTCCTGTGTACAGTACCCCTTTAAACAAATGATGTGTGATTCCTGTTTATTATTATGTTATCTTGACTTGACTTGAAACATATTTTATTTGTATAATATACAAAAAGGATTGAGGCACAAGTTTTTACAACTTACGAAGCCCCTCTCCCGATACAATAATATTACATACATGTGATCAAGATGACGGTATATAAACGTATTTACATGATGATCAGTTTAGAGATATATAATTTGTATTGCCTTCCAGCGGTTGAGTAGATTTGTGTTTAAAACAATGAGGCTACATTGTGAATATGTGGCACGATAAACGAGTGCTAATATAATCTATTGGTGTACGTATGTTCGGAGGTTAGGAAAAAATAATAATAGTAGACAGTCATGAACTAGGTTTTAATTTTTGTAGCGCTCTGTAAGACAGTACCGACAATTGATAAGAACGTGTATGTTTGTGGGGGAGGTTGGTCCATTTGTGAGATAACTGCCACATAAAAATTTAAATTTCGGAAGCACCTTTAAGTATATTCAGAAGTGATATACTTGTGTATGTACATACACATACATATACACACATACACATATATGGATCCATATGGACACACATAAATACATATAATATAAAATCTTTTAGGGGTCGAAACGTTTAGTCGCGGCAATATATTGCTGTGTGATGTCAAATAGACTCAGATTTTTTTGGGACGAGATATTAGAAATTCCACACATGAGTTCTGCAATGTTGCTTATTATGAGATTTTCACGGGTTAGTTTCTCAGAAAATTCTGAGCGCTCTCTTTGGTACAATGGGCACATGAAGAAATAATTATATGCGTCTTCATACCGGTTTCCACACGAACATGCGGGGCTGTCAGCGATATAGTTGTTGAACATATCAGATCGGAGTTCACTACACAAGTTACGTAGGCGACAGTGGAAAATGTCGTAGAAATGTCGAGGGGGACTGGGCGTTGGATCTATATGTTGCAAGTTGGTTTTAAAGGTAGAAAATTGGTCAACGTCAGTGATTAATTTGGGAAGTTTATTCCATTCCATGACCATCTTTGGGAAAAATGACTGTTTGAAGTGTTCAGTATTGCAGTAATATGAATAACATTTACTGGGTCGTCTCCAATTATAGTCTGCAACTTCATGAGATCTGGGGGGAAGTGTAGTGGATAGATATGTTGGTGCTAAATTGTTGACGATTTTATAGAGTGCCTGCAATTTATGTGTTTGGCGTCTTTTATTGAGTGAAGGCCATCCAACTTCCTGTAATACCACATCACCGAGGCAGAACGGGTGATACCGCTGACTATCCGGCCAGGATCGATATGAAGCCGGTCAAGCTTTTCTAACATATAGTGGTAAAATGTATGTTTTGTAAATAATTTCGATGGTTTTCCTGTTTAGTTGATATTTGATGCGACGAAGTTGAGATAGGCGCGAGGCAATCTTTTTGACAGAGCCTTCGATGTGGGCGTTCCATTTGAGATTTGATTGGAGTTCCAGACCTAAATGTTTATGCTTGTCCACAAAGTCGATTGAATTTCCCACAAATTTGAGGTTCGGATTCTCTGTAGATGGAGCAACTAATGAGAAGGACATTCCAACTGTTATAATTGGATTAAAGCTGACCAGCCAGTTTTTGGACCACGCTGTAATTTTGTCTAAGTCGCTGTTCATAGTACCTTCAAGTATATTAATATCAAAGTGTTATCTTTCTCGGTACAATGGGGTGGGTTGTTAGTGACATATGTTGCTCGTGTGCCTATTATTATGTTATATCTTTCTCGGTACAATGGGGTGGGTTGTTGGTGACATATCTTTATTACTATGTTATCTTTCTCGGTACAATGGGGTGGGTTGTTAGTGACATATGTTGCTCGTGTGCCTATTATTATGTTATCTTTCTCGGTACAATGGGGTGGGTTGTTAGCGATGTTTATTATTATGTTATCTTTCTCGGTACAATGGGGTGGGTTGTTAGCGCTGCTTATTATTATGTTATCTTTCTCGGTACAATGGGGTGGGTTGTTAGCGCTGTTTATTATTATGTTATATTTCTCGGTACAATGGGGTGGGTTGTTAGCGCTGTTTATTATTATGTTATCTTTCTCTGTACAGTGGGGTGGGTTGTTAGCACTGCTTATTATTATGTTATCTTTCTCTGTACAATGGTGTGGGTTGTTAGTGACATACTGCTCGTGAGCCTATTATTATGTTATATTTCTCGGTACAATGGGGTGGGTTGTTAGCGCTGCTTATTATTATGTTATCTTTCTCGGAACAATGAGGTGGGTTGTTAGCGCTGTTTATTATTATGTTATCTTTCTCGGTACAATGAGGTGGGTTGTTAGCGCTGTTTATTATTATGTTATCTTTCTCGGTACAATGGGGTGGGTTGTTAGCGCTGCTTATTATTATGTTATCTTTCTCTGTACAATGGGGTGGGTTGTTAGCGCTGTTTATTATTATGTTATCTTTCTCTGTACAATGGGGTGGGTTGTTAGCGCTGTTTATTATTATGTTATCTTTCTCTGTACAATGGGGTGGGTTGTTAGCGCTGTTTATTATTATGTTATCTTTCTCTGTACAATGGGGTGGGTTGTTAGCGCTGTTTATTAATATGTTATCTTTCTCTGTACAATGGTGTGGGTTGTTAGTGACATACTGCTCGTGAGCCTATTATTATGTTATATTTCTCGGTACAATGGGGTGGGTTGTTAGCGCTGTTTATTATTATGTTATCTTTCTCGGTACAATGAGGTGGGTTGTTAGCGCTGTTTATTATTATGTTATCTTTCTCTGTACAATGGGGTGGGTTGTTAGCGCTGTTTATTATTATGTTATCTTTCTCTGTACAGTGGGGTGGGTTGTTAGCGCTGCTTATTATTATGTTATCTTTCTCTGTACAATGGTGAGGGTTGTTAGTGACATACTACTCGTGAGCCTATTATTATGTTATATTTCTCGGTACAATGAGGTGGGTTGTTAGCGCTGTTTATTATTATGTTATCTTTCTCTGTACAATGGTGTGGGTTGTTAGTGACATACTGCTCGTGAGCCTATTATTATGTTATATTTCTCGGTACAATGGGGTGGGTTGTTAGCGCTGCTTATTATTATGTTATCTTTCTCGGTACAATGAGGTGGGTTGTTAGCGCTGTTTATTATTATGTTATCTTTCTCGGTACAATGGGGTGGGTTGATTGCGCTGCTTATTATTATGTTATCTTTCTCGGTACAGTGGGGTGGGTTGTTAGCGCTGTTTATTATGTATGTTATCTTTCTCTGTACAATGGGGTGGGTTGTTAGCGCTGCTTATTATTATGTTATCTTTCTCGGTACAGTGGGGTGGGTTGTTAGCGCTGTTTATTATGTATGTTATCTTTCTCTGTACAATGGGGTGGGTTGTTAGCGCTGTTTATTATTATGACATCTTTCTCGGTACAATGGGGTGGGTTGTTAGCGCTGCTTATTATTATGTTATCTTTCTCGGTACAATGAGGTGGGTGGTTAGCGCTATTTATTATTATGTTATCTTTCTCTGTACAATGGGGTGGGTTGTTAGCGCTGTTTATTATTATGTTATCTTTCTCGGTACAATGGGGTGGGTTGTTAGCGCTGCTTATTATTATGTTATCTTTCTCGGTACAATGAGGTGGGTGGTTAGCGCTATTTATTATTATGTTATCTTTCTCTGTACAATGGGGTGGGTTATTAGCGCTGCTTATTATGTAAGTTATCTTTCTCTGTACAATGGGGTGGGTTGTTAGCGCTATTTATTATTATGTTATCTTTCTCGGTACAATGAGGTGGGTGGTTAGCGCTGTTTATTATTATGTTATCTTTCTCTGTACAATGGGGTGGGTTGTTAGCGCTGCTTGTTATGTACGTTATCTTTCTCTGTACAATGGGGTGGGTTGTTAGCGCTGCTTATTATTATGTTATCTTTCTCTGTACAATGGGGTGGGTTTTTAGCGCTGCTTATTATTATGTTATCTTTCTCGGTACAATGTGGTGGTTTGTTAGCGCTGTTTATTATTATGTTATCTTTCTCGGTACAATGACGTGGGTGGTTAGCGCTGTTTATTATTATGTTATCTTTCTCGGTACAATGGGGTGGGTTGTTAGCGCTATTTATTATTATGTTATCTTTCTCGGTACAATGGGGTGGTTTGTTAGCGCTGTTTATTATTATGTTATCTTTCTCGGTACAATGACGTGGGTGGTTAGCGCTATTTATTATTATGTTATCTTTCTCTGTACAACGGGGGTGGGTTGTTAGCGCTGCTTATTATGTATGTTATCTTTCTCTGTACAATGGGGTGGGTTGTTAGCGCTATTTATTATTATGTTATCTTTCTCGGTACAATGGGGTGGGTTGTTAGCGCTGCTTATTATTATGTTATCTTTCTCGGTACAATGGGGTGGGTGGTTAGCGCTATTTATTATTATGTTATCTTTCTCTGTACAATGGGGTGGGTTGTTAGCGCTGCTTATTATGTATGTTATCTTTCTCTGTACAATGGGGTGGGTTGTTAGCGCTGTTTATTATTATGTTATCTTTCTCGGTACAATGGGGTGGGTTATTAGCGCTGTTTATTATTATGTTATCTTTCTCTGTATAATGGGGTGGGTTGTTAGCGCTATTTATTATTATGTTATCTTTCTCTGTATAATGGGGTGGGTTGTTAGCGCTATTTATTATTATGTTATCTTTCTCGGTACAATGGGGTGGGTTGTTAGCGCTATTTATTATTATGTTATCTTTCTCGGTACAATGGGGTGGGTTGTTAGCGCTGCTTATTATTATGTTATCTTTCTCGGTACAATGAGGTGGGTGGTTAGCGCTATTTATTATTATGTTATCTTTCTCTGTACAATGAGGTGGGTTGTTGGTGACATATGTTATCTTTCTCTGTACAATGGGGTGGGTTGTTAGCGCTGCTTATTATGTATGTTATCTTTCTCTGTACAATGGGGTGGGTTGTTAGCGCTATTTATTATTATGTTATCTTTCTCGGTACAATGGGGTGGGTTGTTAGAGCTATTTATTATTATGTTATCTTTCTCTGTATAATGGGGTGGGTTGTTAGCGCTATTTATTATTATGTTATCTTTCTCGGTACAATGGGGTGGGTTGTTAGCGCTATTTATTATTATGTTATCTTTCTCGGTACAATGGGGTGGGTTGTTAGCGCTGCTTATTATTATGTTATCTTTCTCGGTACAATGAGGTGGGTGGTTAGCGCTATTTATTATTATGTTATCTTTCTCTGTACAATGAGGTGGGTTGTTGGTGACATATGTTATCTTTCTCTGTACAATGGGGTGGGTTGTTAGCGCTGCTTATTATGTATGTTATCTTTCTCTGTACAATGGGGTGGGTTGTTAGCGCTATTTATTATTATGTTATATTTCTCGGTACAATGGGGTGGGTTGTTAGCGCTATTTATTATTATGTTATCTTTCTCTGTACAATGGGGTGGGTTGTTAGCGCTGCTTATTATGTATGTTATCTTTCTCTGTACAATGGGGTGGGTTGTTAGCGCTGCTTATTATTATGTTATCTTTCTCGGTACAATGGTGTGGGTTGTTAGTGCTATTTATTATTATGTTATCTTTCTCTGTACAATGAGGTGGGTGGTTAGCGCTGCTTATTATGTATGTTATCTTTCTCTGTACAATGGGGTGGGTTGTCAGCGCTATTTATTATTATGTTATCTTTCTCGGTACAATGGGGTGGGTTGTTAGCGCTATTATTATGTTATCTTTCTCTGTACAATGAGGTGGGTGGTTAGCGCTGTTTATTATGTATATTATCTTTCTCTGTACAATGGGGTGGGTTGTTAGCGCTGCTTATTATTATGTTATCTTTCTCGGTACAATGAGGTGGGTGGTTAGCGCTATTTATTATTATGTTATCTTTCTCTGTACAATGGGGTGGGTTGTTAGCGCTGTTTATTATTATGTTATCTTTCTCGGTACAATGGGGTGGGTTGTTAGCGCTGTTTATTATTATGTTATCTTTCTCGGTACAATGGGGTGGGTTGTTAGCGCTGCTTATTATTATGTTATCTTTCTCGGTACAATGAGGTGGGTTGTTAGCACTATTTATTATGTATGTTATCTTTCTCTGTACAATGGGGTGGGTTGTTAGCGCTTCTTATTATTATGTTATCTTTCTCGGTACAATGAGGTGGGTGGTTAGCGCTATTTATTATTATGTTATCTTTCTCTGTACAATGGGGTGGGTTGTTAGCGCTGTTTATTATTATGTTATCTTTCTCGGTACAATGGGGTGGGTTGTTAGCGCTGTTTATTATTATGTTATCTTTCTCGGTACAATGGGGTGGGTTGTTAGCGCTGCTTATTATTATGTTATCTTTCTCGGTACAATGAGGTGGGTGGTTAGCGCTATTTATTATTATGTTTTCTTTCTCGGTACAATGGGGTGGGTTGTTAGCGCTGTTTATTATTATGTTATCTTTCTCTGTATAATGGGGTGGGTTGTTAGCGCTGTTTATTATTATGTTATCTTTCTCTGTATAATGGGGTGGGTTGTTAGCGCTGTTTATTATTATGTTATCTTTCTCTGTATAATGGGGTGGGTTGTTAGCGCTGTTTATTATTATGTTATCTTTCTCTGTATAATGGGGTGGGTTGTTAGCGCTGTTTATTGTTATGTTATCTTTCTCTGTATAATGGGGTGGGTTGTTAGCGCTGTTTATTATTATGTTATCTTTCTCGGTACAATGAGGTGGGTGGTTAGCGCTATTTATTATTATGTTATCTTTCTCTGTACAATGGGGTGGGTTGTTAGCGCTGTTTATTATTATGTTATCTTTCTCGGTACATTGGGGTGGGTTGTTAGCGCTGTTTATTATTATGTTATCTTTCTCGGTACAATGGGATGGGTTGTTAGCGCTGCTTATTATTATGTTATCTTTCTCGGTACAATGGGGTGGGTTGTTAGCGCTGTTTATTATTATGTTATCTTTCTCGGTACAATGGGGTGGGTTGTTAGCGCTGCTTATTATTATGTTATCTTTCTCGGTACAATGAGGTGGGTGGTTAGCGCTATTTATTATTATGTTTTCTTTCTCGGTACAATGGGGTGGGTTGTTAGCGCTGTTTATTATTATGTTATCTTTCTCTGTATAATGGGGTGGGTTGTTAGCGCTGTTTATTATTATGTTATCTTTCTCTGTATAATGGGGTGGGTTGTTAGCGCTGTTTATTATTATGTTATCTTTCTCTGTATAATGGGGTGGGTTGTTAGCGCTGTTTATTATTATGTTATCTTTCTCTGTATAATGGGGTGGGTTGTTAGCGCTGTTTATTATTATGTTATCTTTCTCTGTATAATGGGGTGGGTTGTTAGCGCTGTTTATTATTATGTTATCTTTCTCGGTACAATGAGGTGGGTGGTTAGCGCTATTTATTATTATGTTATCTTTCTCTGTACAATGGGGTGGGTTGTTAGCGCTGTTTATTATTATGTTATCTTTCTCGGTACATTGGGGTGGGTTGTTAGCGCTGTTTATTATTATGTTATCTTTCTCGGTACAATGGGGTGGGTTGTTAGCGCTGCTTATTATTATGTTATCTTTCTCGGTACAATGAGGTGGGTGGTTAGCGCTATTTATTATTATGTTATCTTTCTCGGTACAATGGGGTGGGTTGTTAGCGCTGCTTATTATGTATGTTATCTTTCTCTGTATAATGGGGTGGGTTGTTAGCGCTGTTTATTATTATGTTAGCTTTCTCTGTATAATGGGGTGGTTTGTTAGCGCTGTTTATTATTATGTTATCTTTCTCTGTATAATGGGGTGGGTTGTTAGCGCTGTTTATTATTATGTTATCTTTCTCTGTAAAATGGGGTGGGTTGTTAGCGCTGTTTATTATTATGTTATCTTTCTCTGTATAATGGGGTGGGTTGTTAGCGCTGTTTATTATTATGTTATCTTTCTAGGTACAATGAGGTGGGTGGTTAGCGCTATTTATTATTATGTTATCTTTCTCTGTACAATGGGGTGGGTTGTTAGCGCTGCTTATTATGTATGTTATCTTTCTCGGTACAATGGGGTGGGTTGTTAGCGCTGTTTATTATTATGTTATCTTTCTCTGTACAATGAGGTGGGTTGTTAGCGCTGTTTATTGTTATGTTATCTTTCTCGGTACAATGAGGTGGGTTGTTAGCGCTGTTTATTATGTATGTTATCTTTCTCTGTACAATGGTGTGGGTTGTTAGCGCTGTTTATTATTATGTTATCTTTCTCTGTACAATGGGGTGGGTTGTTAGCGCTGTTTATTATTATGTTATCTTTCTCGGTACAATGCGGTGGGTGGTTAGCGCTATTTATTATTATGTTATCTTTCTCGGTACAATGGGGTGGGTTGTTAGCGCTATTTATTATTATGTTATCTTTCTCTGTACAATGGGGTGGGTTGTTAGCGCTGCTTATTATGTATGTTATCTTTCTCTGTACAATGGTGTGGGTTGTTAGCGCTGTTTATTATTATGTTATCTTTCTCTGTACAATGGGGTGGGTTGTTAGCGCTGTTTATTATTATGTTATCTTTCTCGGTACAATGCGGTGGGTGGTTAGCGCTATTTATTATTATGTTATCTTTCTCGGTACAATGGGGTGGGTGGTTAGCGCTATTTATTATTATGTTATATTTCTCGGTACAATGGGGTGGGTTGTTAGCGCTGCTTATTATGATGTTATCTTTCTCGGTACAATGAGGTGGGTGGTTAGCGCTATTTATTATTATGTTATCTTTCTCGGTACAATGGGGTGGGTTGTTAGCGCTATTTATTATTATGTTATCTTTCTCGGTACAATGGGGTGGGTTGTTAGCGCTATTTATTATTATGTTATCTTTCTCGGTACAATGGGGTGGGTTGTTAGCGCTGCTTATTATTATGTTATCTTTCTCGGTACAATGGGGTGGGTTGTTAGCGCTATTTATTATTATGTTATCTTTCTCGGTACAATGGGGTGGGTTGTTAGCGCTGCTTATTATGTATGTTATCTTTCTCTGTACAATGGGGTCGGTTGTTAGCGCTATTTATTATTATGTTATCTTTCTCGGTACAATGGGGTGGGTTGTTAGCGCTATTTATTATTATGTTATCTTTCTCTGTACAATGGGGTGGGTTGTTAGCGCTATTTATTATTATGTTATCTTTCTCGGTACAATGGGGTGGGTTGTTAGCGCTATTTATTATTATGTTATCTTTCTCGGTACAATGGGGTGGGTTGTTAGCACTGCTTATTATTATGTTATCTTTCTCGGTACAATGAGGTGGGTGGTTAGCGCTATTTATTATTATGTTATCTTTCTCTGTACAATGAGGTGGGTTGTTGGTGACATATGTTATCTTTCTCTGTACAATGGGGTGGGTTGTTAGCGCTGCATATTATGTATGTTATCTTTCTCTGTACAATGGGGTGGGTTGTTAGCGCTATTTATTATTATGTTATCTTTCTCGGTACAATGGGGTGGGTTGTTAGCGCTATTTATTATTATGTTATCTTTCTCTGTACAATGGGGTGTGTTGTTAGCGCTGCTTATTATGTATGTTATTTTTCTCTGTACAATGGGGTGGGTTGTTAGCGCTGCTTATTATTATGTTATCTTTCTCGGTACAATGAGGTGGGTGGTTAGCGCTATTTATTATTATGTTATCTTTCTCTGTACAATGAGGTGGGTTGTTGGTGACATATGTTATCTTTCTCTGTACAATGGGGTGGGTTGTTAGCGCTGCTTATTATGTATGTTATCTTTCTCTGTACAATGGGGTGGGTTGTTAGCGCTATTTATTATTATGTTATCTTTCTCGGTACAATGGGGTGGGTTGTTAGAGCTATTTATTATTATGTTATCTTTCTCTGTATAATGGGGTGGGTTGTTAGCGCTATTTATTATTATGTTATCTTTCTCGGTACAATGGGGTGGGTTGTTAGCGCTGCTTATTATTATGTTATCTTTCTCGGTACAATGAGGTGGGTTGTTAGCGCTGTTTATTATTATGTTAGCTTTCTCTGTATAATGGGGTGGTTTGTTAGCGCTGTTTATTATTATGTTATCTTTCTCTGTATAATGGGGTGGGTTGTTAGCGCTGTTTATTATTATGTTATCTTTCTCTGTAAAATGGGGTGGGTTGTTAGCGCTGTTTATTATTATGTTATCTTTCTCTGTATAATGGGGTGGGTTGTTAGCGCTGTTTATTATTATGTTATCTTTCTAGGTACAATGAGGTGGGTGGTTAGCGCTATTTATTATTATGTTATCTTTCTCTGTACAATGGGGTGGGTTGTTAGCGCTGCTTATTATGTATGTTATCTTTCTCGGTACAATGGGGTGGGTTGTTAGCGCTGTTTATTATTATGTTATCTTTCTCTGTACAATGAGGTGGGTTGTTAGCGCTGTTTATTATTATGTTATCTTTCTCGGTACAATGAGGTGGGTTGTTAGCGCTGTTTATTATGTATGTTATCTTTCTCTGTACAATGGTGTGGGTTGTTAGCGCTGTTTATTATTATGTTATCTTTCTCTGTACAATGGGGTGGGTTGTTAGCGCTGTTTATTATTATGTTATCTTTCTCGGTACAATGCGGTGGGTGGTTAGCGCTATTTATTATTATGTTATCTTTCTCGGTACAATGGGGTGGGTTGTTAGCGCTATTTATTATTATGTTATCTTTCTCTGTACAATGGGGTGGGTTGTTAGCGCTGCTTATTATGTATGTTATCTTTCTCTGTACAATGGTGTGGGTTGTTAGCGCTGTTTATTATTATGTTATCTTTCTCTGTACAATGGGGTGGGTTGTTAGCGCTGTTTATTATTATGTTATCTTTCTCGGTACAATGCGGTGGGTGGTTAGCGCTATTTATTATTATGTTATCTTTCTCGGTACAATGGGGTGGGTGGTTAGCGCTATTTATTATTATGTTATATTTCTCGGTACAATGGGGTGGGTTGTTAGCGCTGCTTATTATGATGTTATCTTTCTCGGTACAATGAGGTGGGTGGTTAGCGCTATTTATTATTATGTTATCTTTCTCGGTACAATGGGGTGGGTTGTTAGCGCTATTTATTATTATGTTATCTTTCTCGGTACAATGGGGTGGGTTGTTAGCGCTATTTATTATTATGTTATCTTTCTCGGTACAATGGGGTGGGTTGTTAGCGCTGCTTATTATTATGTTATCTTTCTCGGTACAATGGGGTGGGTTGTTAGCGCTATTTATTATTATGTTATCTTTCTCGGTACAATGGGGTGGGTTGTTAGCGCTGCTTATTATGTATGTTATCTTTCTCTGTACAATGGGGTCGGTTGTTAGCGCTATTTATTATTATGTTATCTTTCTCGGTACAATGGGGTGGGTTGTTAGCGCTATTTATTATTATGTTATCTTTCTCTGTACAATGGGGTGGGTTGTTAGCGCTATTTATTATTATGTTATCTTTCTCGGTACAATGGGGTGGGTTGTTAGCGCTATTTATTATTATGTTATCTTTCTCGGTACAATGGGGTGGGTTGTTAGCACTGCTTATTATTATGTTATCTTTCTCGGTACAATGAGGTGGGTGGTTAGCGCTATTTATTATTATGTTATCTTTCTCTGTACAATGAGGTGGGTTGTTGGTGACATATGTTATCTTTCTCTGTACAATGGGGTGGGTTGTTAGCGCTGCATATTATGTATGTTATCTTTCTCTGTACAATGGGGTGGGTTGTTAGCGCTATTTATTATTATGTTATCTTTCTCGGTACAATGGGGTGGGTTGTTAGCGCTATTTATTATTATGTTATCTTTCTCTGTACAATGGGGTGTGTTGTTAGCGCTGCTTATTATGTATGTTATCTTTCTCTGTACAATGGGGTGGGTTGTTAGCGCTGCTTATTATTATGTTATCTTTCTCGGTACAGTGAGGTGGGTGGTTAGCGCTATTTATTATTATGTTATCTTTCTCTGTACAATGAGGTGGGTTGTTGGTGACATATGTTATCTTTCTCTGTACAATGGGGTGGGTTGTTAGCGCTGCTTATTATGTATGTTATCTTTCTCTGTACAATGGGGTGGGTTGTTAGCGCTATTTATTATTATGTTATCTTTCTCGGTACAATGGGGTGGGTTGTTAGAGCTATTTATTATTATGTTATCTTTCTCTGTATAATGGGGTGGGTTGTTAGCGCTATTTATTATTATGTTATCTTTCTCGGTACAATGGGGTGGGTTGTTAGCGCTGCTTATTATTATGTTATCTTTCTCGGTACAATGAGGTGGGTGGTTAGCGCTATTTATTATTATGTTATCTTTCTCTGTACAATGAGGTGGGTTGTTGGTGACATATGTTATCTTTCTCTGTACAATGGGGTGGGTTGTTAGCGCTGCTTATTATGTATGTTATCTTTCTCTGTACAATGGGGTGGGTTGTTAGCGCTATTTATTATTATGTTATATTTCTCGGTGCAATGGGGTGGGTTGTTAGCGCTATTTATTATTATGTTATATTTCTCAGTACAATGGGGTGGGTTGTTAGCGCTATTTATTATTATGTTATCTTTCTCTGTATAATGGGGTGGGTTGTTAGCGCTATTTATTATTATGTTATCTTTCTCTGTACAATGGGGTGGGTTGTTAGCGCTGCTTATTATGTATGTTATCTTTCTCTGTACTATGGTGTGGGCTGTTAGCGCTGCTTATTATTATGTTATCTTTCTCGGTACAATGGTGTGGGTTGTTAGTGCTATTTATTATTATGTTATCTTTCTCTGTACAATGAGGTGGGTGGTTAGCGCTGCTTATTATGTATGTTATCTTTCTCTGTACAATGGGGTGGGTTGTCAGCGCTATTTATTATTATGTTATCTTTCTCGGTACAATGGGTTGGGTTGTTAGCGCTATTTATTATTATGTTATCTTTCTCTGTACAATGAGGTGGGTGGTTAGCGCTGTTTATTATGTATATTATCTTTCTCTGTACAATGGGGTGGGTTGTTAGCGCTGCTTATTATTATGTTATCTTTCTCGGTACAATGAGGTGGGTGGTTAGCGCTATTTATTATTATGTTATCTTTCTCTGTACAATGGGGTGGGTTGTTAGCGCTGTTTATTATTATGTTATCTTTCTCGGTACAATGGGGTGGGTTGTTAGCGCTGTTTATTATTATGTTATCTTTCTCTGTACAATGGGGTGGGTTGTTAGCGCTGCTTATTATGTATGTTATCTTTCTCTGTACAATGGGGTGGGTTGTTAGCGCTATTTATTATTATGTTATCTTTCTCGGTACAATGGGGTGGGTTGTTAGCGCTATTTATTATTATGTTATATTTCTCGGTACAATGGGGTGGGTTGTTAGCGCTGCTTATTATGATGTTATCTTTCTCGGTACAATGAGGTGGGTGGTTAGCGCTATTTATTATTATGTTATCTTTCTCGGTACAATGGGGTGGGTTGTTAGCGCTATTTATTATTATGTTATCTTTCTCGGTACAATGGGGTGGGTTGTTAGCGCTATTTATTATTATGTTATCTTTCTCGGTACAATGGGGTGGGTTGTTAGCGCTGCTTATTATTATGTTATCTTTCTCGGTACAATGGGGTGGGTTGTTAGCGCTATTTATTATTATGTTATCTTTCTCGGTACAATGGGGTGGGTTGTTAGCGCTGCTTATTATGTATGTTATCTTTCTCTGTACAATGGGGTCGGTTGTTAGCGCTATTTATTATTATGTTATCTTTCTCGGTACAATGGGGTGGGTTGTTAGCGCTATTTATTATTATGTTATCTTTCTCTGTACAATGGGGTGGGTTGTTAGCGCTATTTATTATTATGTTATCTTTCTCGGTACAATGGGGTGGGTTGTTAGCGCTATTTATTATTATGTTATCTTTCTCGGTACAATGGGGTGGGTTGTTAGCACTGCTTATTATTATGTTATCTTTCTCGGTACAATGAGGTGGGTGGTTAGCGCTATTTATTATTATGTTATCTTTCTCTGTACAATGAGGTGGGTTGTTGGTGACATATGTTATCTTTCTCTGTACAATGGGGTGGGTTGTTAGCGCTGCATATTATGTATGTTATCTTTCTCTGTACAATGGGGTGGGTTGTTAGCGCTATTTATTATTATGTTATCTTTCTCGGTACAATGGGGTGGGTTGTTAGCGCTATTTATTATTATGTTATCTTTCTCTGTACAATGGGGTGTGTTGTTAGCGCTGCTTATTATGTATGTTATCTTTCTCTGTACAATGGGGTGGGTTGTTAGCGCTGCTTATTATTATGTTATCTTTCTCGGTACAATGAGGTGGGTGGTTAGCGCTATTTATTATTATGTTATCTTTCTCTGTACAATGAGGTGGGTTGTTGGTGACATATGTTATCTTTCTCTGTACAATGGGGTGGGTTGTTAGCGCTGCTTATTATGTATGTTATCTTTCTCTGTACAATGGGGTGGGTTGTTAGCGCTATTTATTATTATGTTATCTTTCTCGGTACAATGGGGTGGGTTGTTAGAGCTATTTATAATTATGTTATCTTTCTCTGTATAATGGGGTGGGTTGTTAGCGCTATTTATTATTATGTTATCTTTCTCGGTACAATGGGGTGGGTTGTTAGCGCTGCTTATTATTATGTTATCTTTCTCGGTACAATGAGGTGGGTGGTTAGCGCTATTTATTATTATGTTATCTTTCTCTGTACAATGAGGTGGGTTGTTGGTGACATATGTTATCTTTCTCTGTACAATGGGGTGGGTTGTTAGCGCTGCTTATTATGTATGTTATCTTTCTCTGTACAATGGGGTGGGTTGTTAGCGCTATTTATTATTATGTTATATTTCTCGGTGCAATGGGGTGGGTTGTTAGCGCTATTTATTATTATGTTATATTTCTCAGTACAATGGGGTGGGTTGTTAGCGCTATTTATTATTATGTTAGCTTTCTCTGTATAATGGGGTGGGTTGTTAGCGCTATTTATTATTATGTTATCTTTCTCTGTACAATGGGGTGGGTTGTTAGCGCTGCTTATTATGTATGTTATCTTTCTCTGTACTATGGGGTGGGCTGTTAGCGCTGCTTATTATTATGTTATCTTTCTCGGTACAATGGTGTGGGTTGTTAGTGCTATTTATTATTATGTTATCTTTCTCTGTACAATGAGGTGGGTGGTTAGCGCTGCTTATTATGTATGTTATCTTTCTCTGTACAATGGGGTGGGTTGTCAGCGCTATTTATTATTATGTTATCTTTCTCGGTACAATGGGTTGGGTTGTTAGCGCTATTTATTATTATGTTATCTTTCTCTGTACAATGAGGTGGGTGGTTAGCGCTGTTTATTATGTATATTATCTTTCTCTGTACAATGGGGTGGGTTGTTAGCGCTGCTTATTATTATGTTATCTTTCTCGGTAAAATGAGGTGGGTGGTTAGCGCTATTTATTATTATGTTATCTTTCTCTGTACAATGGGGTGGGTTGTTAGCGCTGTTTATTATTATGTTATCTTTCTCGGTACAATGGGGTGGGTTGTTAGCGCTGTTTATTATTATGTTATCTTTCTCGGTACAATGGGGTGGGTTGTTAGCGCTGCTTATTATTATGTTATCTTTCTCGGTACAATGAGGTGGGTTGTTAGCGCTATTTATTATGTATGTTATCTTTCTCTGTACAATGGGGTGGGTTGTTAGCGCTGCTTATTATTATGTTATCTTTCTCGGTACAATGAGGTGGGTGGTTAGCGCTATTTATTATTATGTTATCTTTCTCTGTACAATGGGGTGGGTTGTTAGCGCTGTTTATTATTATGTTATCTTTCTCAGTACAATGGGGTGGGTTGTTAGCGCTGTTTATTATTATGTTATCTTTCTCGGTACAATGGGGTGGGTTGTTAGCGCTGCTTATTATTATGTTATCTTTCTCGGTACAATGAGGTGGGTGGTTAGCGCTATTTATTATTATGTTATCTTTCTCGGTACAATGGGGTGGGTTGTTAGCGCTGTTTATTATTATGTTATCTTTCTCTGTATAATGGGGTGGGTTGTTAGCGCTGTTTATTATTATGTTATCTTTCTCTGTATAATGGGGTGGGTTGTTAGCGCTGTTTATTATTATGTTATCTTTCTCTGTATAATGGGGTGGGTTGTTAGCGCTGTTTATTATTATGTTATTTTTCTCTGTATAATGGGGTGGGTTGTTAGCGCTGTTTATTATGTTATCTTTCTCTGTATAATGGGGTGGGTTGTTAGCGCTGTTTATTATTATGTTATCTTTCTCG
Source organism: Siphonodentalium dalli (assembly GCA_032622095.1). Lineage (NCBI taxonomy): Eukaryota > Metazoa > Mollusca > Scaphopoda > Gadilida > Siphonodentaliidae > Siphonodentalium > Siphonodentalium dalli. Next base: position 65,074,317 of record CP136063.1, on the reverse strand, counting down.
GTACAATGAGGTGGGTGGTTAGCGCTATTTATTATTATGTTATCTTTCTCGGTACAATGGGGTGGGTTGTTAGCGCTGTTTATTATTATGTTATCTTTCTCTGCATAATGGGGTGGGTTGTTAGCGCTGTTTATTATTATGTTAGCTTTCTCTGTATAATGGGGTGGGTTGTTAGCGCTGTTTATTATTATGTTATCTTTCTCTGTATAATGGGGTGGGTTGTTAGCGCTGTTTATTATTATGTTATCTTTCTCTGTATAATGGGGTGGGTTGTTAGCGCTGTTTATTATTATGTTATCTTTCTCTGTATAATGGGGTGGGTTGTTAGCGCTGTTTATTATTATGTTATCTTTCTCGGTACAATGAGGTGGGTGGTTAGCGCTATTTATTATTATGTTATCTTTCTCTGTACAATGGGGTGGGTTGTTAGCGCTGCTTATTATGTATGTTATCTTTCTAGGTACAATGGGGTGGGTTGTTAGCGCTGTTTATTATTATGTTATCTTTCTCTGTACAATGAGGTGGGTTGTTAGCGCTGTTTATTATTATGTTATCTTTCTCGGTACAATGAGGTGGGTTGTTAGCGCTGTTTATTATGTATGTTATCTTTCTCTGTACAATGGTGTGGGATGTTAGCGCTGTTTATTATTATGTTATCTTTCTCTGTACAATGGGGTGGGTTGTTAGCGCTGCTTATTATTATGTTATCTTTCTCGGTACAATGCGGTGGGTGGTTAGCGCTATTTATTATTATGTTATCTTTCTCGGTACAATGGGGTGGGTTGTTAGCGCTATTTATTATTATGTTATCTTTCTCTGTACAATGGGGTGGGTTGTTAGCGCTGCTTATTATGTATGTTATCTTTCTCTGTACAATGGGGTGGGTTGTTAGCGCTATTTATTATTATGTTATCTTTCTCGGTACAATGGGGTGGGTTGTTAGCGCTATTTATTATTATGTTATCTTTCTCGGTACAATGGGGTGGGTTGTTAGCGCTGCTTATTATGATGTTATCTTTCTCGGTACAATGAGGTGGGTGGTTAGCGCTATTTATTATTATGTTATCTTTCTCGGTACAATGGGGTGGGTTGTTAGCGCTATTTATTATTATGTTATCTTTCTCGGTACAATGGGGTGGGTTGTTAGCGCTATTTATTATTATGTTATCTTTCTCGGTACAATGGGGTGGGTTGTTAGCGCTGCTTATTATTATGTTATCTTTCTCGGTACAATGGGGTGGGTTGTTAGCGCTATTTATTATTATGTTATCTTTCTCGGTACAATGGGGTGGGTTGTTAGCGCTGCTTATTATGTATGTTATCTTTCTCTGTACAATGGGGTGGGTTGTTAGCGCTATTTATTATTATGTTATCTTTCTCTGTACAATGGGGTGGGTTGTTAGCGCTGCTTATTATGTATGTTATCTTTCTCTGTACAATGGGGTGGGTTGTTAGCGCTATTTATTATTATGTTATCTTTCTCGGTACAATGGGGTGGGTTTGTAGCGCTATTTATTATTATGTTATCTTTCTCGGTACAATGGGGTGGGTTGTTAGCGCTGCTTATTATGATGTTATCTTTCTCGGTACAATGAGGTGGGTGGTTAGCGCTATTTATTATTATGTTATCTTTCTCGGTACAATGGGGTGGGTTGTTAGCGCTATTTATTATTATGTTATCTTTCTCGGTACAATGGGGTGGGTTGTTAGCGCTATTTATTATTATGTTATCTTTCTCGGTACAATGGGGTGGGTTGTTAGCGCTATTTATTATTATGTTATCTTTCTCGGTACAATGGGGTGGGTTGTTATCGCTGCTTATTATGTATGTTATCTTTCTCTGTACAATGGGGTCGGTTGTTAGCGCTATTTATTATTATGTTATCTTTCTCGGTACAATGGGGTGGGTTGTTAGCGCTATTTATTATTATGTTATCTTTCTCTGTACAATGGGGTGGGTTGTTAGCGCTATTTATTATTATGTTATCTTTCTCGGTACAATGGGGTGGGTTGTTAGCGCTATTTATTATTATGTTATCTTTCTCGGTACAATGGGGTGGGTTGTTAGCACTGCTTATTATTATGTTATCTTTCTCGGTACAATGAGGTGGGTGGTTAGCGCTATTTATTATTATGTTATCTTTCTCTGTACAATGTGGTGGGTTGTTGGTGACATATGTTATCTTTCTCTGTACCATGGGGTGGGTTGTTAGCGCTGCATATTATGTATGTTATCTTTCTCTGTACAATGGGGTGGGTTGTTAGCGCTATTTATTATTATGTTATCTTTCTCGGTACAATGGGGTGGGTTGTTAGCGCTATTTATTATTATGTTATCTTTCTCTGTACAATGGGGTGGGTTGTTAGCGCTGCTTATTATGTATGTTATCTTTCTCTGTACAATGGGGTGGGTTGTTAGCGCTATTTATTATTATGTTATCTTTCTCGGTACAATGGGGTGGGTTGTTAGCGCTGCTTATTATTATGTTATCTTTCTCGGTACAATGAGGTGGGTGGTTAGCGCTATTTATTATTATGTTATCTTTCTCTGTACAATGAGGTGGGTTGTTGGTGACATATGTTATCTTTCTCTGTACAATGGGGTGGGTTGTTAGCGCTGCTTATTATGTATGTTATCTTTCTCTGTACAATGGGGTGGGTTGTTAGCGCTATTTATTATTATGTTATCTTTCTCGGTACAATGGGGTGGGTTGTTAGAGCTATTTATTATTATGTTATCTTTCTCTGTATAATGGGGTGGGTTGTTAGCGCTATTTATTATTATGTTATCTTTCTCGGTACAATGGGGTGGGTTGTTAGCGCTGCTTATTATTATGTTATCTTTCTCGGTACAATGAGGTTGGTGGTTAGCGCTATTTATTATTATGTTATCTTTCTCTGTACAATGAGGTGGGTTGTTGGTGACATATGTTATCTTTCTCTGTACAATGGGGTGGGTTGTTAGCGCTGCTTATTATGTATGTTATCTTTCTCTGTACAATGGGGTGGGTTGTTAGCGCTATTTATTATTATGTTATATTTCTCGGTACAATGGGGTGGGTTGTTAGCGCTATTTATTATTATGTTATATTTCTCGGTACAATGGGGTGGGTTGTTAGCGCTATTTATTATTATGTTATCTTTCTCTGTATAATGGGGTGGGTTGTTAGCGCTATTTATAATTATGTTATCTTTCTCTGTACAATGGGATGGGTTGTTAGTGCTGCTTATTATGTATGTTATCTTTCTCTGTACAATGGGGTGGGTTGTTAGCGCTGCTTATTATTATGTTATCTTTCTCGGTACAATGGTGTGGGTTGTTAGTGCTATTTATTATTATGTTATCTGTCTCTGTACAATGAGGTGGGTGGTTAGCTCTGCTTATTATGTATGTTATCTTTCTCTGTACAATGGGGTGGGTTGTCAGCGCTATTTATTATTATGTTATCTTTCTCGGTACAATGGTGTGGGTTGTTAGCGCTATTTATTATTATGTTATCTTTCTCTGTACAATGAGGTGGGTGGTTAGCGCTGTTTATTATGTATATTATCTTTCTCTGTACAATGGGGTGGGTTGTTAGCGCTGCTTATTATTATGTTATCTTTCTCGGTACAATGAGGTGGGTGGTTAGCGCTATTTATTATTATGTTATCTTTCTCGGTACAATGGGGTGGGTTGTTAGCGCTGTTTATTATTATGTTATCTTTCTCGGTGCAATGGGGTGGGTTGTTAGCGCTGTTTATTATTATGTTATCTTTCTCGGTACAATGGGGTGGGTTGTTAGCGCTGCTTATTATTATGTTATCTTTCTCGGTACAATGAGGTGGGTTGTTAGCGCTATTTATTATGTATGTTATCTTTCTCTGTACAATGGGGTGGGTTGTTAGCGGTGCTTATTATTATGTTATCTTTCTCGGTACAATGAGGTGGGTGGTTAGCGCTATTTATTATTATGTTATCTTTCTCTGTACAATGGGGTGGGTTGTTAGCGCTGTTTATTATTATGTTATCTTTCTCGGTACAATGGGGTGGGTTGTTAGCGCTGTTTATTATTATGTTATCTTTCTCGGTACAATGGGTTGGGTTGTTAGCGCTGCTTATTATTATGTTATCTTTCTCGGTACAATGAGGTGGGTGCTTAGCGCTATTTATTATTATGTTATCTTTCTCGGTACAATGGGGTGGGTTGTTAGCGCTGTTTATTATTATGTTATCTTTCTCTGTATAATGGGGTGGGTTGTTAGCGCTGTTTATTATTATGTTATCTTTCTCTGTATAATGGGGTGGGTTGTTAGCGCTGTTTATTATTATGTTATCTTTCTCTGTATAATGGGGTGGGTTGTTAGCGGTGTTTATTATTATGTTATCTTTCTCTGTATAATGGGGTGGGTTGTTAGCGCTGTTTATTATTATGTTATCTTTCTCTGTATAATGGGGTGGGTTGTTAGCGCTGTTTATTATTATGTTATCTTTCTCGGTACAATGAGGTGGGTGGTTAGCGCTATTTATTATTATGTTATCTTTCTCGGTACAATGGGGTGGGTTGTTAGCGCTGTTTATTATTATGTTATCTTTCTCTGTATAATGGGGTGGGTTGTTAGCGCTGTTTATTATTATGTTAGCTTTCTCTGTATAATGGGGTGGGTTGTTAGCGCTGTTAATTATTATGTTATCTTTCTCTGTATAATGGGGTGGGTTGTTAGCGCTGTTTATTATTATGTTATCTTTCTCGGTACAATGAGGTGGGTGGTTAGCGCTATTTATTATTATGTTATCTTTCTCTGTACAATTGGGTGGGTTGTTAGCGCTGCTTATTATGTATGTTATCTTTCTCGGTACAATGGGGTGGGTTGTTAGCGCTGTTTATTATTATGTTATCTTTCTCTGTACAATGAGGTGGGTTGTTAGCGCTGTTTATTATTATGTTATCTTTCTCGGTACAATGAGGTGGGTTGTTAGCGCTGTTTATTATGTATGTTATCTTTCACTGTACAATGGTGTGGGTTGTTAGCGCTGTTTATTATTATGTTATCTTTCTCTGTACAATGGGGTGGGTTGTTAGCGCTGTTTATTATTATGTTATCTTTCTCGGTACAATGCGGTGGCTGGTTATCGCTATTTATTATTATGTTATCTTTCTCGGTACAATAGGGTGGGTTGTTAGCGCTATTTATTATTATGTTATCTTTCTCTGTACAATGGGGTGGGTTGTTAGCGCTGCTTATTATTATGTTATCTTTCTCGGTACAATGGGGTGGGTTGTTAGCGCTATTTATTATTATGTTATCTTTCTCTGTACAATGGGGTGGGTTGTTAGCGCTGCTTATTATGATGTTATCTTTCTCGGTACAATGAGGTGGGTGGTTAGCGCTATTTATTATTATGTTATCTTTCTCGGTACAATGGGGTGGGTTGTTAGCGCTATTTATTATTATGTTATCTTTCTCGGTACAATGGGGTGGGTTGTTAGCGCTATTTATTATTATGTTATCTTTCTCGGTACAATGGGGTGGGTTGTTAGCGCTGCTTATTATTATGTTATCTTTCTCGGTACAATGGGGTGGGTTGTTAGCGCTGCTTATTATTATGTTATCTTTCTCGGTACAATGAGGTGGGTGGTTAGCGCTATTTATTATTATGTTATCTTTCTCGGTACAATGGGGTGGGTTGTTAGCGCTGTTTATTATTATGTTATCTTTCTCTGTATAATGGGGTGGGTTGTTAGCGCTGTTTATTATTATGTTATCTTTCTCTGTATAATGGGGTGGGTTGTTAGCGCTGTTTATTATTATGTTATCTTTCTCTGTATAATGGGGTGGGTTGTTAGCGGTGTTTATTATTATGTTATCTTTCTCTGTATAATGGGGTGGGTTGTTAGCGCTGTTTATTATTATGTTATCTTTCTCTGTATAATGGGGTGGGTTGTTAGCGCTGTTTATTATTATGTTATCTTTCTCGGTACAATGAGGTGGGTGGTTAGCGCTATTTATTATTATGTTATCTTTCTCGGTACAATGGGGTGGGTTGTTAGCGCTGTTTATTATTATGTTATCTTTCTCTGTATAATGGGGTGGGTTGTTAGCGCTGTTTATTATTATGTTAGCTTTCTCTGTATAATGGGGTGGGTTGTTAGCGCTGTTTATTATTATGTTATCTTTCTCTGTATAATGGGGTGGGTTGTTAGCGCTGTTTATTATTATGTTATCTTTCTCTGTATAATGGGGTGGGTTGTTAGCGCTGTTTATTATTATGTTATCTTTCTCTGTATAATGGGGTGGGTTGTTCGCGCTGTTTATTATTATGTTATCTTTCTCGGTACAATGAGGTGGGTGGTTAGCGCTATTTATTATTATGTTATCTTTCTCTGTACAATGGGGTGAGTTGTTAGCGCTGCTTATTATGTATGTTATCTTTCTCGGTACAATGGGGTGGGTTGTTAGCGCTGTTTATTATTATGTTATCTTTCTCTGTACAATGAGGTGGGTTGTTAGCGCTGTTTATTATTATGTTATCTTTCTCGGTACAATGAGGTGGGTTGTTAGCGCTGTTTATTATGTATGTTATCTTTCTCTGTACAATGGTGTGGGTTGTTAGCGCTGTTTATTATTATGTTATCTTTCTCTGTACAATGGGGTGGGTTGTTAGCGGTGTTTATTATTATGTTATCTTTCTCTGTATAATGGGGTGGGTTGTTAGCGGTGTTTATTATTATGTTATCTTTCTCTGTATAATGGGGTGGGTTGTTAGCGCTGTTTATTATTATGTTATCTTTCTCTGTATAATGGGGTGGGTTGTTAGCGCTGTTTATTATTATGTTATCTTTCTCGGTACAATGAGGTGGGTGGTTAGCGCTATTTATTATTATGTTATCTTTCTCGGTACAATGGGGTGGGTTGTTAGCGCTGTTTATTATTATGTTATCTTTCTCTGTATAATGGGGTGGGTTGTTAGCGCTGTTTATTATTATGTTAGCTTTCTCTGTATAATGGGGTGGGTTGTTAGCGCTGTTAATTATTATGTTATCTTTCTCTGTATAATGGGGTGGGTTGTTAGCGCTGTTTATTATTATGTTATCTTTCTCGGTACAATGAGGTGGGTGGTTAGCGCTATTTATTATTATGTTATCTTTCTCTGTACAATTGGGTGGGTTGTTAGCGCTGCTTATTATGTATGTTATCTTTCTCGGTACAATGGGGTGGGTTGTTAGCGCTGTTTATTATTATGTTATCTTTCTCTGTACAATGAGGTGGGTTGTTAGCGCTGTTTATTATTATGTTATCTTTCTCGGTACAATGAGGTGGGTTGTTAGCGCTGTTTATTATGTATGTTATCTTTCACTGTACAATGGTGTGGGTTGTTAGCGCTGTTTATTATTATGTTATCTTTCTCTGTACAATGGGGTGGGTTGTTAGCGCTGTTTATTATTATGTTATCTTTCTCGGTACAATGCGGTGGCTGGTTATCGCTATTTATTATTATGTTATCTTTCTCGGTACAATAGGGTGGGTTGTTAGCGCTATTTATTATTATGTTATCTTTCTCTGTACAATGGGGTGGGTTGTTAGCGCTGCTTATTATTATGTTATCTTTCTCGGTACAATGGGGTGGGTTGTTAGCGCTATTTATTATTATGTTATCTTTCTCTGTACAATGGGGTGGGTTGTTAGCGCTGCTTATTATGATGTTATCTTTCTCGGTACAATGAGGTGGGTGGTTAGCGCTATTTATTATTATGTTATCTTTCTCGGTACAATGGGGTGGGTTGTTAGCGCTATTTATTATTATGTTATCTTTCTCGGTACAATGGGGTGGGTTGTTAGCGCTATTTATTATTATGTTATCTTTCTCGGTACAATGGGGTGGGTTGTTAGCGCTGCTTATTATTATGTTATCTTTCTCGGTACAATGGGGTGGGTTGTTAGCGCTGCTTATTATTATGTTATCTTTCTCGGTACAATGAGGTGGGTGGTTAGCGCTATTTATTATTATGTTATCTTTCTCGGTACAATGGGGTGGGTTGTTAGCGCTGTTTATTATTATGTTATCTTTCTCTGTATAATGGGGTGGGTTGTTAGCGCTGTTTATTATTATGTTATCTTTCTCTGTATAATGGGGTGGGTTGTTAGCGCTGTTTATTATTATGTTATCTTTCTCTGTATAATGGGGTGGGTTGTTAGCGGTGTTTATTATTATGTTATCTTTCTCTGTATAATGGGGTGGGTTGTTAGCGCTGTTTATTATTATGTTATCTTTCTCTGTATAATGGGGTGGGTTGTTAGCGCTGTTTATTATTATGTTATCTTTCTCGGTACAATGAGGTGGGTGGTTAGCGCTATTTATTATTATGTTATCTTTCTCGGTACAATGGGGTGGGTTGTTAGCGCTGTTTATTATTATGTTATCTTTCTCTGTATAATGGGGTGGGTTGTTAGCGCTGTTTATTATTATGTTAGCTTTCTCTGTATAATGGGGTGGGTTGTTAGCGCTGTTTATTATTATGTTATCTTTCTCTGTATAATGGGGTGGGTTGTTAGCGCTGTTTATTATTATGTTATCTTTCTCTGTATAATGGGGTGGGTTGTTAGCGCTGTTTATTATTATGTTATCTTTCTCTGTATAATGGGGTGGGTTGTTCGCGCTGTTTATTATTATGTTATCTTTCTCGGTACAATGAGGTGGGTGGTTAGCGCTATTTATTATTATGTTATCTTTCTCTGTACAATGGGGTGAGTTGTTAGCGCTGCTTATTATGTATGTTATCTTTCTCGGTACAATGGGGTGGGTTGTTAGCGCTGTTTATTATTATGTTATCTTTCTCTGTACAATGAGGTGGGTTGTTAGCGCTGTTTATTATTATGTTATCTTTCTCGGTACAATGAGGTGGGTTGTTAGCGCTGTTTATTATGTATGTTATCTTTCTCTGTACAATGGTGTGGGTTGTTAGCGCTGTTTATTATTATGTTATCTTTCTCTGTACAATGGGGTGGGTTGTTAGCGGTGTTTATTATTATGTTATCTTTCTCTGTATAATGGGGTGGGTTGTTAGCGGTGTTTATTATTATGTTATCTTTCTCTGTATAATGGGGTGGGTTGTTAGCGCTGTTTATTATTATGTTATCTTTCTCTGTATAATGGGGTGGGTTGTTAGCGCTGTTTATTATTATGTTATCTTTCTCGGTACAATGAGGTGGGTGGTTAGCGCTATTTATTATTATGTTATCTTTCTCGGTACAATGGGGTGGGTTGTTAGCGCTGTTTATTATTATGTTATCTTTCTCTGTATAATGGGGTGGGTTGTTAGCGCTGTTTATTATTATGTTAGCTTTCTCTGTATAATGGGGTGGGTTGTTAGCGCTGTTAATTATTATGTTATCTTTCTCTGTATAATGGGGTGGGTTGTTAGCGCTGTTTATTATTATGTTATCTTTCTCGGTACAATGAGGTGGGTGGTTAGCGCTATTTATTATTATGTTATCTTTCTCTGTACAATTGGGTGGGTTGTTAGCGCTGCTTATTATGTATGTTATCTTTCTCGGTACAATGGGGTGGGTTGTTAGCGCTGTTTATTATTATGTTATCTTTCTCTGTACAATGAGGTGGGTTGTTAGCGCTGTTTATTATTATGTTATCTTTCTCTGTATAATGGGGTGGGTTGTTAGCGGTGTTTATTATTATGTTATCTTTCTCTGTATAATGGGGTGGGTTGTTAGCGGTGTTTATTATTATGTTATCTTTCTCTGTATAATGGGGTGGGTTGTTAGCGCTGTTTATTATTATGTTATCTTTCTCTGTATAATGGGGTGGGTTGTTAGCGCTGTTTATTATTATGTTATCTTTCTCGGTACAATGAGGTGGGTGGTTAGCGCTATTTATTATTATGTTATCTTTCTCGGTACAATGGGGTGGGTTGTTAGCGCTGTTTATTATTATGTTATCTTTCTCTGTATAATGGGGTGGGTTGTTAGCGCTGTTTATTATTATGTTAGCTTTCTCTGTATAATGGGGTGGGTTGTTAGCGCTGTTAATTATTATGTTATCTTTCTCTGTATAATGGGGTGGGTTGTTAGCGCTGTTTATTATTATGTTATCTTTCTCGGTACAATGAGGTGGGTGGTTAGCGCTATTTATTATTATGTTATCTTTCTCTGTACAATTGGGTGGGTTGTTAGCGCTGCTTATTATGTATGTTATCTTTCTCGGTACAATGGGGTGGGTTGTTAGCGCTGTTTATTATTATGTTATCTTTCTCTGTACAATGAGGTGGGTTGTTAGCGCTGTTTATTATTATGTTATCTTTCTCGGTACAATGAGGTGGGTTGTTAGCGCTGTTTATTATGTATGTTATCTTTCACTGTACAATGGTGTGGGTTGTTAGCGCTGTTTATTATTATGTTATCTTTCTCTGTACAATGGGGTGGGTTGTTAGCGCTGTTTATTATTATGTTATCTTTCTCGGTACAATGCGGTGGCTGGTTATCGCTATTTATTATTATGTTATCTTTCTCGGTACAATAGGGTGGGTTGTTAGCGCTATTTATTATTATGTTATCTTTCTCTGTACAATGGGGTGGGTTGTTAGCGCTGCTTATTATTATGTTATCTTTCTCGGTACAATGGGGTGGGTTGTTAGCGCTATTTATTATTATGTTATCTTTCTCTGTACAATGGGGTGGGTTGTTAGCGCTGCTTATTATGATGTTATCTTTCTCGGTACAATGAGGTGGGTGGTTAGCGCTATTTATTATTATGTTATCTTTCTCGGTACAATGGGGTGGGTTGTTAGCGCTATTTATTATTATGTTATCTTTCTCGGTACAATGGGGTGGGTTGTTAGCGCTATTTATTATTATGTTATCTTTCTCGGTACAATGGGGTGGGTTGTTAGCGCTGCTTATTATTATGTTATCTTTCTCGGTACAATGGGGTGGGTTGTTAGCGCTGCTTATTATTATGTTATCTTTCTCGGTACAATGAGGTGGGTGGTTAGCGCTATTTATTATTATGTTATCTTTCTCGGTACAATGGGGTGGGTTGTTAGCGCTGTTTATTATTATGTTATCTTTCTCTGTATAATGGGGTGGGTTGTTAGCGCTGTTTATTATTATGTTATCTTTCTCTGTATAATGGGGTGGGTTGTTAGCGCTGTTTATTATTATGTTATCTTTCTCTGTATAATGGGGTGGGTTGTTAGCGGTGTTTATTATTATGTTATCTTTCTCTGTATAATGGGGTGGGTTGTTAGCGCTGTTTATTATTATGTTATCTTTCTCTGTATAATGGGGTGGGTTGTTAGCGCTGTTTATTATTATGTTATCTTTCTCGGTACAATGAGGTGGGTGGTTAGCGCTATTTATTATTATGTTATCTTTCTCGGTACAATGGGGTGGGTTGTTAGCGCTGTTTATTATTATGTTATCTTTCTCTGTATAATGGGGTGGGTTGTTAGCGCTGTTTATTATTATGTTAGCTTTCTCTGTATAATGGGGTGGGTTGTTAGCGCTGTTTATTATTATGTTATCTTTCTCTGTATAATGGGGTGGGTTGTTAGCGCTGTTTATTATTATGTTATCTTTCTCTGTATAATGGGGTGGGTTGTTAGCGCTGTTTATTATTATGTTATCTTTCTCTGTATAATGGGGTGGGTTGTTCGCGCTGTTTATTATTATGTTATCTTTCTCGGTACAATGAGGTGGGTGGTTAGCGCTATTTATTATTATGTTATCTTTCTCTGTACAATGGGGTGAGTTGTTAGCGCTGCTTATTATGTATGTTATCTTTCTCGGTACAATGGGGTGGGTTGTTAGCGCTGTTTATTATTATGTTATCTTTCTCTGTACAATGAGGTGGGTTGTTAGCGCTGTTTATTATTATGTTATCTTTCTCGGTACAATGAGGTGGGTTGTTAGCGCTGTTTATTATGTATGTTATCTTTCTCTGTACAATGGTGTGGGTTGTTAGCGCTGTTTATTATTATGTTATCTTTCTCTGTACAATGGGGTGGGTTGTTAGCGCTGTTTATTATTATGTTATCTTTCTCGGTACAATGCGGTGGGTGGTTATCGCTATTTATTATTATGTTATCTTTCTCGGTACAATAGGGTGGGTTGTTAGCGATATTTATTATTATGTTATCTTTCTCTGTACAATGGGGTGGGTTGTTAGCGCTGCTTATTATTATGTTATCTTTCTCGGTACAATGGGGTGGGTTGTTAGCGCTATTTATTATTATGTTATCTTTCTCGGTACAATGGGGTGGGTTGTTAGCGCTGCTTATTATGATGTTATCTTTCTCGGTACAATGAGGTGGGTGGTTAGCGCTATTTATTATTATGTTATCTTTCTCGGTACAATGGGGTGGGTTGTTAGCGCTATTTATTATTATGTTATCTTTCTCGGTTCAATGGGGTGGGTTGTTAGCGCTATTTATTATTATGTTATCTTTCTCGGTACAATGGGGTGGGTTGTTAGCGCTGCTTATTATTATGTTATCTTTCTCGGTACAATGGGGTGGGTTGTTAGCGCTGCTTATTATTATGTTATCTTTCTCGGTACAATGAGGTGGGTGGTTAGCGCTATTTATTATTATGTTATCTTTCTCGGTACAATGGGGTGGGTTGTTAGCGCTGTTTATTATTATGTTATCTTTCTCTGTATAATGGGGTGGGTTGTTAGCGCTGTTTATTATTATGTTATCTTTCTCTGTATAATGGGGTGGGTTGTTAGCGCTGTTTATTATTATGTTATCTTTCTCTGTATAATGGGGTGGGTTGTTAGCGGTGTTTATTATTATGTTATCTTTCTCTGTATAATGGGGTGGGTTGTTAGCGCTGTTTATTATTATGTTATCTTTCTCTGTATAATGGGGTGGGTTGTTAGCGCTGTTTATTATTATGTTATCTTTCTCGGTACAATGAGGTGGGTGGTTAGCGCTATTTATTATTATGTTATCTTTCTCGGTACAATGGGGTGGGTTGTTAGCGCTGTTTATTATTATGTTATCTTTCTCTGTATAATGGGGTGGGTTGTTAGCGCTGTTTATTATTATGTTAGCTTTCTCTGTATAATGGGGTGGGTTGTTAGCGCTGTTTATTATTATGTTATCTTTCTCTGTATAATGGGGTGGGTTGTTAGCGCTGTTTATTATTATGTTATCTTTCTCTGTATAATGGGGTGGGTTGTTAGCGCTGTTTATTATTATGTTATCTTTCTCTGTATAATGGGGTGGGTTGTTCGCGCTGTTTATTATTATGTTATCTTTCTCGGTACAATGAGGTGGGTGGTTAGCGCTATTTATTATTATGTTATCTTTCTCTGTACAATGGGGTGAGTTGTTAGCGCTGCTTATTATGTATGTTATCTTTCTCGGTACAATGGGGTGGGTTGTTAGCGCTGTTTATTATTATGTTATCTTTCTCTGTACAATGAGGTGGGTTGTTAGCGCTGTTTATTATTATGTTATCTTTCTCGGTACAATGAGGTGGGTTGTTAGCGCTGTTTATTATGTATGTTATCTTTCTCTGTACAATTGTGTGGGTTGTTAGCGCTGTTTATTATTATGTTATCTTTCTCTGTACAATGGGGTGGGTTGTTAGCGCTGTTTATTATTATGTTATCTTTCTCGGTACAATGCGGTGGGTGGTTATCGCTATTTATTATTATGTTATCTTTCTCGGTACAATAGGGTGGGTTGTTAGCGATATTTATTATTATGTTATCTTTCTCTGTACAATGGGGTGGGTTGTTAGCGCTGCTTATTATTATGTTATCTTTCTCGGTACAATGGGGTGGGTTGTTAGCGCTATTTATTATTATGTTATCTTTCTCGGTACAATGGGGTGGGTTGTTAGCGCTGCTTATTATGATGTTATCTTTCTCGGTACAATGAGGTGGGTGGTTAGCGCTATTTATTATTATGTTATCTTTCTCGGTACAATGGGGTGGGTTGTTAGCGCTATTTATTATTATGTTATCTTTCTCGGTACAATGGGGTGGGTTGTTAGCGCTATTTATTATTATGTTATCTTTCTCGGTACAATGGGGTGGGTTGTTAGCGCTGCTTATTATTATGTTATCTTTCTCGGTACAATGGGGTGGGTTGTTAGCGCTATTTATTATTATGTTATCTTTCTCGGTACAATGGGGTGGGTTGTTAGCGCTGCTTATTATGTATGTTATCTTTCTCTGTACAATGGGGTCGGTTGTTAGCGCTATTTATTATTATGTTATCTTTCTCGGTACAATGGGGTGGGTTGTTAGCGCTATTTATTATTATGTTATCTTTCTCTGTACAATGGGGTGGGTTGTTAGCGCTATTTATTATTATGTTATCTTTCTCGGTACAATGGGGTGGGTTGTTAGCGCTATTTATTATTATGTTATCTTTCTCGGTACAATGGGGTGGGTTGTTAGCGCTGCTTATTATTATGTTATCTTTCTCGGTACAATGAGGTGGGTGGTTAGCGCTATTTATTATTATGTTATCTTTCTCTCTACAATGAGGTGGGTTGTTGGTGACATATGTTATCTTTCTCTGTACAATGGGGTGGGTTGTTAGCGCTGCTTATTATGTGTGTTATCTTTCTCTGTACAATGGGGTGGGTTGTTAGCGCTATTTATTATTATGTTATCTTTCTCGGTACAATGGGGTGGGTTGTTAGGGCTATTTATTATTATGTTATCTTTCTCTGTACAATGGGGTGGGTTGTTAGCGCTGCTTATTATGTATGTTATCTTTCTCTGTACAATGGGGTGGGTTGTTAGCGGTGCTTATTATGTATGTTATCTTTCTCGGTACAATGGTGTGGGTTGTTAGTGCTATTTATTATTATGTTATCTTTCTCTGTACAATGAGGTGGGTTGTTAACGCTGTTTATTATTATGTTATCTTTCTCGGTACAATGGGGTGGGTTGTTAGCGCTGTTTATTATTATGTTATCTTTCTCGGTACAATGGGGTGGGTTGTTAGCGCTGCTTATTATTATGTTATCTTTCTCGGTACAATGAGGTGGGTGGTTAGCGCTATTTATTATTATGTTATCTTTCTCTGTACAATGGGGTGGGTTGTTAGCGCTGTTTATTATTATGTTATCTTTCTCGGTACAATGGGGTGGGTTGTTAGCGCTGTTTATTATTATGTTATCTTTCTCGGTACAATGGGTGGGTTGTTAGCGCTGCTTATTATTATGTTATCTTTCTCGGTACAATGGGTGGTTAGCGCTATTTATTATTATGTTATCTTTCTCAGTACAATGGGGTGGGTTGTTAGCGCTGTTTATTATTATGTTATCTTTCTCTGTATAATGGCGTGGGTTGTTAGCGCTGTTTATTATTATGTTATCTTTCTCTGTATAATGGGGTGGGTTGTTAGCGCTGTTTATTATTATGTTATCTTTCTCTGTATAATGGGGTGGGTTGTTAGCGCTGTTTATTATTATGTTATCTTTCTCTGTATAATGGGGTGGGTTGTTAGCGCTGTTTATTATTATGTTATCTTTCTCTGTATAATGGGTGGGTTGTTAGCGCTGTTTATTATTATGTTATCTTTCTCGGTACAATGAGGTGGGTGGTTAGCGCTATTTATTATTATGTTATCTTTCTCTGTACAATGGGGTGGGTTGTTAGCGCTGTTTATTATTATGTTATCTTTCTCGGTACAATGGGGTGGGTTGTTAGCGCTGTTTATTATTATGTTATCTTTCTCAGTACAATGGGGTGGGTTGTTAGCGCTGCTTATTATTATGTTATCTTTCTCGGTACAATGAGGTGGGTGGTTAGCGCTATTTATTATTATGTTATCTTTCTCGGTACAATGGGGTGGGTTGTTAGCGCTGTTTATTATTATGTTATCTTTCTCTGTATAATGGGGTGGGTTGTTAGCGCTGTTTATTATTATGTTATCTTTCTCTGTATAATGGGGTGGGTTGTTATCGCTGTTTATTATTATGTTATCTTTCTCTGTATAATGGGGTGGGTTGTTAGCGCTGTTTATTATTATGTTATCTTTCTCTGTATAATGGGGTGGGTTGTTAGCTCTATTTATTATTATGTTATCTTTCTCTGTACAATGGGGTGGGTTGTTAGCGCTGCTTATTATGTATGTTATCTTTCTCTGTACAATGGGTGGGTTGTTAGCGCTGCTTATTATTATGTTATCTTTCTCGGTACAATGGTGTGGGTTGTTAGTGCTATTTATTATTATGTTATCTTTCTCTGTACAATGAGGTGGGTGGTTAGCGCTGCTTATTATGTATGTTATCTTTCTCTGTACAATGGGGTGGGTTGTTAGCGCTATTTATTATTATGTTATCTTTCTCGGTTCAATGGGGTGGGTTGTTAGCGCTGTTTATTATTATGTTATCTTTCTCGGTACAATGGGGTAGGTTGTTAGCACTGTTTATTATTTTGTTATCTTTCTCGGTACAATGGGGTGGGTTGTTAGCGCTGCTTATTATTATGTTATCTTTCTCGGTACAATGAGGTGGGTGGTTAGCGCTATTTATTATTATGTTATCTTTCTCTGTACAATGGGGTGGGTTGTTAGCGCTGTTTATTATTATGTTATCTTTCTCGGTACAATGTGGTGGGTTGTTAGCGCTGTTTATTATTATGTTATCTTTCTCGGTACAATGGGGTGGGTTGTTAGCGCTGCTTATTATTATGTTATCTTTCTCGGTACAATGAGGTGGGTGGTTAGCGCTATTTATTATTATGTTATCTTTCTCGGTACAATGGGGTGGGTTGTTAGCGCTGTTTATTATTATGTTATCTTTCTCTGTATAATGGGGTGGGTTGTTAGCGCAGTGTATTATTATGTTATCTTTCTCTGTATAATGGGGTGGGTTGTTAGCGCTGTTTATTATTATGTTATCTTTCTCTGTATAATGGGGTGGGTTGTTAGCGCTGTTTATTATTATGTTATCTTTCTCTGTATAATGGGGTGGGTTGTTAGCGCTGTTTATTATTATGTTATCTTTCTCTGTATAATGGGGTGGGTTGTTAGCGCTGTTTATTATTATGTTATCTTTCTCGGTACAATGAGGTGGGTGGTTAGCGCTATTTATTATTATGTTATCTTTCTCTGTACAATGGGGTGGTTTGTTAGCGCTGTTTATTATTATGTTATCTTTCTCGGTACAACGGGGTGGGTTGTTAGCGCTGTTTATTATTATGTTATCTTTCTCGGTACAATGGGGTCGGTTGTTAGCGCTTCTTATTATTATGTTATCTTTCTCGGTACAATGAGGTGGGTGGTTAGCGCTGTTTATTATTATGTTATCTTTCTCGGTACAATGGGGTGGGTTGTTAGCGCTGTTTATTATTATGTTATCTTTCTCTGTATAATGGGGTGGGTTGTTAGCGCTGTTTATTATTATGTTGTCTTTCTCTGTATAATGGGGTGGGTTGTTATCGCTGTTTATTATTATGTTATCTTTCTCTGTATAATGGGGTGGGTTGTTAGCGCTGTTTATTATTATGTTATCTTTCTCTGTATAATGGGGTGGGTTGTTAGCGCTGTTTATTATATATGTTATCTTTCTCGGTACAATGGTGTGGGTTGTTAGCGCTGTTTATTATTATGTTATCTTTCTCTGTACAATGGGGTGGGTTGTTAGCGCTGTTTATTATTATGTTATCTTTCTCGGTACAATGCGGTGGGTGGTTATCGCTATTTATTATTATGTTATCTTTCTCGGTACAATAGGGTGGGTTGTTAGCGCTATTTATTATTATGTTATCTTTCTCTGTACAATGGGGTGGGTTGTTAGCGCTGCTTATTATTATGTTATCTTTCTCGGTACAATGGGGTGGGTTGTTAGCGCTATTTATTATTATGTTATCTTTCTCGGTACAATGGGGTGGGTTGTTAGCGCTGCTTATTATGATGTTATCTTTCTCGGTACAATGAGGTGGGTGGTTAGCGCTATTTATTATTATGTTATCTTTCTCGGTACAATGGGGTGGGTTGTTAGCGTTATTTATTATTATGTTATCTTTCTCGGTACAATGGGGTGGGTTGTTAGCGCTGTTTATTATTATGTTATCTTTCTATGTACAGTGGGGTGGGTTGTTAGTGACATGTGCTGCTCGTGGGCCTATTATTATGCTATCTTTCTCGGTACAATGGGGTGGGTTGTTGGTGACATATGTTTATTATTATGTTAGCTTTCTCGGTGCAGTGGGGTGGGTTGTTAGTGACATGCTGCTGGTGGGCCTATTATTATGTTATCTTTCTCGGTACAATGGGGTGGGTTGTTACCGCTATTTATTATTATGTTATCTTTCTCGGTACAATGGGGTGGGTTGTTAGCGCTGTTTATTATTCTGTTATATTTCTCGGTACAATTGGGTGGGTTGTTAGCGCTGTTTATTATCATGTTATCTTTCTCTGTACAATGGGGTGGGTTGTTAGCGCTGTTTATTATTATGTTATCTTTCTCTGTACAATGGGGTGGGTTGTTAGCGCCGTTTATTATTATGATATCTTTCTCGGTACAGTGGGGTGGGTTGTTAGTGACATATGCTGCTCGTGAGCCTATTATTATGTTATATTTCTCGGTACAATGAGGTGGGTTGTTAGCGCTGTTTATTATTATGTTATATTCTCGGTACAATGGGGTGGGTTGTTAGCGCTGTTTATTATTATGTTATCTTTCTCTGTATAATGGGGTGGGTTGTTAGCGCTGTTTATTATTATGTTATCTTTCTCTGTATAATGGGTGGGTTGTTAGCGCTGTTTATTATTATGTTATCTTTCTCGGTACAATGAGGTGGGTGGTTAGCGCTATTTATTATTATGTTATCTTTCTCTGTACAATGGGGTGGGTTGTTAGCGCTGTTTATTATTATGTTATCTTTCTCGGTACAATGGGGTGGGTTGTTAGCGCTGTTTATTATTATGTTATCTTTCTCAGTACAATGGGGTGGGTTGTTAGCGCTGCTTATTATTATGTTATCTTTCTCGGTACAATGAGGTGGGTGGTTAGCGCTATTTATTATTATGTTATCTTTCTCGGTACAATGGGGTGGGTTGTTAGCGCTGTTTATTATTATGTTATCTTTCTCTGTATAATGGGGTGGGTTGTTAGCGCTGTTTATTATTATGTTATCTTTCTCTGTATAATGGGGTGGGTTGTTATCGCTGTTTATTATTATGTTATCTTTCTCTGTATAATGGGGTGGGTTGTTAGCGCTGTTTATTATTATGTTATCTTTCTCTGTATAATGGGGTGGGTTGTTAGCTCTATTTATTATTATGTTATCTTTCTCTGTACAATGGGGTGGGTTGTTAGCGCTGCTTATTATGTATGTTATCTTTCTCTGTACAATGGGTGGGTTGTTAGCGCTGCTTATTATTATGTTATCTTTCTCGGTACAATGGTGTGGGTTGTTAGTGCTATTTATTATTATGTTATCTTTCTCTGTACAATGAGGTGGGTGGTTAGCGCTGCTTATTATGTATGTTATCTTTCTCTGTACAATGGGGTGGGTTGTTAGCGCTATTTATTATTATGTTATCTTTCTCGGTTCAATGGGGTGGGTTGTTAGCGCTGTTTATTATTATGTTATCTTTCTCGGTACAATGGGGTAGGTTGTTAGCACTGTTTATTATTTTGTTATCTTTCTCGGTACAATGGGGTGGGTTGTTAGCGCTGCTTATTATTATGTTATCTTTCTCGGTACAATGAGGTGGGTGGTTAGCGCTATTTATTATTATGTTATCTTTCTCTGTACAATGGGGTGGGTTGTTAGCGCTGTTTATTATTATGTTATCTTTCTCGGTACAATGTGGTGGGTTGTTAGCGCTGTTTATTATTATGTTATCTTTCTCGGTACAATGGGGTGGGTTGTTAGCGCTGCTTATTATTATGTTATCTTTCTCGGTACAATGAGGTGGGTGGTTAGCGCTATTTATTATTATGTTATCTTTCTCGGTACAATGGGGTGGGTTGTTAGCGCTGTTTATTATTATGTTATCTTTCTCTGTATAATGGGGTGGGTTGTTAGCGCAGTGTATTATTATGTTATCTTTCTCTGTATAATGGGGTGGGTTGTTAGCGCTGTTTATTATTATGTTATCTTTCTCTGTATAATGGGGTGGGTTGTTAGCGCTGTTTATTATTATGTTATCTTTCTCTGTATAATGGGGTGGGTTGTTAGCGCTGTTTATTATTATGTTATCTTTCTCTGTATAATGGGGTGGGTTGTTAGCGCTGTTTATTATTATGTTATCTTTCTCGGTACAATGAGGTGGGTGGTTAGCGCTATTTATTATTATGTTATCTTTCTCTGTACAATGGGGTGGTTTGTTAGCGCTGTTTATTATTATGTTATCTTTCTCGGTACAACGGGGTGGGTTGTTAGCGCTGTTTATTATTATGTTATCTTTCTCGGTACAATGGGGTCGGTTGTTAGCGCTTCTTATTATTATGTTATCTTTCTCGGTACAATGAGGTGGGTGGTTAGCGCTGTTTATTATTATGTTATCTTTCTCGGTACAATGGGGTGGGTTGTTAGCGCTGTTTATTATTATGTTATCTTTCTCTGTATAATGGGGTGGGTTGTTAGCGCTGTTTATTATTATGTTGTCTTTCTCTGTATAATGGGGTGGGTTGTTATCGCTGTTTATTATTATGTTATCTTTCTCTGTATAATGGGGTGGGTTGTTAGCGCTGTTTATTATTATGTTATCTTTCTCTGTATAATGGGGTGGGTTGTTAGCGCTGTTTATTATATATGTTATCTTTCTCGGTACAATGGTGTGGGTTGTTAGCGCTGTTTATTATTATGTTATCTTTCTCTGTACAATGGGGTGGGTTGTTAGCGCTGTTTATTATTATGTTATCTTTCTCGGTACAATGCGGTGGGTGGTTATCGCTATTTATTATTATGTTATCTTTCTCGGTACAATAGGGTGGGTTGTTAGCGCTATTTATTATTATGTTATCTTTCTCTGTACAATGGGGTGGGTTGTTAGCGCTGCTTATTATTATGTTATCTTTCTCGGTACAATGGGGTGGGTTGTTAGCGCTATTTATTATTATGTTATCTTTCTCGGTACAATGGGGTGGGTTGTTAGCGCTGCTTATTATGATGTTATCTTTCTCGGTACAATGAGGTGGGTGGTTAGCGCTATTTATTATTATGTTATCTTTCTCGGTACAATGGGGTGGGTTGTTAGCGTTATTTATTATTATGTTATCTTTCTCGGTACAATGGGGTGGGTTGTTAGCGCTGTTTATTATTATGTTATCTTTCTATGTACAGTGGGGTGGGTTGTTAGTGACATGTGCTGCTCGTGGGCCTATTATTATGCTATCTTTCTCGGTACAATGGGGTGGGTTGTTGGTGACATATGTTTATTATTATGTTAGCTTTCTCGGTGCAGTGGGGTGGGTTGTTAGTGACATGCTGCTGGTGGGCCTATTATTATGTTATCTTTCTCGGTACAATGGGGTGGGTTGTTACCGCTATTTATTATTATGTTATCTTTCTCGGTACAATGGGGTGGGTTGTTAGCGCTGTTTATTATTCTGTTATATTTCTCGGTACAATTGGGTGGGTTGTTAGCGCTGTTTATTATCATGTTATCTTTCTCTGTACAATGGGGTGGGTTGTTAGCGCTGTTTATTATTATGTTATCTTTCTCTGTACAATGGGGTGGGTTGTTAGCGCCGTTTATTATTATGATATCTTTCTCGGTACAGTGGGGTGGGTTGTTAGTGACATATGCTGCTCGTGAGCCTATTATTATGTTATATTTCTCGGTACAATGAGGTGGGTTGTTAGCGCTGTTTATTATTATGTTATATTCTCGGTACAATGGGGTGGGTTGTTAGTGCTGTTTATTATTATGTTATCCTTCTCGGTACAATGGGATGGGTTGTTAGTGACATATGCTGCTCGTGGGCCTATGATTATATTATCTTTCTCGGTACAATGGTGTGGGTTGTTAGTGACATATGCTGCTCGTGAGCCTATTATTATTCTATCTTTCTCGGTACAATGGGGTGGGTTGTTAGTGCTGTTTATTATTATGTTATCCTTCTCGGTACAATGGGGTGGGTTGTTAGTGACATATGCTGCTCGTGGGCCTATGATTATATTATCTTTCTCGGTACAATGGTGTGGGTTGTTAGTGACATATGCTGCTCGTGAGCCTATTATTATTCTATCTTTCTCGGTACAATGGGGTGGGTTGTTGGTGATATATGTTTATTGTTATGTTATCTTTCTCGGTACAGTTGGGTGGGTTGTCAGTGACATGCTGCTCGTGGGCCTATTATTATGTTATCTTTCTCGGTACAGTGGGGTGGGTTGTTGGTGACATATGTTTATTAGTATGTTATCTTTCTCGGTACAGTGGGGTGGGTTGTTAGTGCTGTTTATTATTATGTTATCTTTCTCGGTACAGTGGGGTGGGTTGTTAGTGACATATGCTGCTCGTGGGCCTATTATTATGTTATCTTTCTCGGTACAATGGGGTGGGTTGTTAGCGCTGTTTATTATTATGTTATCTTTCTCGGTACAATGAGGTGGATTGTTAGTGACATGTGTTTATTATTATGTTATCTTTCTCGGTACAATGGGTGAGTTGTTAGTGACATGCTGCTCGTGGGCCTATTATTATGTTAACTTTCTCTATACAATGGCGTGGGTTGTTAGCGCTGTTTATTATTATTATGTTATCTTTCTCGGTACAATGGGTGGATTGTTTATGACATATGTTTATCATTATGGTATCCTATTTCGATGAAACTTGGTATGTGAGGGTACTTTCGGTCGTGGACTGGCATGGGCTTGCTAATTTGCCCGTGCGACGTGACATTGACCTTGAAATCGGGTCATTTCAAGGTCAAACGCCCGAATATCACGGGATTTCGATGAAACTTGGTATGTGGGGGTACTTTCGGCCGGGGAGTGGCATAGGCCTATTAATTTGCCCGTGCGACGTGACCTTGACCTTGAAATCGGGTCATTTCAAAGTCAAACGCCCGAATATCACGGGATTTCGATGAAAATTAGTGTCTAGGGATACTTTCGTATGGGGAGTCTCATAAGCCTATTCATTTGCCCGTGCGACGTGACCTTGACCTTGAAATCGGGTCAATTCAAGGTCAAATCGGGAATTTTTATGGGATTTCGACGAAATTTTATACGTATGGTTACTTTTGTCCACTGGATGTTTTGGACGGATCGATTCGTGACTCCGACCTGACCTTGACCTTCAAAATGATCAATACAAGGTCAAATCGGTATAACATGATGGATTTCGACGGGTACTTTTGTTGGGTACTTTTGTCCGGGCAGTGTTTTGGACGGATCAAATCGTGACCCCCACCTGACCTTGACCTTCAAAATGGACAATTCAAGGTCAAATCGCGCAATTCTCCGAAAAGCAGAGGGGAAACAGCCCGGACGAAGTCGGGTCCACCTGCTAGTCTCATATATATTTTGAAGACCTCTGTCTGTTTGTCTGTTTGTCTGTTTGTTTGTCAATTATACAAATCTACGATTCTCGACCGATCGGGACGAAACTTGGTACGTGCGTGTAGTTTGACCAGGCGGTGGACGTTGTCGTATTGGCGAGCCCGTGCGGCGCCCGCTTCGCACATGCGCAGACGAGATCTCGGAAACGGGTGGAGCTATCGACTAGAAATTTGCTATGTGAATGTATCTTGCCCCGGATACGAATTTTATCGGATCGCCGAGCCCGTGCAACGCCAGCTTCGCGCATGCGCAGACGAGATCTCGGAAACGGGTGGAGCTATCGACTTGAAATTTGCTATGTGAATGTATCTTGCCCCGGATACGAATTTTATCGGGTCGCCGAGCCCGTGCGACGCCAGCTTCGCGCATGCACAGACCAGATCTCGGAAACGGGTAGAGCTATCGACTTGAAATTTGGTTTTTGAATAGCCCGGACAACGTCGGGCTCATCGCCTAGTCTATTATATATTTTGGGAAATCTGTCTGTGTGTGTGTGTGTTCGCGGTGGACTCGAAAACGACCAAGCCGATTTCGATGAAACTTGGTATGTGGGGGTACTTTCGGCCGGGAAGTGCCCGTGCGACGTGACATTGACCTTGAAATGTGGTCATTTCATGGTCGAACGACCGAGTATCACGGGATTGCGATGAAAATTAGTGTCTAGGGATACTTTCGTATGAGGAGTCTCACAAGCCTATTCATTTGCCCGTGTGACGTGACCTTGACCTTGAAATCGGGTTAATTCAAGGTCAAATCGCGAATTTTGATGTGATTTACACTAAATTTGATACATATGGTTACTTTTGTCCGCTGAGTGTTTTGGACGGGTCAAATCGTGACCCCGATCTGACCTTCAAAATGATCAATTCAATGTCAAATCGGATAAAACCGGATGGATTTCGACGCGTCGGGTACTTTTGTCCGGCCAGTGTTTTGGACGGGTCAAATCGTGACCCCACCTGACCTTGACCTTCAAAATGGACAATTCAAGGTCAAATCGAGCAATTCGCCGAAAAGCAAAGGGGAAATAACCCGGACCAATTCAAGGTCAAATCGGGTAAAACCGGATGGATTTCGACGGGTACTTTTGTCAGGTACTTTTGTCCGGGCAGTGTTTTGAACGGATCAATTCGTGACCCCACCTGACCTTGACCTTCAAAATGGACAATTCAAAATCAAATTGCGCAATTTGCCGAAAAGCAGAGGGGAAACAACCCGGAAGAAGTTGGGTCAACCTGCTAGTTATGTTATATTTCTCGGTACAGTGGGGTGGTTTATTAGTGACATATGCTGCTCGTTGGCCTATTATTATGTTATCGTTCTCGGTACAATGGGGGAGTTGTTATTGCTGTTTATTATCATGTTATCTTTCTCGGCACAATGGGGTGAGTTGTTTGTGACATATGCTGCTCGTGGGCCTATATGTAGCAAAATGTAGTCATCTGTAGTTTTTGTTTTGTTTCAGATACCCGAACACATCTCGTGATCAGTCTGTGCCAATGTGGTTAATGGGCCACTTGCCTTGCTGATGTGTTATCCCAAACAAATACACAGAAGTATCACACAACTGCAATGAACGAAAGGAAGGACAACACTTTAATTATTCATTATTAGTAAGCAGCAGGCGACAACAAAAGCTGATTGAGTTTCGACTAACGGCACCTGTTACTAAAGGATTTCTTTGTTGTTCAAAATATAATCACTTGCGGTGCGTTTGGGCAGTAGACGTTAAAGCTATAGAACTTAGGAGCGGCGGCAACAGTGTGGTATACAGGGATCAGTATTGTTCTCATATTGCACAAGATGTCCGTCCAAACCCGAGCGAGGCGATACCAGTGTGATATATGTCTTAAAAAGTTCACCCAGACCAGTACTCTTAAATCTCATATGAAGATTCACTCGGGAGAGAAACCACACCAGTGTGATGTCTGTCTTAAAGGATTCGTGAAGTCATCTAATCTTAAAGCACACATGCGGATCCACACAGGGGAGAAGCCTTTTGCGTGTGACGTCTGCGGAAAGACCTTCGGTGATCAGAGCTGCAGGAACAGACATAAACGAATACACGAAAGTGAGGGACAACGTCCCAGTCATAGTTGTAGTGAATGTAGCAAATATTTCACCACCGCTGCTAATTTGAAGACACACATGAAAATCCATACGGGTGTGAGGCCGTACGAATGTGCAGACTGTGGAAAGTTTTACACTACGACTCATCATCTGAGTCGTCACAAAACGACACATACGGGAAATTTTCCACTGAAATGTGATATTTGCCAAAAGGGATTCCATGAGCGGAGTTCACTGACGACACACGTAATGATACACACAGGAGAGACGCCACTAAAGTGTGATATTTGTGAGAAGGGATTCAGATCACAGAGATGTCTAACATATCACATGAGGACCCATTCAGGCATTCGATCCTATCAGTGCACAGAGTGTGACAAGTCTTTTGCTCAGTCCAGCGGACTGTTGGTACACAAGAGGATCCACAAGGGGGATCGCCCGTTTAATTGTGATATTTGTGAGAAAAGATTCACCCAAAGTGGTAGTCTAAAATCACACATGAGAACCCATACAGGAGAGACGCCGTTCACGTGTGATATTTGTTGCAAAGGATTCGCTCAGCAGAATCAGCTGACTGGACACCTAAGAACACATAGTGGAGTCAAACCATATAAATGTCAGCAATGCAGTAAATCATGTGCAACCTCCAGCGCACTGACTGACCACATTCGGAGATTTCACACGGGCGAGAAACCTCATAAATGCTCTGAATGTGACAAGAGATTCGTTTCTTCGAGTGAGCGGACTGACCACACCAGGAGAAATCACACCCGGGAGAAACCTTATAGCTGCAACGTGTGTGACAAGCGATTTGTTTCTTCATCCCATTTAAGTGAACACACCCGTAGGTCTCACACGGGCGAGAAACCACATAAATGCTATGAATGTGACAAGAGGTTCGTTTCTTCGGTTGAGCTAACTGACCACACCAGGAGAAATCACACCGGGGAGAAACCTTATAGGTGCACCGTGTGTGACAAGAGATTTGTTTCTTCGAGTGAGCGGACTGACCACACCAGGAGAAATCACACCCGGGAGAAACCTTATAACTGCACCCTGCGCTGCGTGACAAAAGCGTGGCCAAACGAACAAATTGCGGATGAAGATGGATAACTCTAAAATATAATGGTAATAACCACTCGATTTTAGAGTTATCCATCTTCTATCAGATGGCACCTTTTTCGTAAAATATGTTATTTTATATGATAGAATCTAAATCAAAATCAACCCAGGTCCCATAACAAATCTCCTGAAACCTCGAACACACCCGTACGGGATTACGTAGTGTAAAATTTGCCCCATTATACATCTACTGCAGCTTTGATACGAATGTTCTATTCTATGTTCTTATTCCAATATGTTTATCATGTTTAACTTTAATTAACTATGTAATTATAATACGTTTCCGTGTAGCCAGAAATGGTTTCTTCCACGTATGTAAATTATTACAAATATTTGTCATATACAGTGTGAATAAATGTATTATATATTTGTAATATACATGGTGCGAATAAATGTATTATATATTTGTCATATACATGGCGTGGATAAATGTATTATAAATTTGTCAAATACATGGTGTGAATAAATGTATTATATATTTGTTATATACATGGTGTGAATAAATGTATTATATATCTGTCATATACATGGTATGAATAAATGTATTATATATTTGTGATATATCAGTATCAGTAATTCTTTCACCATAGTACAATGGTAATACATATCGAATATAATTTGATTAATGTCCAAAGCAACCGAACTAGTGTCGAAATACATCCAATTTGTATCCAAAACAACTTAACGGGTGTTCCAAATCATCTAAGGGGCATATAACTACACAACGGGCATCTCTCCCACCTTATTAATAATATACCAAATTAATTGGCGAGTGTTCCAGTCCATAGAACGGGCGTCCCATATAGGCCAACTAGTGTCCCATAACCTCATAGCATGTAACACAGTCCACCCAAATAGTGCACATCAAAATAGTGCCCAAACCAGTCCGATGTGTGTTCCACACCATCCAACGATTGTCTAAATCACAAATCGAGGGTCCCAATTCATGCACGTGGTGTCCCAAACCACCCAAATAGTTGTCTGAAACCATCGAGTGTGTACCACAAACCATTCATATTATGGATGTCCCAAACCGACAGATGAGTGTCCATTATCATCCAATGAGTGTTCCAAGCCACACGACGATTGTCTCAAACCACCAGGGGTGTCTAAAACGCCCAAATAGTCTTTCAAACCACCCACTCAATGCCCCACATAATCTTGTAAGTATCCCTAGCTAGTGTACAAAACCATCCATCAAAGATATCGAACCATATTTTGGTTAATGGGATACTGTACTCAAATGTTCTTGTTGGTTTCTATTGTCTCTGAGTCGTAGAATAAGCTAACAGTTTTCCATTATTTGAAAGTCTGTTGAGTACGAAGATGTGTTACGGGCAACTTACGGGTGGCAAATTTACCGCAATGCAAAAATACAAAACCCATGTCCAAATATTTTTGTACAGTGTTCAACCAAAGTATCAAATACAAGTTATATTATATGCATACTAGTTCCATATACTCATAAAAGTTATTGTATCATCGCTAGTCAATTAGTGGCTTGAGTATTCTCCTCGTATCAGCATAATGTTTTAAACGATCGTGTGTGCCACGTGTTTATATATCCACTATCCCTCAATTAATTTGATTACATCATGTAAACGGAAATTCGTAATTTAATTTACGCCATTTTATGGCTCCAGCCATAAATTTAATTTATATCAAATTACTAACTTTGATTTTAAGATAGCCTATTAACCTGAACATTTACAGAATACATCTTCGACTCAAATTACTTATTTTCCATTTATTATCGATATTAGATCGTTGTTATTACCGGAATTTATTGAAAATGGCACACATTGGATGGTTTCATAAGCAGCTCACATGGTCGTCTGAAATAGTACATGTACATGTAGTTGGTTTGTAAGACATGTCCAGTTGTTTGGATATGGAACTTATTGAATGGTTTGTGATGCTAGTTTTATGGTTTGGGTCACCAGCTGGGTGATTTGTGACTTCAGTTGGTGGTTTTGGGGCACTAGTTTTATGGTTTGGGTCACCAGCTGGGTGATTTGTGACTTCAGTTGTGTGGTTTTGGGGCACCAGTTTTGTGGTTTGTTCACATTCAGTGGTTTGAGACACTCGTAGATTTTGGACACTGGTTATGTGCATTGGGATGCTCGGTTTGGGGGACTATATGTGTGGGTTGGGATACCGTTGAGTATCGTTTGGAGGACTATATGTGTGGGTTGTGATACCGTTGGGTATCGTTTGGGGCATTACCTACATTAGCCTACATCAGTCGAGTGGTTTGTGAAACTAGTTTGGGGAATACCCCTCCAATGGTTTGGAACAATATTTGGATTTGGGGCGCCCGTCGGGGCGCCCGGTGGTCCAGTCGGTAGAGTGCCAGGTACATTACGCCGTCACAGGCCGTCCAGCGCTGACGAAGTTGGTTCGAACCCCGTCATAGGGAGGGTGACCGGTATCGTGTATCTGGGCTGTCAGTTGCTTTCCGGGGGTCGATGGTTTCTACACGAAGTGGAACAATTCCTCGGTGAAATTAAGCCTCTGCGTGGTCTTTCCTCCACCCGTAAAATTGACAACGTCGTGTGTGGCATAGCGGCTAGAACGACGATAAACCATATAATAAATAAACATAAACAAACAAACATTTGGGGGCGCCCGTCGTATAGATTGAGATACTCATATGATTGTTTTTGGGTTTTTGGTTTTGTAACTCTGTGTGTGGTTTGGCGTACTCGTTACATGTAGGTGGTTTATGATACTCATTATGTACTACGAAACTAGCGGGTGGATTTGGAAACTCGTATGGTGGCATATATGACTACTAGTATATATTGGATACATTTATTTTATATAGTAAGATTTAGCACAAAAAAATCAACAAAAACAAAACACTTCAATTGTTCACTTCCGATTGCCATTTTCGCTGTCATTTTGAAAGCTTTTTAGACACCAAATTGTCAACTCCTCGTGATATGACTTATTGCAACTGATTAGGATTCGCCATTTTATAGATTTACAGTCAACTTATGCAAGAAATGGCAGACATATGCTATGGCAACAAGAATAAAGCATTTTTGCTGCATATTTAATAATTTAGAGGTAGTGGTAGTACACTCCAGGAAATGGCCGGCAAATTACCTTGTACATGCACGATCACATGTCTGCGTCCAGATAGTTTGGGCAGACATCTTTACAAACAAACAATGGATCATGTTTAACACTGGGGCCCCAGTTGGGGACGAACGTTGACCGACCTACTTCCTGGACAAAAATTCCAATTTTCACCATTTCTTACATATTTTCTTCATTTTTATTCCAAAAAAAAACGCTTGCCGATTTTGGATATGTTAATATTGGGTCACATCTTGGTAATCAGGGAACTCGACTGAGCGTTTATGGTTGGCAGGTTTGTTTATTAACAAAATTCCAAATTTCACCATTTTTTTTACATTTTCCAGTATTTTGACCAAAAACATGAGGACTTACCCCATTATGGAATTCTTGGGAGTTTTGGGTATGTTATTGTATGAGTATTGTCATACTCAAAAACACCAAATGTCAAAAGGATAGCAAATGTGTTCACGTGTGGGCGTTTCTTTCCATCAGTTTCAACTGCAAAATTGACACCAAAAACCATAATTAAGACCCTAATTCAAAGATATGTAGAACATTTTCCACAAAGCGAATTTCAAATACATTGTACCACAGAACCTACCCCTGACAAAATGACACCAAAACAGCCTGTCAACTATTTGTCCTAGGTTCACCTCAAAATCGAGTCTCAACGACCAGACTATTGTTTATCTGGGAATACAGAATAACAAAGAGCGTTATTTATTAATGTTGTTCTTAGTATGGCACATAACATAATATGCAGTTGTCATCTGCGCCCTCAATAGAAACGGGGATTTGTCGCCCGCTCGAGACCTGGAATGTCACCCAGTGGCAGGCCCAAGGATGGCATTCCAGTTCGAGAGCCGCGACAAATCGTCATGACACACGAAAGCATGTATGAGACGTCTGTTTTGTTATCCGGTAAAACAAAATGTATATTGGTATTTAGGTATGTCTATATTGTTAAAACGGGCGTGAATCATTCAACACAGTACAATTTATATTCGACTACTCATATAATTAATTTATTCCAGTTTTTTTTATCAATAAGTACATTGAATATTGGGGTTGTTAATTTCATTGGTCAAATATAGTGGGAGTCGGTTATCGGGCTGACGAGAAGCCCTCTATCTAGATGAGCTGAAACATAGCGGATTGCAGGGATTGGGAGAAGGGGCTTAATATGGATTAAAAAAAAAATGACAATCGAATTTTGAAATCAAGCTGTCAAATAGTTAAAAACGGAATATCTCACAGTAATTTGGAACTGGCGTGTGTGTCATATTTTTATTAACATCAATAAGGACAGACGTGTTAAGTGTTATCACACATACTTGACACTTTAATATGGCGACACACAACTGAACTGACATGTACGTATATACAAATGAGCATATATGTAATATGGCACGATTATCACTCGGAGTGGTAAATAGCTTCCACAAAGGAGCTGTGTTCCACAGAATGGAGGGCACAGTACTTCGCTGGAATCTCTGCCGTCTCCTGCTAATGGTTCACCAGAGTCGGAGACTTGGACTTCGGATCGAGACCAGCGAGGGAAGATGCCCTTCGGGAAGTCAACGGGGATGATGCCAGGAGAAGATAGGAGCTGCTGGATAAAAGTTACCAGGATATCCGGACGACTTCCAGCTGGCCTTCTTTTCCTTGGATTTGACCACACCATCACGTCAAACACCCCAGAGGAGCAGCTCGGACTTCGGATAACATCTACCAGGAGTGCACCGCCTGCAGCTACCACCAACCTACAGTGTGCCAGGGGGTTAAACACCCCTTCGTCTGGATTCCAGCGACGGAAGGAAGAAGATTTTGTCCACAAAAAAATGCTTCTTTCCCCTTTTCCCTTTGTATATGTATGTTCAATAAAGGTCTAAGATGGGGGGGGGGTGAAGGAATAGACATTTCGGTCCATTTGACCATCCTGGGGTTAGCCCCACCCCAACACTCCCTATATCTTTATTCTACATGATGCCGTTCCAGTGTGAGAACAAGACACATTTGAACCTTAGTGTTTACACACGCTCAAATTATATATATGTTTATTCTTATAAACTGTATAACATACAGTATCAAGAAATACAAAAACGTAACGTTGTGCCGCTCTTCTCCCAACACAATATACAGCATACATAATATACAGTTCACAAGTTACATTAAACACGATGAGATATGACAATGCACAATATTTTATAACATAAAGGTACATATATTTGTGATTGGAAGGAGATCGGTCCGCCGATATGATCACAACGTATGTGCCTGTTTGATAATTTTCAACAGAGAAATTGGAAAAAATGAATAATTATGGGGGAGAATCGTCCTCAACTATTTCAGCGAGGAACTAAAGGGAATAGTCCTCGTACGACAATTTGATCGAAACTTTGTCATGATGGTGGGGGCTCGGGGGCCCTCAGTGTAATTATACGAGGAAATAGGAACATGTCTTGTCTAACGTACGGTTCATTAAGAGAAGGAACTTACATGTGTTGCGCACAATGATGTTAATCAGTTGGGACATTTTTATATATGGCAGATTTTGGTGCAGAAATAAATACGACGCATTTGTAACTAGTTGTCTGTGTCTACTTGATACTCAATCGCCCTCAATGTGGTGGAGATTATGTGGAGGTCCAGGTGCTACCACGGCCGAGTAACGTTATTTACGCCACAGGTGTAAGATGTTTTGGTAATTTTATTTACGCGTGGACCAATGAGCGAATGCATTATGGGTGATTAGGTATTTTGTACTTGAGTAAACCGTACCGATAGAGTCACGATAGTCCGACACAGATTAGCACATGTGTTTACGCCACCGGTGTAATTGGGGGACAAGTCTCTATCCCGAAGGTCCACTATTCCGAAGGTTCGCTATTCCGAAGGTTCTCTATTCCGAAAGTTTTTGTTATTTTAAGGTTAATTCTATATTCTAAAGTATTGAGAGGGTTCATTATCACGAAGATTCTTTTTGTGAAGGAAAAAACTTAAACATTAAATGTGATTTTGTTTTGCTCTCGCGGTTTTTCTTGAGATTTAATGCCATTACGTGGCCCCATATCTTTGAATTCTTGTCATATAACATGAATGTTGCGGTATATATGGACCCTCCAGCATTGGGACATGACTCAGGTACAGTTGACTTAAGTTCTGTTCTGTGCGGGCTCCAATTTGGGGTTCAATATTTTAAGGGCCAAATTTAGAAATTTATGGGCTCATACCTTTGAACTCTGGGCATATAATATGAATATTGGGGAGCATGTCTCTATTCCAAAGGTTCGCTGTCCCGAAGGTCCACTATTCCGAAGGTTCTCTGAATGTTCGCTATTCCGAAGGTTCACTATTCCGAAAGTTCGCTATTCCGAAGGTTTTTGTTATTTTAAGGGTAATTCTATATTCTAAAGTATTGAGAGGGTTCATTATCACGAAGACACTTTTTATGAAGGAAATAACTTAAAACATTAAATGTGATTTTGTTCTGTTTTCGCCGGTTTTCTTGAGTTTAATGTCATGACGTATGATCTTATTTCTCATCACATATTCACGCCACGCAGCCCAAACAATTGCTATGGTTCCATGATATTTAATGTCAATACGTGTGACGTAATATCTCAATAATCTCAGAGGCAAGAATACACCAGCTAAATGCGGATTATAACAGTAGGGCCATAACGCTTAATGAATACTGGAGGCTATAACAAACTGCGCAGCAGAATATCGCTGAATAGACGAATATGAGATGAACCTAACTGCAATTGTGACTTTGTTTAAAGGCCCACTTAATTTTCGAGTCATCGATTTTTTAGTATATAGTATATACGGTTTTAGCAACAATTTATGCCATAACATTTGAATAAAATACTATAATTCATCACCATTTGAAACGCAGAATACTACTATCTCCTAGTTTGAAACACCCTGAAACACCTTTAAAAAACCGCGACAAGTCGTGCGTCGTATAACTAGCAATTGGCAACTAGCATGTCTTCTGCGGCTTTCCATAGATTTCGACGTAATTTTATACTTAGGGGTACTTGTGTCCGGGAAATGTTTTGGACGGATCAAATCGTGACTTTGACCTTCAAAATGGTCAATTCAAGGTCAAATGGGGTAAACGGACGGATTTCGACGAAATTTGATACCTAGTGGTACCTTTGTTCGGGGAGTGTATTGGACGTGTCATATCTGACCCCGACCTGACCTTGATCTTTAAAACAGTCAATGCAAGGTCAATTTGGGTAAAATGGACGGATTTCGACGAAATTTGATACCTAGGGATACTTTTGTTCGGGGAGTGTTTTGAACGGGTCAAATCATGACCTCGGCGTGACCCTGACCTTCAAAATTGTCAATTAAAGGTCAAGTCGGGTAAAACGGACGAATTTCGACGAAATTTGACACCTAGGGATACTTTTCTCCGGGGGGGGGGGGGTTTGGACGGGTCAAATCATGACCCTGACCGTGACTTTCAAAATAGTCAATTCAAGGTCAAATCGCGCCTTTCGCCGGAAATCAGATGGGAAACAGCCCGGACGGAGTCGGACCATATCAGCTAGTGTAATAAAGAAAACAGTTTAAGAATGTAATGTATAACACGAGAAACTTAAAACTTGATATATGGAAGTATGCAAATTTCCCACATGAAATTTGAAAGCTAGTTTATATTATAATTATATTATAATTTATATTTATGGCTAATAATATGATCTTGGTGGCGTTACTATTTCTGACTATGATTTTCTTGTAACCCTGTGGTGACTCTAGTAGCGTTGTTTAACGTGCACACACCAAGGCGTGTACACGGGTCAGCCATTAATGTCCGCGCCCGATCGGACAGCGTGCTGCATGCACCCACGACAACATACCTGGACAAGTGTTGTAATGGGGGAAAGTCGGCATTTTGCATTCGGATCTTTATTCAGTGATCTCGAATGAGACTTTTCAGCCTGACAGACTTGGTATCTGACCGAGTTCTGATTTTTGTCAGAATACCCTGACCAGCTAGGTTATATACGATCCCAGGTCCGCTAGCACGAGAGACCAGTACGCTACCTCTCGGCTACCGACTTTTTTGTCGTTACATATGCGCTCTATTTTATTTTTGACATTTGCAGCTACATTAGGAAGTCCGAACAGTAACAAGTCGTGTGTCAGCTCAGACCAGTAATCCGGTTACAAATGCGACCCATTTTTTGCCATGTTTTTTGTTCCACCCGTGTTTTTGCGGTTACAGTTACATATGGAAGTCGTTTTAAAAATGCGATGTGTTTTTGCGGTTACGGTTACAAATGATTAGCAGAGAATAACTTCAACTAGAAAAACTGGACATATCTAGACATTTTAGTTGTCGTAGGTTTAGTATAAGAGTAACTGGCTATATATTTCCGCATTTCCTGTTCTAATTTAACGCATACTAATAGTACATGAAATTCGTCACCAACTGCATTGTTGTATAGTGTACAAAGTCTATTATCCATCGCTATATCATGCCAATCTATTGGTAATCGATGATTGCGTGTTCGGAATTTTGATAAAATTTCAACTTCTTTACGGTTAATCACGTTAAGGTAAGGTTCACATTCGAATGTTGTCTCGATTGTACGGTAAAACACATATTTGGATGAACTAAAAGATCCATACCATTCCTGGAGGTATGTATCACGCAATTTCAATTTAGTAACAGATTTGAACCACTCGATATTTGGGATAAAGTGTGATACAAACAAAATATGTTTTAATCCGAGTAACCCAGTCCATTCGACCACGTCTCTGATTACCAGTTCGTCGCTTGCATCTGTACAATGAGCAATAATTCATAAAACATATTTTCGTTTGTTTGCCAGTTAAAAGTTTTGCCCAAAAATTCAAATTCTTTGCTTTTTTTCTTTCAATGTGGACCAAACCGAGTCACCATATACCATACTCGTATGGGGTATAGTTGTTTTGGGACGAATAATAAACTTCAAGAACCACAGTTCCACCCGGGTTATCAGGTCCACATTGACGACAACCAAAATTTCAGAGCCGTACAATAATTGGTAAGGAATGAATCATCGTTGGTCCGATTTATTACGAAATGCTACGACGTTACTTTTGGTGTTGTTTATCGATAACTTCCAGTAATTACAGTATTGTGCATATCCATTGAGCATATGTTGTAAATAGAATGTGCCTTGCATGCGATATAAGTACTGTGTTGTCTGCATCGAATACACACAATAGCTTCAGGTAACCGAAATTTAAGTTGTTCTGTAATCGGGAGATTTGGAAGCCACCCCTAAATAGGTTCTAAAATGATCCTCTAAATCGTTTGTGTATAATGAAAATAAGAATATAGGGATTTTACTAAATGAGTTCGACTGCATTTAATTACCACCGTCTCTGGAAATGAAGGGAAATGTGATGTGCTTTCACATACACGCGCGCATATCTACACAATGGGGTCGCTCTGACACAAATGAACCTAGTCCAAGTCTTCTCGTACTAAAACTAGCTAAGATTTTGGGATGGAGAGATGCTAGTGTTTAGTCCGAGAACGCGCGCATAGCCTTCTTATGACACGAGTTAAGCGTTAATGACCCGCTCAAATAAAACCACAATTATATGAAATAAAATATCACAATTGCGACAATAAAAGATATTTTCCGCAGAAGACATGCTATTTGATCTGAACCCCACATCAGTTGTGAATTGAAAGCGGTAATTTAATGCGAAAAGAGACATTTACCGCAATGTTTACAAATTTTTAAAAGTATGCGAACTCAGTTGACCTCGCGAACTGTGTTCGGCATTTTCCGTTGAAAATATTCCGTAGATTTTCGACTGACAACGCAAATTACGATGAATTCTCCATTGTAATCGTAATTATGTGTGTCAATAAATAAAAAATAAATAGATTAATTAAACATTGAAGATATAAATGTAATACATTAAATAAATTACGGGGAATTACAACCCTCTCAAAGTTTAAAACAGTGTAAACACAACGAACATTAGAATAAATAATATGGTGCTACATTTCCCACATTTGGTGGACTTCAGCGAAATTAAGATATATACTAAGCGAACAGAGCAATGTACTGCTCTTGTTAAGCACACAAAAAATCTAACAAAATTTGTATAAATTTTTAACCTTAAGTTTGAAAAGTCCCACTAAAACGGAAGAACTATATTTCGAAACTGTGTGATTCGGTTCTCCGATTATTTTATCAACACAAAAGTCAAAATGCACATGGATGAAAATCACACGCATGGCAAGTCAGACACAAGAGTTCTAATTTGCTCCAATTTTGACAAGTTGCTTGCGAAAATTGTCAACAAAACTACCTTTCTGATCCTCCATTATGTCATTAAGTTTTTAGTGCGGGAATTGTTCTCAAAGCACATTGGAAACTGGACTTTGCGGCGATCGGTTTTCACCATTTTGTTCGGAAAACCCCGCGCTATATATAGAAACGGAAACTATAATACTCAGAACAAACACCTGACAATGCCGAAGTTCTTCGGAACCTGAGTTCGGCTTTCAGTTAAGTAAACAAACAGAAAAAACAACGATGTTTGTGGCAATCAACCGGAATATTCTATGTGTAATTTTAACATTAATTTAGATTATTATACACCATTCTGACCATAAGATGTCACTCTTTCCGACGTATATAGCATCATGTATTGCTTTGTTAGGTAAATCGAGTAAAATACACCACAGATTCCCGCCACAGATCCTGGGCGTAACTCGTGTCATAAGAAGGCTATGCGCGCGGTCTCGGACTAAACACTAGCATCTCTCCATCCCAAAATCTTAGCTAGTTTTAGTACGAGAAGACTTGGACTAAAATGAACCGTGCGCGGGTTGTGAAACACATTACACAACAGAGCTTAGTTACATAAGTTTAAGCGAAAATGTGATACATTGTTGCTAATCCGCCTGTTGTAATCATCTCATCACACCGCGCAAATCTCATTAGTGAAACATGACCATTCAGCACTCACATTATATCTAGTTCATATGCGTATTCGTCCAAATTAGTGGGTATTGACAGACAAACTATATATGTATGTATAAAAACAACATTTTATATTTAAAGGTACTCAACCCGATAAAACTCCTCTCAATTACTATTTCAATGGCTTCGGGGGTCAAACATATTTGATTCGAGTCGAGGAAGTCACCCATCAAAGCTCAGATTTGTTAGATATCGATTTTAGAAATCTATTATTTTTCATTATCGGGCATTCTTTCTGGCCCAGAAGATAGTAAAAAATTCGTTATTATTACCCACTTGATTATAGAGTTATCCATCCTTGTCTGTTTGAATAGAATTTTGGCGTAAAATCTCGAGAATGTTACCAAATTGACGGCAGTTATATTCGACCACGTCTCTGATTACCAGTTCGTCGCTTGCATCTGTACAATGAGCAATAATTCATAAAACATATTTTCGTTTGTTTGCCAGTTAAAAGTTTTGCCCAAAAATTCAAATTCTTTGCTTTTTTTCTTTCAATGTGGACCAAACCGAGTCACCATATACCATACTCGTATGGGGTATAGTTGTTTTGGGACGAATAATAAACTTCAAGAACCACAGTTCCACCCGGGTTATCAGGTCCACATTGACGACAACCAAAATGTCAGAGCCGTACAATAATTGGTAAGGAATGAATCATCGTTGGTCCGATTTATTACGAAATGCTACGACGTTACTTTTGGTGTTGTTTATCGATAACTTCCAGTAATTACAGTATTGTGCATATCCATTGAGCATATGTTGTAAATAGAATGTGCCTTGCATGCGAGATAAGTACTGTGTTGTCTGCATCGAATACACACAATAGCTTCAGGTAACCGAAATTTAAGTTGTTCTGTAATCGGGAGATTTGGAAGCCACCCCTAAATAGGTTCTAAAATGATCCTCTAAATCGTTTGTGTATAATGAAAATAAGAATATAGGGATTTTACTAAATGAGTTCGACTGCATTTAATTACCACCGTCTCTGGAAATGAAGGGAAATGTGATGTGCTTTCACATACACGCGCGCATATCTACACAATGGGGTCGCTCTGACACAAATGAACCTAGTCCAAGTCTTCTCGTACTAAAACTAGCTAAGATTTTGGGATGGAGAGATGCTAGTGTTTAGTCCGAGAACGCGCGCATAGCCTTCTTATGACACGAGTTAAGCGTTAATGACCCGCTCAAATAAAACCACAATTATATGAAATAAAATATCACAATTGCGACAATAAAAGATATTTTCCGCAGAAGACATGCTATTTGATCTGAACCCCACATCAGTTGTGAATTGAAAGCGGTAATTTAATGCGAAAAGAGACATTTACCGCAATGTTTACAAATTTTTAAAAGTATGCGAACTCAGTTGACCTCGCGAACTGTGTTCGGCATTTTCCGTTGAAAATATTCCGTAGATTTTCGACTGACAACGCAAATTACGATGAATTCTCCATTGTAATCGTAATTATGTGTGTCAATAAATAAAAAATAAATAGATTAATTAAACATTGAAGATATAAATGTAATACATTAAATAAATTACGGGGAATTACAACCCTCTCAAAGTTTAAAACAGTGTAAACACAACGAACATTAGAATAAATAATATGGTGCTACATTTCCCACATTTGGTGGACTTCAGCGAAATTAAGATATATACTAAGCGAACAGAGCAATGTACTGCTCTTGTTAAGCACACAAAAAATCTAACAAAATTTGTATAAATTTTTAACCTTAAGTTTGAAAAGTCCCACTAAAACGGAAGAACTATATTTCGAAACTGTGTGATTCGGTTCTCCGATTATTTTATCAACACAAAAGTCAAAATGCACATGGATGAAAATCACACGCATGGCAAGTCAGACACAAGAGTTCTAATTTGCTCCAATTTTGACAAGTTGCTTGCGAAAATTGTCAACAAAACTACCTTTCTGATCCTCCATTATGTCATTAAGTTTTTAGTGCGGGAATTGTTCTCAAAGCACATTGGAAACTGGACTTTGCGGCGATCGGTTTTCACCATTTTGTTCGGAAAACCCCGCGCTATATATAGAAACTGAAACTATAATACTCAGAACAAACACCTGACAATGCCGAAGTTCTTCGGAACCTGAGTTCGGCTTTCAGTTAAGTAAACAAACAGAAAAAACAACGATGTTTGTGGCAATCAACCGGAATATTCTATGTGTATTTTTAACATTAATTTAGATTATTATACACCATTCTGACCATAAGATGTCACTCTTTCCGACGTATATAGCATCATGTATTGCTTTGTTAGGTAAATCGAGTAAAATACACCACAGATTCCCGCCACAGATCCTGGGCGTAACTCGTGTCATAAGAAGGCTATGCGCGCGGTCTCGGACTAAACACTAGCATCTCTCCATCCCAAAATCTTAGCTAGTTTTAGTACGAGAAGACTTGGACTAAAATGAACCGTGCGCGGGTTGTGAAACACATTACACAACAGAGCTTAGTTACATAAGTTTAAGCGAAAATGTGATACATTGTTGCTAATCCGCCTGTTGTAATCATCTCATCACACCGCGCAAATCTCATTAGTGAAAACATGACCATTCAGCACTCACATTATATCTAGTTCATATGCGTATTCGTCCAAATTAGTGGGTATTGACAGACAAACTATATATGTATGTATAAAAACAACATTTTATATTTAAAGGTACTCAACCCGATAAAACTCCTCTCAATTACTATTTCAATGGCTTCGGGGGTCAAAAATATTTGATTCGATTCGAGGAAGTCACCCATCAAAGCTCAGATTTGTTAGATATCGATTTTAGAAATCTATTATTTTTCATTATCGGGAATTCTTTCTGGCCCAGAAGATAGTAAAAAATTCGTTATTATTACCCACTTGATTATAGAGTTATCCATCCTTGTCTGTTTGAATAGAATTTTGGCGTAAAATCTCGAGCATGTTACCAAATTGACGGCAGTTATAAGTACTCATCTCGAGAACATAAGAATTTTCAAAAATCAATATCTAATGACTCTGAGCTTTGTTTGATGGGTTCCTCGACTCGAATCAAATATTTTTTACCCCCAAAGCCAAAGAAATAGTAATATAGGACCCTCTGATCGGATTGTTGTTGTTGGAATCTGTTGAGATGGGGACCCTCTTTACGGGTTGAGTACCTTTAAATGAATGCAACAACAACTAAATATACAAATAACTATAACAAAAATACTTATTTGTTTCTTGCTGTCTTCTCCGTGTTCCTGATGACAAGGAAAACCGCTGCGTGCACTATCAAGTTTTCTGGTGCCATATACATATACGTCAGTTGAGTTTGTATTCGGTGGAGCTCACTGTTTGCCTGCTCTACAACTTGGCTGTTTGTGTCTCTTATTGTAGTATCACTTTTATATGTCTGCATATCATAACCAAAAGTACACCCGATGTGTCCAACACGGAAGTGCAGCCGATCGACAAAAAACTTAGAGTTTTTGAACCTAGCTGGTTCCCTCAAGAGTGAATACAAATATAATTTGCAACAGTTGTCATAAATTATTTGACTGGGAATTACTCGGAATCTCCTTATCAGAATGTCAAAGGCAGTTTGTGGAGATTTGCAATACTTGAAATCCCAAGCAAATTCCGTGTTTGCAAAACATTGTGAACAGTCCTGGCGTTAGTTTTTTTTATGGCTTTCTGCCATTTTACGACAACCAGACGATGTGTCCCATGTCGTGGTTTCATAATGACCAGATCCCCTGATCAGTGGATGGTTGGGGAAGAATTGCATCTGCTTGTGTGTAGCCGTTGGCGGTGGATAATTATTTTCATCAGAAACGTTGTGACCGTATAGGCATACTAGCAGGGTTACCCGGCGTTGCCCAGGTTAATGCGATGTGAAACCATCTGCATGCTGTGGATATTTGTTTGGGAATAGAGAATACTCTTGCTCAAAGTGTTATACGCATTTTCATGAATTGTATATTCAAATAGCATCACAAAACATGATTATTGCATTCATGGAATATAAGCAGTGATTCACCTTGTCAATTGTCATTTTGTTAAGCGCGAGTAATCCGTTCCACCAATAATGAAGTATTTATTTACAACTGCGTATACTTCAGACGTTATAATATGATACATGAACATCATAAACACATTAGTTTGCAAAAAATAAAACACGACAATTGAGTTTTACATATTGAGATGTATCAATCAATCTAGTGGGTTGGACTAAGATATTGAGGACACCTGGCTATCATATCTCCACGAAGATACAGATGTTTCAAAGAACTTTCCAGCTGCTCCTCTGTTCATGGTGCTATATATTGGCTAAATATTCTTAGTTTAAATGAAATGTTGCTGCGCATCATATCAGCTACACGTGCCAGGCACAGAGCGAGATTTTGAGTTGTTTATGTCAATCGATGAGTCTGTTCTAAAACCCTTTTCAGATGTCAGTATTGGAGGATCCTGAAAAGTCCATGAGCTACTGACTGCGTTTTCTTTTATATTAGAAGAAACTATATTTGACTGCACACTGTGACCAACATTTTTGAACAGGCCTTCCATATCTCTTGACATATTGTAACTTTGTTGTGGAAACTGTATTGAATAAAACAGACTCAATTGTGTTATAATATATATGCAATCCTCTGACGGTTCGAGGTCTCTCAGTTTGCACGAATATATGTATCTCTTAAATAGAATGATAAATATACGTTTAATGCTTCTTCTATGTATCTCTTTTTGATAGCTCATTGTATGAATACCGTGATTGCCGTCCCCATATAAATATGACAGACTGACAGTTGAGAAGATATAATTGTTCAAGTAACATAAGTGGGTCATCATCTGTCGAGATTGTGAAATATGAACGCCCAAAACTCCTTAAAACGATATCGAGATGGCCTGGGAGACTATATATAACTTATAGGTGGATATTTGAGAATAGCAATCTTATCAATGATAGTGCATGTCCTCTCACTATTCGTCACCCAAACGACAACAAATGTGATTTAATTCGTATATCATTAGAGAAAACTTGTAGGAATTTGGTGGAAATTAGTGTCAAATATATTTGTATCAGCTTTTGCCACTTTTGACATATTTAAACTACGCCCATTAGACTCATGGAAATTCATATCAAATTTAAGGTTCCCATTATATATCTCACCCATAGGGCACCAATGTGGTGTATCTAAACCACACGATAAGATTCCTCGTATCACTGAGAAGAATATGTATCAATCTGGTGGAAATCGGCGCTAAACATATTGTTATAATTTGTTGTGTCCCTCTCACCACTTACTCGAATGGCCCCACTTGTGACATCATTAAACCACACAATTACACTACTGATATCATGAAGATGATTGTTTATATGTTTGGTGATAATCGGCGACTAAACAATTTTTTTTATCAAATTTGGTGACCACCCCCTCTCCATCTCTCATCATAACAGCACCACTATGGCGTTTTTAAATCACACGATTAGATTCCTCGTATCATGGATAAGAGCGTGTATCAATTTGGTGGAAATTGGCAGGGGGCCGGAAAAAACTGCGGGACACAACGTACCGGGGGTGGGGGGGGGGGCTGTACCTAGGCGTCAAAAAGTTACACGTAAATTTTTTCCTTATTCATTTGGGGGGGCGGGTGTCGGAAAAATTTGCATGTAATTTGTTTCCAAATATGTATTTTCAGACTCACAACTTCAATTTTCTCTCATTTTATAGAATATGGATTAACCTTAATATCCAAATCATATATACATGAGTAGTACAATCCACATAAAACAAATTTTGGATAACCACTGTCTTGGTTTACATGTGATATTGACACCATTAACCCTCTTAATAATGCCGACTATGTCAGTGTCTACCAGTCGAATGCAGAATTCTACCCTGCGATCACTTGTCTGGCAAATTTTTACTGCAGAACTATCCCATGTATTAAACAATTTCTCCTCCAATGGTATCAGAAAACAGTTATATGCTGGTATCTCACTCATCTCATTTGCATCTTTTTCAAAGTCGAGGTAATGACTAGTTGTCATTTTTAAAAGTGCATACAAAGCATTGCGATCACCAATATGCATGTTTGTACATGTCATGACATCACGAGGTACAAATCTGCGTTCTACTGGTAGACAATGGCCATTTTAGTCATAATAATCTAAACTAAGTTACCAAGCACCTTCTCGTGAATTGTATGCTCCGGTGTTTTTTTCGGTTTCCGGTCAAACCGAGTTCTTGTCCGGCTGGGGTAGATTTTATTTTTCTGGGGGGGGGGGGGCAAATGGTCAGTGGACCCCCCCCCCCCCTGGAAATTGGCGCTAAAAATTGTGCATCAATTTTGGCGCCCCTTTCCCTTTCAATGCACTCCTGACTCGAATGGGGCCACATTTGACAGATTTAAGCCGCACCATTAGACTCATCATACCATGGGGATGATTTTGTATAAGTGTGGTTGCAATCGGCGACTAAACCAATTATTATCAAATTTAGTGCGCACCCCCCCCCCAATCTCTCATCCAAACGACAACAATTTGGCGTTGTTAAATCGCACAATTAGATTCCTTGT
This sequence comes from Siphonodentalium dalli, assembly GCA_032622095.1. Taxonomy (NCBI): domain Eukaryota; kingdom Metazoa; phylum Mollusca; class Scaphopoda; order Gadilida; family Siphonodentaliidae; genus Siphonodentalium; species Siphonodentalium dalli. The sequence goes on along the minus strand of CP136063.1, from coordinate 65,029,961 downwards.
ATCATGAAGAAGAATATATATTAATATGGTGGAAATCGGCGCTAAAATTAGTTTTATCAATTTTGGTGCCCCTCTCCCCTTCCGTTCATCCCTGATTCAAATGACACCACTTTTGACATATTTAAACCACACCGTTAGATTCTTCATACCAAAGTAGACCCCTTTGGTATAACATGGGGGTGATTATATGTAGGTTTCGTGGCAATCGGCGACAAAAAAATCGGCCCCTCCCCCTTTTCTGCCCCTGGCAACAACGGCGTCACTTTAGAAAATTCTAACCCCGATCATTATCTTTCTCGTAAAACGTTACCCCTAGCAGACCCCTTTTGTATCATCTAGATGCTAAAATTAGTTTTATCAAATTTGGTGCCCCTCTCCCCTTCTGTGCATCGCTGACTCGAACGACGCCATTTTTGACATATTTAAACCACACCGTTAGATTCTTCATATCATGGGGATGATTATATGTAAGTTTCGTGGCAATCGGCGACAAAAACAAATTCTGCCCCTCCCCTTTTCTGCCCCTGACAACGACGGCGTCAGTTTAGACAATTCTGACCCCGACCATTATCTTCCTCGTAAAAAGTTACCCCTAGTAGACCCATTTGGTGTCATCTAGATGGCCCCCTGTGAATTTATATAGAACACAGACAGACAGACAGACAGACATTCGCAAATATAGATATAGATTGTCAATCGACAAATTATGAACAAAGCCGCCAGAACATGTCTCAAATACGCACAATCCCTCCCAAAACGAGCGTCAGCTAGGCTATCGCTAGGTCTTCTTTGGTTTCTACCAATTAAATATCAACTGCATTAGGGGGGGGGGTCTGGAAAATAATTGCACATATAGGGCCCAAAAAAAAAAATTCCGACCCCGAGGGACCCACCGACCCATTTGTGCAAAAAAAAAAAAAAAAAAAAAAATTTTGGGGACCCACCCCCTTTCTCATGTTTTTATCAAAATTTCAGAGCTTTATTTTAGCCGTTCTTCAATAACTGTGTTAACTGTCTTTCAATCCCATTCCACTATCAGTTTTTTTGGTGCAAACTCTTGCTGTGTACCATTAAGACTCAAGCAATAACATGCTTAATTGTTAAACACAGATCAGAAAAACGAAAAATAAACTGTATTTACAGGTGTTTCCTGGTGTTTCCTGGTGTTTTCAGTATCTAACAACAATAATAAAGCATTGTGTAGGTACACTATATGTCACAAATCGCCCTAGACCCCATTATAGCCTTAATATATCGAGTGTGTTGTGTCTGACAGAGAACACTGGCCAGTGTAAATAGTGGTAAACAGGTCAGGGGTTCCACAATTATTTGTGCATGACCAAAGAACTCTTTAGTCTTATCCACCGGGGTGGGGTGGGGGAGGGAATTGTTTTTGGTTAGGTATACACCTAGATATATGGTTATTATACCCCCCAATATTAGTCGGCGGGTATATAGTTGACGTCTCGAGCCGTCCGTGCGTCAGTCCGTACAAACATTTTGCATTATAACTCAAGAGTCGGTTGTCATATTTTGATGGCCTATGGCATGGTGACAGACCAGAAATGGGGAACGAATATGCATAATATCACGGGTTGTGACCATCAATGCCTACCAGAGTTATGGGCTCTGTTCGACTTTATGAAATTCAGTCCGTACAAAGTTTTTTGCAATATAAGTTAAGTGTCGGTTGTCGAATTTTGATGTGGTTTGGTATGGTGATATACCAGAATGATAGGGGAAGGATGTATGCACATATTACTGCATATCACAGGTTTCGCCTATCAATGCATACCAGAGTTACCGGCCTTGTTCCATCCGTAAACACGTTTTGCATTATTATAACTCAACCATGGGTTAAGTTTCCTGAACGCTATTACGGTGGTCCACTGTGAAGTGGGCCGGGATCCTGTGAAATCCAGAATGTTGCTAAATCTGAGGCTAAAGAGTCACTATAGCTGCATATATAGCCCAATACCAACAAGCATGGTACTAACATGCTTACAAACAACATTACATGGCCAGTACTTGTAAATTGTTTGAAATAAAACCATTTTGGAAAAAAAATTACAAGCACGATTTTTTCGGCCTCTGGACCACCCACACACCCAGGCCCTATATACGGAATTTGTTTGCAGACTCCCCCCTGACTGCATATCAAAAAAACTATTTGAACGACTACCTGGACCATGAGGTCTTCCCAAAACTGTCAACGTGGATAACTCTTGTGAAGGCAGCTGTCCACTGTGTATGAACGGAAGTGAATGCTGTATCGCGGTAATCGGACATAAATAAAAAAGTCGCTCGCCTCCGCTTGACTACGGTACGTATATTTTCGTCTTTCCCTCCAATTGTGTAAAAAATCCCAGCCCGGGTGCCAATCTGCCTCGATGAGGGGTATGTTTCGCTACATTTTCGTACAAATTTCGTTTCAGTGTCGAGTCTAGTTCTCTCGTAAATCAAGGTTAAACCTCATATTTTCGTGCTAAAAACACGTAACGTTTGCGATCAAAAGCACATTTTTCAAACTATACGATGTCTTATTTTATAACAAAGACATGTTTTGGATGCCTTAATATCCCATTGAAAGCCACGCTTAGCGATTGTCCCCTGTTTCCTGTGTTTTCTCGACATACGTGCCCGATTTCAAAGCGTGGTGCTCCAACAGAATTGAACGCACGGTAAGATCTGACAAAAAAACATTGAACGCACGGTATTTGTTTTTATTATTTGCATTGAACTCACGGTAACATTTCGATTACACCCTTTTTACGGCCGGTTAGCATCATATCGCATGATTTTCACATGCCACAAATGTACATTTTTACATTTCCACAGCCAATATTGCTACTTGTGCTAACAATGTTCATTGAAATGGTCAAATGTCACAGTCAAGATATGAGATGCATTAGATCATCCTTAAATTATATATTTTCGTGCGCTGCCATGACAATTATGTTCAAACAAAACCCTGTCTTTTTATGTTACTAGTATATGGAACTTTTGTAATTATAAAGCGCTCTTTAAATATACGCCCATATGTGGTACATCGCATTGGGACTTAGGATGCCACGTATTATGTGTCGATATTATTGTATACCATGCAACCATCATGTGCAAATAAAAACGGTATCGCTTTCTCGAGTGTAACATTGGAAACCCACCATCTTTGGTCGAATGTAATATTTTACATTTATAAAATACTAGTATATATATAGTTTATACTGTGTTATATTGTGTTATTTTCTAGAACATGCTATCATGTGACTTATTTCCTCTAAAACAAGATACTATTTGTCATATTTTGGATAAATTCTAGCACATTGTAAACTATAGTTAATCTATAGTTTTAAAATATAAAAGACAACCATTGACAAAAGAGTGTGGGGTTTTCGTGGTTACTCATGATAGTTAAAGTGCAAGTTAAGATAACACACAAGGGGAAATCTCAAACATTGGACATTCAAGGACTATTTGTAGGATGATCTAATGCGGCTCATATCTTGATTGTGACATTTGACCATTTTAATAACACATTTTGTTAGCACAAGTAGCAATATTGGCTGTGGAAATATAAAAATGTTCATTTGTGGCATGTGAAAATCAAGTTAGAAACGTGCGATATGATGCTAACCGGTCGTAAAAAGGGTGTAATCGAAATGTTACCGTGCGTTCAATACAAATAAAAAAAAAATACCGTGCGTTCCGGGGGGGGGGGGTCTGGAAAAAAATTGCACATATAGGGCCCAAAAAGTTTTTTTTCGACCCGAGGGACCCACCAACCCATTTGTGAAAAAAAAAAAATTTCCTCCAAAAGTTTGGGGACCCACCCCCTTTATCATGTTTTTATCAAAATTTCAGAGTTTTTTTTAGCCGTTCTTCAATAACTGCCTTTCAATCCCATTCCACTATTCCTTTTTGGTGCAAATTCTTGCTGTGTACCATTTAAGACTCAAGCAATAACATGCTTAATTGGTAAACACAGATCAGAAAAACGAAAAATAAACTGTATTTCCAGGTGTTTCCTGGTATTTTCAGTATCTAACAACAATAATAAAGCATTGTGTAGGTACACTATATGTCACAAATCGCCCTAGACCCCATTATAGCATTAATATATCGAGTGTGTTGTGTCTGACAGAGAACACTGGCCAGTGTAAATAGTGGTAAACAGGTCAGGGGTTCCACAATTATTTGTGCATGACCAAAGAACTCTTTAGTCTTATCCACCGGGGAGGGGAATTATTTTTGGTTAGGTATACACATAGATATATGGTTATTATAACCCCCGATATTAGTCGGCGGGTATATAGTTGACGTCTCGAGCCGTCCGTACGTCCGTCCGTACAAACATTTTGAATTATAACTCAAGAGTCGGTTATCATATATATATATATGTATATATATATATATATGTAGAATATGTATAATATCACGGGTTGTGACCATCAATGCCTACCAGAGTTATGGGCCCTGTTCGACTTTATGAAATTCAGTCCGTACAAAGTTTTTGCAATATAAGTGTCGGTTGTCGAATTTTGATGTGGTTTGGTATGGTGGTAGACCAGAATGATAGGGGAAGGATGCATGCACATATTACTGCATATCACAGGTTTTGCCTGTTAATGTATACCAGAGTTACCGGCCTTGTTCAATCCGTAAACACATTTTGCATTATTATAACTGAACCATGGGTTAACAACTTGTGATGTTCTTTGGTACGGGTATAGACCAGCATGGGCGAACGAATATGCACATATCACATGTAGTATCCAATTTGTGATACAGTTTTTTTGTTTTATTACTTTTATTCAGGTAATATATTAGTTTTGTTACTAAATATTTCTTCCGTTGATCATAAGTTTCCTGAACGCTATTACGGTGGTCCACTGTGAAGTGGCCCGGGGCCGGGATCCTGTTAAATCCAGAATGTTGCTAAATCTGAGGCTAAAGAGTCACTATAGCTGCCTATATAGCCATATACCAACAAGCATGGTACTAACATGCTTACAAACAACATTACATGGTCAGTACTTGTAAATTGTTTGAAGAAAACCCATTTTGGAAAAAATTTACAAGCACAATTTTTTCGGCCTCTGGACCACCCACCCACCCCGGCCCTATATACGGAATTTTTTTGCAGACCCCCCCCCCCCCCCCTGTGCGTTCAATGTTTTTTTAGTCAGATCTTACCTTGCGTTCAATTCTGTTGGAGCACCACGCTTTGAAATCGGGCTCGTATGTCGAGAAAACACAGGAAACAGGGGGCAATCGCTAAGCATGGCTTTCAAAGGGATATTATAAGGCATCCAAAACATGTATTTGTTATAAAATAAGACATCGTATAGTTTGAAAATGTGCTTTTGATCGCAAACGTGACGTGTTTTTAACACGAAAATAGGAGGTTTAACCTTGATTTACGAGAGAACTAGACACGACACTGAAACGAAATTAGTACGAAAATGTAGCGGAACATACCCTTCATCGAGGCAGATTGGCACCCGGGCTGTGATTTTTACACAATTGGAGGGAAAGACGAAAATATACGTACCGTAGTCAAGCTGAGGCTAGCGACTTTTATTTATGTCCGATTACCGCGATACAGCGTTCACTTCCGTTCCTACACAGTGCTGTCGGGTGAACGTTCATTTCCTCGTGGCAGACCAAAGTTTCGTCCGATCCATCCTTGCGAATTCTGAGGAAAGTTCACCATAATCCCCTATCAAACTGGACAGTCTGGAAACTTCTCCATGGAAACGCCCACATGTCGAAATATCTCAAAAACTTAGTACTGCTTCTCAACAGGACTACCTATGCCAACAATATAGTGTGTCATCTCTGGAGTGAAGTGTACTCGAACGAAATCGACCACGTCATGTTCGTATGCTCTTCTCCAGTCGCACTCATTATTATAAACTCTTTTTTGGGAAGGGATTATCTCTAGTTTCGGCATACCCGAATATTTTCACCTTGCGTCGTTAGCCAGAGATGACCTGGTAGCAACCCTCCTCGGAAGTTATTTGGAAACCCTAACAGAACACATACCTCACTGCCTCAAGGAACTAGTACTATATTCTGCGAAGTTCCTGTACGTTCTCAGTACAATGACCAGGAATGGCGTACAGCAACCCGTGTCACGTCCATTGTAATTATCTTCTCAACACCCACGCATGTTGTAACGACTAACTTCAATATGAGTTGGACAAATAAGATTTTCCTGCAACAAAAGCTGTAGTGAACATTCAAATGCATATATGCTTCACTCTCGTGGTTTCCAACACCTCTCAATACGTGTACATAACGGCCACCACACTGACCAGGGGAGCCCACTTTAACCCAACTGTATTTATATGTCATGTATATCGATATCTCCTATACTTGAAGGTCATAAAGACATATCTCTCCGCCTAATAACAACAGACTGATCGCTCTCACAATACTTGAGTTCATCGCACAATGTCTTACAAGAAAACCATAGTCAGAAATGGTAACGCCACCAAGAGTATAGTATTACATATAAATAGAAATTATAAAAAATACATAAAATATTTTGATAACAATTGCGTTTAAACAAGTAATCCTTCAAATTATTACTAACAAAGCAAGTAAACGACTGTGGGGTCACTCAACAGATTATAAAGACTTGGACTTAGTATACTGTAAATACTAAAATTTAAATGAAATAATTAAAAGATAAAATTTAGCAAGTAGTAAAAGTAAATTTTCTCATTTAATTTTACTTTTTGGTTAAATAAAGCAATAATTTAAATGTAACATTTGGTTTAAAAAAAATGATTGACCGTGGCTCTTCCAATAATTGCGCGACTGACCTGGTCAATTGTTCTTAAGAAGTTGTTTTGAGAATTACTATGGAGGGAAATAGTTATGGCTGTGGCTTCGCAAGTAATTAACTTGGTGACGTGATGTTAACAAATCTGAACTCCAGTAAACCAAGGACGCTCCATACCAAATATAAGGTAAATTAATAATTCTTTAGAAGTTGTTTTAAGATTTACTATAGAGGGAAAGAATTGTGGTGCTGGCTTCGCAACTATTTGACCTCATTGTAACAAATATAAATATTAGTCACTCAGGCAATAGATGTATCTATTCTGTATATTAAGTTATTGGGTCTTACGGGTCTTGAGATGTCTAAATAGTTTTCGATGGACAGATCGCACAAGGGACCCACGCCAATCTTCTCTGTTGGGATTCCAATTGTTGGCTTATTAAATATGCACATATGCTTAAGATACAGTCGCGCGCGAAGCACGCTCCCGTAAGTCGGGTTTTGGATCCCAGTTAATGAAAATATCATTGAAATAATCGGTTTCCCCCAATAAACATCCATATATTCAATATACATGTTTTGGAGCAGAATTAGGCAGTCCATATTGGACGCCATCACGGAATTTATTTTGTTTTGTTTTAATTTTCACACATATTTATTAGTTATGTGGATGGAGTTCTCATTAAACCTCACATCCTTATATTGGTTACAGTAATGCCCAAAGTAATTGACCACTTAACCACATCAGACTTATTGGTAATTTTTCAGGATTTAAAATCCTGAAAAATCAGCAATAATTCTGCTCTGGTTAAGTGGTCAATTACTTTGAACATTACTGTATGAGGATTGAGTTATCATTAAACCTCAAATCCTTATATTGGTTACAGTAATGCCCAAAGTAATTGACCACTTAACCACAGCAGAATTATGGGTATTTTTTCAGCATTTAAAATCATGATAAATTACCCATTATTCTGCTGTGCTTAAGTGGTCAATTACTTTGAACATTACTGTATGAGGATTGAGTTATCATTAAACCTCATATCCTTATATTGGTTACAGTAATGCCCAAAGTAATTGACCACTTAACCACAGCAGAATTATGGGTATTTTTTCAGCATTTAAAATCATGATAAATTACCCATTATTCTGCTGTGCTTAAGTGGTCAATTACTTTGAACATTACTGTATGAGGATTGAGTTATCATTAAACCTCATATCCTTATATTGGTTACAGTAATGCCCAAAGTAATTGACCACTTAACCACAGCATAATTATGGGTAATTTTTCAGGATTTAAAATCATGAAAAAAATACCCATAATTTTGCTGTGGTTAAGTGATCAATTACTTTGGACATTACTGTATGTAGATGGAGTTAAACCTCACAACAGTGTGTTGGGGATTTGGACCTTGACTTGGGACCTTTGGTTTTTAACGCAACAAATGCGCGTACACCTTATACACTAATTTCTTATGTAACCAGAGTTTTTCTTGGATAAGATGAGTTTGAAGTCTGCTTACATTTCAAAATGTTGTCAGTTTTGTATTCTCTGCAGCGGAACTCGACGCATTGAAGCAAAAGTTACAAGAGATAAAATGTGTACGTAATGAGACTATAATACAAATGAAAAAATAAATTCAGGGAGGGGTGGGCGATACAGGGAACTAAGGGTTGAACCGATATAAATTTATAGAGGGTATCGCTCATCGTCGATTTGACAATAGCCACCACCTATTCCATTATTTTTCAATTTCTGTCAAATTCTTTCTACTTGTGTTGTGCAGATAACTACTGAGCCATATGTTATATAGTTTGTCACGCTGTTTATAACAAAGGTTTTAGTACTTAACATCGATGTTAATGCATGAAAAATTAACTGTTATCAATAAAATAATTGTTATTGTTGTAACTGGGGGTCTGAAAGCCTGAACACATCTGTAATCGATTAAACGGCATCTCTGGACAACACTTTCAGTGCAAGATTCATATTGGGTCCCATTCAGATCAATTCGTTAATGTTTGTAATGTCATTATCAAAAATATGTATTTTTTTCAACCAAAAACGTGTTTGGGGGAGGGGTAGCTAAAATCAAATATCTCGCAAACCGTTCAAATTTTTTGTTAACTTCTTTCTTCATATGATTGAGAGATAACTACTACACCATATGGACTAAATATTTCAATATTATTGCAATATCCGTTTGAATGATAATGTTCAAAAAATATAATATTTTTGAAAAAGAGCGATTTTTCAACAAAAAATAAATCTTTCGGCTCCAAATGGCACGAAAATCTAAATTAACCAACACTTCTTGCATATCAGGTACAGATATGGTATGATGTAGTCATTTTAACGCCTACAATGTGGGCTAATAACTTAGGATATAGCCGCAGGGCTCACTTTACCAAAATCGTTAATTTCTGGGAAAAGTAACTGGTGGGTATCGTTCATCGTCGATTTCAGAATAGCAACCACCAATTCCGTTATTTTTCACAATCATTTTCGTCTACAGTATATATTTCTCCTTTAAAAAAAAGTTGGTTTTAACTTGTTCTACCGTGGGTAGGGGTACCCGACCACTTTTGGCGTTTGGCCGCTGTACTATATCCTGACTCTATCGATACGATTTATCATATTTTCATAAACATATTATACACCGGTGGCGTTAACTTTACAATTTCGGCATCTACGTGATTCTATCGGTACGATTGAGTAATGGTACAAAACAAAATGTCCAAGAATACGCCAGGGGCTCCCAATGGGTTATATATTATTTTCAGTCTATCAAATTATTTATATTTTCAACAACATATTATTACACCGGTGACTTTAAGTTTACAATTTCAGCCTGTCCTGACTCTATCGATACGATTTATCATATTTTCATAAACATATTATACACCTGTGGCGTTAACTTTACAATTTCGGCATCTACGTGATTATATCGGTACGATTGAGTAAGGTACAAACAATCTCCAAGAATACATTCGCCCTGTCCACCACACAATATCAAAATCACAGAAACTAGATACACCACATGTGGCGTATTGATCAGTCGATGTCATTTCGGTAACTTCTTTGGAATAGCGTCCACGCTCCAAGCACGTATATTATGTCTAGTTAGTATGCGTCAGGATTACTATCGCTTAGTTATATATATATATAGCCCAAAATATAAATGAAATTGCATGCGATACCTTAACATAAACGGTCCCGATTTAATATTCGAAATAAAATCAATATTAATTGATAGAAGCTTTTCTGGACAGGGGTCTTCGGTTCATACCTATTATTTTATACCCACGCAACTATTTAAAATTTGTTATTTAAAGAGATAAACCATCTTTAATAAGGTACATGTTATGAGAACACATAAACATGAAATGAAGGAACATGGGTGAAAATCATCTTGTTATTTTTTTCTTGTTCTTTCTTTTTCCTGTTTCCTGATGTTGTTGCTGGTGTTGTTGTTGATGTTGAAGAGAGCATGCACCACACCGATTGTTGCGAGTAGCCTGTCTTGTTCTTGGAATATCTTCTTTTGTGCTTGCATTCGTTGTTCCAGGTCTGCTATTTAGACTCTGGTACGGGTGGAACTGATGCTGTTGTTGTTGTTGCTGGCGAGAAGTACTCGTATTTGTAAAGTCAACGGTGATAAATTTGTTTCGTCGATTGCGATATTATTTTACGCTTTATAACCTTAAACCGGCAACTGAACCATAATTCAACGCTCCAACTAAACCCCATTTAGGGCGACTTGACCTGGGGTGACGAATCCGTCTTTTCTGGACCGCGGTTTACATGGGTGTAGTTGCACTTAATATCGATTGACGGCATATCTATAAGATGGAATTGACTACTTGGTACACTGTGGGGGAACTACTCCTGGCGATTTGGTTCTCTACCGAGCTTTATTTACATACTCTACCGAGCAAAGTTTCCGATTCTTTGCAATTTTGCTCATTTTCGTGACATCGTCATACTCACAGCAAGTTTTCTGCCACGTGTTACCTCGAATCATTACAACAGAAGGGGCAATGGACGCACAATTGAAGGTTAGTAATATATGTCCCAAAATCGAGTCAGTTTATGGTCAGAATTTCAAATGTTATTGTGAAATTACTCGGTAGTTGTTAGTTGGTGAGAAAACTTCTTCATTTCAATAACATTTTTACAAACTAATACTCCTAAAAATTCGTCGTAACTTTTAAAATATGAGGCCCCTGACATACACTGGGGGATGCTAAAAAAATCAACTATAACTCGCATTTTTTGTTTTGAGAAAAGAAGCTATAATGAAAATATGGTGAAGGTTCCGGTTCTCTGTTGAGGGCTCCGATTCTTTGCAACTTACTCGCGGTGGCTCCGGTTCTCTACAGATGTGCGGAGTAGTTTTTACATGTCCACATCTAACGCCATAATCATGTTGAAACAATTATTGGGCTAAAACAAGATATTGTATTGGATTCACATTACCTAAATACAGTTATCTGCTCAAAACTATAACATCTCTTTCTCACAAAGTTACGACATGCAAACAATCACTGAGCACATATCATATTGTTGTTTCTTGAGGACAGTATTTCTCTTCGCGTACACGTACATTTTACAGATCCAGTTCCTAAAGTTTTGGTATTGTTGGATAGGTATAACAAAAGAAGTTTCAGCCAGAGCGATAATCAATTTAGCATATGTCAATGGGCGATGGTTGTTTTTTTAATTTTTAGTATAAACTGGGACAGGAATTGTGACTATTATTAGAACTATATAACAATTCTGAAAGTAATTTTATTTTATGAAATTGTTAAGTAAATTATATGTAATAGTGTGCGTTTCTCCTGTTTATGTTTAGGCGCAATGAAGGAAATGTGTCTACGAACGAATTTCTATTCTTTTTGTCCGTCCGTCCGTCCATCGAGTCGTTGGGACGCCCGTGCGTCCGTCCGTGCGGAAAGATTCCGGTTGAGAACTTCATTTTTAGGCTAACGGATCGAAACCAGATTTGGTATGTGAGTTTATGAGCTCGAAATACAGGTCAAGTTAGGTCCGGAGTTATGGCCCTTTTTTCGATTTAGCACTTTGTCGTTTTGAGGTTTCCGGATGATAATTAAAGATTGTATGATCGGATCTGAACCAAATATGGTATGTGAGTTTATGAGCTCCAAATACAGGTAAATTGCGAATATGGGTTCGGTCCGACCATTTTGCCGGAGTTATGGTCCTTGTCGGCTTAGAATTTGACTATTATTTTGGTTTCCGGGTGATAACTTTACTTTTAGGTATCTGATTGTTTTTAAATTCAACTGAATCTCTTGGTATGTGGTACGTAGTTTCAGAAGACAAATGCCAAGTTTGAAATTGGTCACTGAATTTTGACATAATTAAAAAAAGTTACTAAAAATCCACCTTTCGGGGGACACGTATTCGCTGACTTGTTATTGTTGTTGTTTTTGTTGTTGTTGATGTTGTTGTTGATGTTGTTATTGGAAGTGTTTCTGAAAAGAGACAAGGCACCTTTATGCGTTTTGCCACAGTCTTGATTGTTGAATTTACATTGCTGAATATCTATTCCTCAGAAATGACGATGCTATTATTGTCAAGCAATGATTGGACATGGAAACGCGATGCTGCAGTATACACTCATTGCACACGAGGACCTCGGGATCGTCTTGCTATGCAGCGTATCGAGTGATGGTATTCGTAACACACAGTGCATGACGAAGCATTTCGGGATTATTCCAAAAACACTACCCTGTGATCTGGCAACAATCCGCTTAAACGAGGATGATTGCGTTTTGACTTTTCCGGATGAAACCGAAACCGACATACACGAGAGACCTCTGAAGAAAGTCACACGAGATGTGAGTTCACACAAAGAGCTGTTTCAAAAAGAATCGGACATTAACATGACAAAATCTGACTCAACTCGTGGTATAGACGAATTGTCACAGTTGTTGCCAGATATAGTAAATTTTCTCACTGAGCATGACCGACTGGAGGAGTGGCAATGTTTCATGCGAGAGTTAGAAACCGGACGTTTTACTTTAAATAATATTGCCTTTCAATTCTTTATCGATTTCCGTAAAATATGGACATTCGGTTCTATCTAGCGATGACATAAGAATGTTGTAATTAAAGGTGGATTATCTCTTTGTAAACATGTATTATATGGTTACTGGGGTATAAAATATTAGATTTGAATCGAAGACTCCTGTCCGGAAATGCTTCTATCGATTAATATTAATTTTATTTCGAATATTTTCTGGTCCAAAAAGGTGTGTTTGTTCAGCTAACGAACAATAGTGGTTACTGTTAACAGAGACCAGAAATTATATTGTGCAATTTTGTCACAAATAAACGTTAATTATACTCATTATCGCTTATATCTTTGGAACAAAACAATACAAACAACCAATCTGTGACATTTGACATTCGTTGCATAGCCGTAGGAACAGCCCGGTGCTCTATATCGCAATACGGTCTCATCCGAATGGTCGGTTCTAAAAATAGTAACATAAACGGGCCCGATTTAATATTCGAAAGAAAATCAATATTAATTGATAGAAACTTTTCCGGACATAGGTCTTCAGTTCATATCTATTATTTTATACCCACGCAACTATTTAAAATTTGTTATTTAAAGAGATAATCCATCTTTAATATTAGGGACCATCACATGACGCTATACAGAGAGAGACACACTTGGTGTACATTTTGTAATTGCAATTAAATGTTCTTTGGACCATTATATGGGCCGTGTCAATCTATCTGAATACCCATGTCAATGCATATGGTCGCCGCTCATCATGTGTCATGTTTATGACTAATTATGTAGCCATATTGGTAGAAATTAAGCGGACGGTATGTACTACTTTATCAAAGGCAGAGCATCGAGCTATTCGCAGAGAACCGAGCGCTCGGTAGAGAATCGGAGTCCTCCGCAGAGAATCCGAATAGGAAAATAGAAACTCAATTTCCGTGCATTTCGGGATTAGTTTTTAACTTTTTTTTACACAAACTGATGGTCAGTGACTATGAAACCCACGAAAACCTGTTCTAATGTTGCTGTTTTTTTACGTTTTACGCCGCGATTGCTCGATAGAGAATCGGAATCTTCGCTCAAAAATGCTCACGCAAATCGGTATTTATAGAGAACCACATCGTCAGGAGTAGTTCCCCCACAGTGACTTGGTATTATCATGTCCCAATTGATTTATTCTCACACCGTGTGGTTGTTCGTGACAATTGCGGGCGTGACAATAACCAATGTATAGCGGCCTGCTAGTGGTCCCCATGGTAAGTGGGTAGCTTCATTGCATGCTGATCGACTTGCAACTGAGCGACCACAAAAGCCTCCTAAAGCCCGTTTGGCTGTACCGTCAGTGTGTGCTTAAACCAGATTTAAATCCAGAGGTTTAAAGTGGATATATATGACGAATCCGGCATGTATGTTTAGTTAAGTTTTATACATTAAAATGTATTATATTATCAGTTGGAAATTTAGAGAGAATTCCAAGAGGGTAGCAAATGAAATACGTTGGGTGCGTGGGAATCAACAGCTGGTTGCAAGATGCGCATTTTGGAAATAATCGTGACAAGTCCTCGGAAAGTATACACTTAAGCTCCCATTCGATAGATCCATAATGGAATGAACTAAGTCAACATATGCCACCAACGTCCTTTTTCGGTTGATCTATGAGTCTATAGATTGATCAGTAGACGAATAACATACTGTATAATTCCAGATTCTTTAATTAACCCTTTACCCAACAAACCGGCCAAAACCGGCCAAATAAAGCTTCAACAGCCTAAAATATCTTCGGTCTGTCTCAATAGAACCATACAAATATGGATATCATTGGAACCGGCTCCTTGACCACATTGTGATAGTTACAGTTATGCCCTGTGCCAATGCATTCTCTTATATATGCGAGTCGACCATAGGTCGCCTCGCATATATAAGAGAATGCATTGGCCTAAAAAAATCTTTTTTTAACACTTTTTACCATTTTTTCTTACATTCTTTAACAATTTTATAATTTTTAATGTGTTAAGCCAATGCATTCTCTTATATATGCGAGGCGACCTATGGTCGACTCGCATATATAAGAGAATGCATTGGCACAGGGCCGTTCTGTTGGGTAAAGGGTTAACTGCAAAAAAACATATACTATTATCTAAATAAGGAAAGTGACGACATGTCACCTTTTACTGTTCTAGTGTTTCAATACTTCCTTCATAATTAGTTGTAAGTTTCATGTAAAATAAATGGGTTGATAGTGCGCTCATGTATAGTTTGAATTGCTTACCAGTGTAATTATTGAGAAAAACTAGTTGTCAGACCCCACGTTACGCATTTTCCTACATGGGACCCACCAAACCTGGAAAGCAAGATTTTTCCTGTCAGGTCTAGGCACCCACCCGTCCATCGCAAGTTTGTTTCCAATGAATATTGGAGAACCACCCCCAAAGTTTGATGAAATTGTAAATATAGAATAAGGCAGACAAAACAAATGTCGGTCATGTCAGCTTAAGGGAAAGCCCCAGAAACCTAAGAAAATCACAAAACACTCAGGGGGGGGGCGGAAAAAAACTGCGGGACACAAGGTACCGGGGGTGGGGGGTACCTAGGCGTCAAAAATTTACACGTAAATTTTTTCCTTATTCATTTAGGGGGGGTTGTCGGAAACAAATTGCATGTAATTTTTTTCCAAATATGAATTTTCAGACTCACAACTTCAATTTTCTCTCATTTTATAGAATATGGATTAACCTTAATATCCAAATCATATATACATGAGTAGTATAATCCACATAAAACAATTTTGGATAACCACTGTCTTGGTTTACATGTGATATTGACCCATTAACCCTCTTAATAATGCCGACTATATGTCAGTGTTTACCAGTCGAATGCAGAATTCTACCCTGCGATCGCTTATGGCAAATTTTTACTGCAGAACTATCCCATGTATTAAACAATTTCTCCTCCAATGGTATCAGAAAACAGTTATATGCTGGTATCTCACTCATCACATTTGCATCTTTTTCAAAGTCGATGTAATGACTAGTTGTCATTTTTTAAAGTGCATACAAATCTGCGTTCTACTGGTAGACAATGACCATTTTAGTCATAATAATCTAAACTAAGTTACCAAGCACCTTCTCGTGAATTGTATGCTCCGGTGTTTTTTTCGGTTTCCGGTCAAACCGAGTTGTTGTCCGGCTGGGGTAGATTTGATTTTTCTGGGGGGGGGGGTGGGGGGCAAATGGTCAGTGGAAAAAACTGCAGTTTTTGCTGTTTTTTTTGGGGGGGGGGGGTGGGTGGTACCCAAACCGAAGAAAACAGTTTTTTCAACCCTGTGTCTGCATATTTTTCCCGCCCCCCCCCCCTGAAACACTCGTTAATTAAAATTGTCAGATAAGGTTCAGAATCTATACCTATATAGACTACCCACATTATTATATATATGTGCCGCATATTTGTATGCACAACATGCTATTCCTTCATGTTGTGAATAGTACCAGCTACATGTATAATGAGCAATGGTAGCTCAGCCTCATTAACCATTATTAAGTATAGGTCCCTGAAGTTTAAACCTGACCATTCAAATTAATTTTTAGTGGTCATAATGTGTCTTTAAACGTGGTAAAATGCGATCGAAGGTCAGAAAGGACCCACCCACCAAGACAACTGTGTTTTATTTGAGACCCCCTCCCCCTGATTTTGATTAAACTTTTGTACTGAAATGGACATCAGTCTGATATTTTCCAGATGGGAAGTGTGTTAGAGCGAAATATCCAACAGTTGGAAATGTTGAGGTACCAGTTGGAACATTCAAACCCAAGATCGTGGTGCGAATGGAATTTCGAGAACTTGGAGAGGGAATTTTGTCTGGCTCAATGGGATAAAGTTAGAAAAACGAGGTGGGTAGTCACCAACGGAGACGCTCTGACCACGTCCCTGTGTTATTGTCTAGTTCTCATTTTGTTGTGTAAAAAATATGATCTGATTATGTAATGGCCATTTCACAAAAAAATGGACATTTATTGTTCTTCAAACATGCCCATAATGGGCCATATATGCATATCTCATGTCGTGTGAAGGTAAATATGTTCGAGAAAAAAAGCGCGTCCATAGTTACAAATTTTCGCGTATAATTACTTTGCCGCAAAAATCTCTCCGGGTACTCGTTACAAATTGCTAAGCAAAATATTCGGATTTCTTGAAACTGGTTGCTTGATAGTGATTGTACCAGAATGCAACACACTAAAGTATAGGTTGTTATATTTTAAAGGCATTTGGTCACCGTTTTCCTGAGCGACCAATGACAATGCAAACACGCTGAATTCGCGTCCGTCGTTACTCATCCGGGTCCTCGTTACACGGATGACCAGCGTAATTATAGACGAAGCCATTGTCCGCTGAAGTCAGTAATCCGATCGCCGAGCTGGCCAAGTCCCGGAGCGCGCAAGCCAGGGCGCCCTCTCCTGCCAGCGGTCGGAACAGGCATGGAATCGTAACGCTATATTGTGTGAGCCTGTAATTTATTAGCGCCATGAATAACTAAGAGATCCTTGATGCAAGCCATTAACCAATCCGCGTAAAGCTATTATGTGATTATCTCACCAAATTACACGCCTCAAATGAACTATTTGTTATAACACTACGGCAATATAATAAGTGGCACCAAGGAAAGCCGTCACCAGATATACACTTAATGGTCAATTATCACGAATAAATAGCTTCATATATTCGATTGGTATCAGTCTGATGTAGGTATATGTTCTCGTCGCATGAATGGTTAAACGTATTCCACTCACCGTCGCCAATTTGAGGTTCGATTTTCATTCTGAAATTTTCATTCAATTCTTTGACGGATTCACTCGTTTTCTGTGTCCTGGATAATCGTGACAAAAGTGTTTACGGTATGTGAATGTTTACGGTATGTGAATTAGTAGTGTTTATGGTATGTGAATTAGGAGCAAATCTGCATTTCCCCTCATCATGTCAATTTGTAATTTAATTTAAAGGTACTCAATCCGATTCGGTGGTCCACTCACCATCAGATTCCAATAACAACAACAAAGTTTTTTTTCAAATGGCGCTCCAGTTGTGAGAATCGATTAATTGCCCAAAATAATGCTAACCACAGTCAAATGGCCCAAAACCTGTTATTTATCAACATTTTCTTGAATGAATTTTGTCGGTTTGGCAAATATCTAACACAAAAAGCCACTTGATTTTAGAGTTATCTAAAATAAGCTCATTATTAGGAGTCTCTGCTGTTCAGATATGGACTTTCAAAAGAGAAATGTTTTATTTTAAAAAAGCAGATAAAGAGTGTTCTGGGTTATAATCTCTCCGTATTTGTTTAAATATAAATTTGACGTATGCTTTTTCCTATTTTAAAGTCGGCTAGTGCCGCACAAATGATGGCAATTGCAAGTATTTTTCTTAGTTGTCCTATGAATTGTGGTAATTATCTCAGAAATATTCAGTTTGATTAATTTTGTATATATATATATCTTTATTGCCTCCAGTATTGAAGATTTTAACAATAGACATATAGGGTACATGGATGCAACATATATACAATTAGCAATCTAGAAGACGTAGCGAAAAGACAGGCAAGAGAGCAATCAATCGAGGAAAATAATATCATTCTAATTATATGAACATGAGCACGAGCTTACATATGTCAGAGACCTCGAGGTCAGAGTTCTCAGAGCAGGATTGAAACGACTGAGAGCAAGGAAAACAGTAGAGTTGAAATTAATAACCTACATGGACACCATCCGGAAATGGTTAAACAGGGAATATGGTTTTCTCTCACATTACGCTGTACTGCATAATTTTTTTTCTTCTTCGCCTATTTCTATTTGCCATTTTGCATGGGAAGTGGGTACATGGCAATCGTGGTTTAATATGTCATAGAAATCGCGTCCTCCGCGAGGATTTCTGAGTAGGGTCACGAAATTATCTGGGAGGGTGGGCATCGGGCTTCGGACAATGGGTTTTGAGATTGTGTTTGAGTAAAAGATAAGCTGTCGTCGGATACTATTTAAGATAAGGAAGTTTGTACGTATTTTGTAAGTTGAGTATATCGTTTCAGTCGTATGGAAATTGGCGCTTTCTTGTAACAGATCGTGTACAAAATATATTCCCTCCTTGCGCCATGCAGCAAAATTGATAGGGCTTCCAGGGGGGGGGGGGTCGGAAAAAAAATTCAGGTACGTATGGCATTTTTTCCCTTTCGATCATTTTTTGTACCCACCCACCCCCACCGCCAAATTTTTTTCCGTTTTTGGCAGTTTTTTCCGACCATTTTTTGACACCCACCCTCCCCCTTTTAACACTAAAACAGAGATTTGCGGGGGGAAATTCACTGTAAACAGCTGTATATGAATTTCTGTGCATACTATTTATCATGGATGTTAACATGGACATGTAAATAGGAATGAGTCATTTTGAGGTCATTCGGCCAAAACAACATGGCTGCCAGCGGCCATCTTGGATTACAAAATTTGCAACAAAATACAACACGATAACTGCCTGCAGTCAGTTTACAGTTAGAATTACATTATTTCTCTCATTCAAAGTGGTTTTGAAGCCCAACTCATTGCCAAAACACTAAAAAACAAGCAGGAATTTTTTTTTTTAGTTGCGGAAAAAATGGCTTGTTGGTGGCTTTGACCACCCACCCACCCCGGCATATGTGCCAGAATTTTTTTTTTCACCCTCCCCCCCCCCCCTGGGGCTTCCATTCATTTTTACATTGGCGTTGTTCCAGAGAGTGCATGTAGATATGTTTACATTTCTAATATTTTTTTCTAGGAAATTTGCCCATGCTATAAGTACGTCGCGCCAAAAGTGATTTTGAACCTTTTTCGCTTTACTGTAAACATATGAATAATGATAGGTGAGGAAAAAATGGTCTTTAAGAATAGGGAGTTCTGTCAACGGGGTCCATTTAGAGCTTTTGTTCACTAAACGCCTGATCCATGTTATTTTCATGGAAGTGATGAAGTTTTTAATATCTACCATCTTGAGGCCACCTTGTTTATAGTCTTGGCATAACAGCTTTCTCTTGGCTCGGTCACGCTTGCTGCCCCACACAAAGTTTAAAAACAATGATTCTAGTCTATGTACAAATTGTGGTTCTGGGTTGGGGAGCGATATGAATAGGTGAGTAAGTTTGGGGAGTATGAGAGATTTAATCACCGTTATTCTACCTAGCGGGGTAAGTAATCTGTGCTTCCAAATTTCAATGGATCTTGTTATGTCGTCGAATTTTTTTTTTTAATTATCTGACATTAAGTTTAAGTTTGTATTAAAGCGGATACCAAGTAGGTCGAAAGAATCTGAAAATTTTATATTGAGGTCTGGGCATATATGGTCACTTCGCCCTGTATAACAATCAATCCACGACGCCTGACATTTACTAGGGTTGATCCATAAACCAGATATTTGTGCGAAAACGTCAAGAATATGATATGCTTCTCTTACACTTATTTCATTGCCGTCCATGATGAGTGTCGTGTCGTCTGCGTATTGTGTTAATCTGTATTCTTCGCCACCGAGGGTTATACCTTTAATATTTCTATTATTTCTAACCATGAGTGCTAGCACTTCCGCGCATATTAAAAAATATAGGGTGAAATTGGGACTCTATGGAGCCCCGGAGGTGACATCCGAATTTTTTTTCAAGTCGTGGCCACGAGAATATGAAGTCGTGGCCACGAGCATATGAAGTCGTGGCCACGAGAATATGAGGTCGTGGCCACGAGACTACGAAGTCGTGGCCACGAGAATAAGGTCGTGGTCAGGAGAATAAAGTCGTGGCCACGAGAATAAAGTCGTGGGCACGAGAATAATGTCGTGGCCACGAGAATAAAGTCGTGGCCACGAGCATAAAGTCGTGGCCACGAGAATAATGTCGTGGCCACGAATATGGAGTCGTGGCCACGAGAATAATGTCGTGGCCACGAGAATATGGTCGTGGCCACGAGAATATAGTCGTGGCCACGAGAATATGAAGTCGTGCCCACGAGAATATGAAGTCGTGGCCACGAGACTATGAAGTCGTGGCCACGAAAATATGGTCGTGGCCACGAGAATAAAGTCGTGGGCACGAGAATAAAGTCGTGGCCACGAGAATAATGTCATGGCCACGAGAATATTCTCGTGGCCACGACTTTATTCTCGTGGCCACGACCATATTTTCGTGGCCACGACTTCATAGTCTCGTGGCCACGACTTCATATGCTCGTGGCCACGACTTCATATTCTCGTGGCCACGACTTCATATTCTCGTGGCCACGACTTCATATTCTCGTGGCCACGACTTTATTCTCGTGGCCACGACTTAAAATAAAACATTCGGATGTCACCTCCGGGGCTCCATGGTGGGCTCCATAGGTCTCCATGTCGACAGCCTCGAGAAATAATAAAATTTTGTGATATATGCCCATTAACGAGAACGGAAGAATTTATATTTTTATAGAACACTGAGATCCATTTTTTAATCGAGTCACCGAAATTAAACATATCAAGGCATTTATGTAGAAATTTCCATGACACAGAATCAAATGCCTTTTCAAAGTTAACGAGAAGAAGAAGCCCTAACTTATTTTTTATTTTCGTATTATAAATAATGTCATATATTAGCCTTGTATTGTCGCCGATATATCTGCCTTTTAGGAATCCAGTCTGATCAGGATTGATAATGTTTGGTAGTACGATTTTTAATCTTTCGGCAATACACGATGATGCTAATTTATAGGTACAGTTTAATAAGGTTATTGGTCTCCAGTTCTTTAAAAGTTGGCGATCGTTGACTTTCTTTGGAATGAGTGTAATCAGTCCTGGTTTTTGTGTGATGGACAATTCCCCAGCGTCAAAGGATTCGTTTAGTGATTCACATAGAATTTGACCTAAATCTGACCAAAAGAATTTCCAAAATTCATACTGATAACCATCTAGGCCACTAGATTTGCCATTTTTAGATTTATTTAAAGCTGTTGTAAGTTCATTTAGTGTTATGGGACCTTCAATATTTTGCGCTGACATTGGTGAAAGGGTGGGTTGTCCAAATCAGAAAACACATTTTCGGTGTGATAGCTATTGATTGGTTTTGAAGAGTATAGTGTCTGGTAAAAATTACGAGTCTCTTCTAAGATATCGTTTTGGTTTGTAAGACTATCCCCATTTAATTTTGTAAGATTGGTCAGGGCTTTTGATATGCAATTCCGTTTTTCAAGATTGAGAAAATATTTTGTTGGTTTTTCCCCATCTTCGACCCAAATAGCTCTGGACCTAATCATGGCTCCTTTTGATCTTTCTTTCCTTAGTTGACAGAGTACCCCTTCAGTTTTTTGTAGTCTTTCTATAAGTTCTTCTCTTCTAACATCATTTAAATTACTCTGATCTAGGGCCATCAATGTTTCTGCTTGGGCTTTTTTAAGTGCGGTTTCTTGAAATTCGCGTTCCCTCTTACGTTTAGAAGAATATTTTATTGTTTCTCCTCTAATTTCAAGTAAAAGGGTATCCAAGAATAGACGTTTACTAATTTTGCACGTAAAATCGTTGTTGTCAACTTTCTTTTGAACATAGTCGTATCGTTTTTTGATAGTTTCGATAATTGTTTTTACAAGTTGAATATATTTTTCGTCATGTAAAAGAGAAGTATTGAACTTCCAGAAACGCTGACCATGTTTTATATTATTAAGAGTAAGTTTGAGAGTAATAATTGAGTGATCAGTTCTGTAACCCGGCAATACATCGGTGGCGTCTTGTCCGGTTAAATTTACCAGCTCTTCAGACATGAGAAAATAGTCAAGTCTTGCCATTTTTATTGGTGACTTTCTTCTCCAAGTGAATCGTTTTTCATTTTCATTATTTATCCTCCATGCGTCTACTAACTCTAGCTTGTCGACAAGGACACTGACTGCTAGTTTTGCTGGGGGGTTATTACAGTTTACATAATTAAAGGTATCTTTCTGTTGGTTTTGGACTAGGTTCCAGTCGTCACAGATGATAATTTGTGTGTTTCCCAGTTCGGTTATAATATCTTTGATTTTATTGTAAAATTCAGGATTGTCATCATTTGGACCATAAATATTAGCTAGTGTAAATCGGATTGTCTCGATAGTTATGTCGAGTATAAGGTAATTCCCATTTTTGTCTTTTACTCTTTTGTGTATTTCAAAGCTAAAATTATTGTTGAAGAGGATTGCCACTCCGCGAGACTGGGATGAATATGGTGCCATTTCCATCTTATATCCCCATTCTGCTTTAATTATATTCTCTTGCTCTGTTGTAAAGTGGGTATCTTGTAGACAGTATATTGAGGACTTCAAATTTCTGAGGTATCGGAATACATCACGGTGTTTTTCGGCTTGATTTAACCCTCGGCAGTTAGAAGACATAATTTTATAGACATTTGATCATGATATAGGCACGCAGACGACAAGACACTCGACCAGGTTGGGCTATCCAGATAGCATTACAGAAATGATTACATAGGTATTGTATATATGTGAGTAGACCCTTACATATAGTTATACCACCGATTTCAGTCGAACAGCGAAAACATATTGAAAAACATACATTCAACATACGTGCATACACAAAAACAATAATAAATACAATCCGGTAGAAGACTACCATGACGACGATCAAAGAGACCGCCCTGTGTGACCGAGAATATTATTGTCAGTTATGCTATTTGGAATAAAAATTAGCCATATTGTTATTTAATAATGGTTTGTATTTTAAGTGATAATGTCAATCATTTGGAAATGGGGCAAATATATTGTCTACACGAATATCATATATAATCTAAGTCGGTAGCAGACTAGAGCCACAATGTGTTCATGCACACTCACAATTTCAAGCATTTTCATTTTATTTTATTTTTGGAATTGGTGATTATGAACACCGTGTGTATCTTTAATCTCCAACATTCAGAGCTATTATTGGAATATCGAATGGGAGACTTGTAGGCAGGATATTTTGCAACGGGTATAGAGGGCTGTTGTTGAAGTTCAGACAAACGTTTTGTCATGCCACACGAAACAATTATAATAGCCTCAACTCCCTTTACGATTTTTCAGTTTAAGAAGGGGAGAGTAATAAGAACTTTTCAGTCGTGTAATATTAGCCTTATTTGAAACATGTCGCATATTGTATTCACATGTATGTTTTTTAAGCAATAACGATGGGTTATATGTGGGGGTGCATGGGGCATAGTAAAAAATAAATAACATGTTACATTCCAGTGTTGGTCATGTGACTACTATATCCAGAAGTGATCTTTGTTCATGATGAGTTTACAAAGGCTTTGATGATAATTGGGTCACTAGACAAGTGAAATACACAAATACTCATGCTGTGTGAGTTTGCGTTCAAGCTAGGATCATGTGGTTGGTGGCCTATTTTGGATTCAGGTCATACAAATTTGGAGGTATATTGAGATCGTCGGTTCTGTGTCATTTGTATTTGTGGATTTTAACATACTTGTGGACTTATACTCTTTTCAATCGAGGTATATATGCTTATATAATGAGTGTGCATCATTTTAAAAGAAATTAAGCTTAGGCTTGCATAGGATTTACATGTTAAGACACACGAATCATGGGCTGTATATCAGTACACATGCTTTGGTAGTTTTATATACCTTTTTCATGAAAATTTTATCCTATCTTACTAATAAAGAGAACAGGTGAATAACTAGCCACGAAAGTAGCGATATGTCCACTGTACACCTAAAATGCCATATTCGGCGCAAATTCCGGTTTGGTAAAGGCAGATTATCATAAGAACATCTAGACCATAATGTACTCGGGTACGAAAATAAAAGCGTGTTCAAATTGGATTGTTCCAACAGTTCCAGATATCTCCCCAATAAAACAATTGCCTTAGTCACACATTTAAGCAGAACTTAAATAATAGGGTGTCTAGTATTTTATTTATTTATCAAAATGAAACCAAAAAAACGCCAGTTGACTAACTGAATATTTGGAATGTAATCATGTCTAATGTAACCAAATGCTGGACGCGAAATGTCTCCTTGCACCATACCAAACGCCCTTGAACTTCAGCAATAGTAGGGCCGCTGGGTTGTTTTGCGTACAAAATCCAAAACTCTGTCCAAGGCTGGAACAGCAGGTCGACAATCGAACAGACCTGGATCAATCAGATAGTCAACCGAGTAGACCCCTACAGCAGCAATTTCCGTAACAGACGTACGTTTTCAACAATTTTATTTCTTCCAAAAACAGTTTTTCAGGAATAATGTGTGTACGGTGAATTAGGTAATATATATATTGGCGTATTGAAGTATATATTAGCATATATGCATATAGACAACTTACATGTGTGAGTTGTTAAAACAATGTTTTAAAATTTCGTGATTTCTTCTACAGAATTACTTATATACCTGTACTCTTTATTAGTAAGATAGGATAAAATTTTCATGAAAAAGGTAAGTAAAACTACCAAAGCCTGTGATCAGTCTATATTGAGGAAGCGGTCGAATTCTGGGTCGGAATCTCAATACAAGTGTGCAACATATATTATATGAGCTATTTGCCAAATAGAATCAGCTGTGTTGAGATTCTCATTTCGGAATCCGACTCCCATCCCCGGTGACCTGGAAGTTACAAGAGGAGATATTTATTTTTGCCAAGTTAGCTACTAGGTATGTGTGGGTTATAAACAGATCATGGCTGTTTCAACATATGGGTGTTTCGCAATCTTATTGGGTGGGGGGTGTTGGTCGGTTTTGACCGGGGACCTTCGTGTTGAGCCATGCTCAGTCATTATAATGTAATTTTTTTGAGAAATCAGATAATAGCTGGTTCAATCTAGGTAATGTGTGCATTTATTTAAACCTGGAATTTGGTAGACTATTAGAGTTGTATCTCGATTGTTACCCCCCCCCCTTGTTAAAATTTTAACAGTCTTTGACATAAAATAGGTCATGGGGCGTTGGATCCAGAATTAATTATACAAAATAGGTACATCAGCTCAAATCAAGGTCAGGTATATTCACATACCTAAAAGGAAATTATAGTTATAAACTTGTTTGTTTAACAAGACTTGATTTCAACTCATTTTTACAATTTCTTGGAAAATTTACATTGGGATCAACCAAAACCAGTCAGAAATGAACAATTATGACATGTATAAGAAAACACAAATTAAAATATGTACAATGGTGCAGGATAACTCTTTGCTGACTTAACTTCTGATAATGGTGTCAAGGTCTGCTTCAGTAGAGAACTTTTGAATGTTACCATTTTTTGTTTTGCAGAATAGCTTTCCATTGGAAATCCAGGAGTTCTGAATATTGTCTGATCTGAAAGCTTTCCTAAGAAGGTAGTAATTAAAGGGTGTAGCGTCTTCAATGATGGAAATTCCAGTCTGTTTCAGACACTTCCTTCACTCAATTACCAGCAGTTTTGTTTCACGTGTGACGAATTTAAGGGGATGGCAAAGTCTGTTTCATAAAAAATGTCGGGAATCGGGTTGACAAAATTGGTATTTTTCACATAAAAGCAGACAGAAATAGATATAACAACATAGAGATAATATATAGAGCATATATCGTTAAAGGAGGTGCCACGAATAGATGTGAGCCAACAAGCTTTTTGTACCAGAAAAATGACTTTGAAACAGAGTATATCTGCAATATTATGGCATTGTTTTGGCATTCAAATGTGAAAAACTATAACTTCAACAGTATCATTAGGCAGCCCATTATGATAAGTGACATACCGTTAAGAGCCAAGGAGCTATGCTTTAGATTAATGTTCACTGTAATGTTTGAAAAACGTCCGCTAAAACGTGTCAGTTTGTCTTGGGAGCCAGTCGCCATATTTCTATTGTAAACACATGTTCATGATGTTGTTGTCATTTTTTAATTCGCGGCAGGTACATGAAAATCGACCAGAAAAGCAATTCGATCCTGCAATCGGGCAAGTTTATGATATGAAATCGATGCTTTCAGTTTATTTAAGTTGTTGGAATTAATTTAGTTGCTTGATTACCCACGATTTATGAAGTTTTGTGCTGTTTACAGATGGAAATGTTGATATTTTATTTTTAGAATTACCAGTCTATAGTCGAAAACGAGATTACAAGATGTCGTATTATTACGCAAATCACATAAATAGAAAACTTACATGTTTCAGAATATTGTATTATTCTAAAATCAAATAGCCTATATTAAAACATATTTATGAATAGGAAAATACCGTATTCCGACGAAATATGTCATATTTTACGACGGAATCCTTGTGCGAGTTCACTTCCTGTCAATTTTATTTTGGTGCACTGGGAGAAAAACATTGTGGAGAAAAATACGTTTAATAACATTTGAATGTAAATTAATCGAGAAATTGTCGGTTATCAGGTACAATCATATAGCTTATAACACATATATATTGATGGGCATAATCAAAAGCTTGATCCCATGCGCGATTGTCTATACTGATCGATTTCCATTCGTAATCGTATTCTAGTATTGACGGATGGGGTTGTTTGTAATCATGGCCGCCCCGCCCCCATGGCATGTGTATCGGCTATCGCAAAATAATGTTAGGATATTATGGTCTCCCATACCAAGAAAAATAGTTCCTAAGAATGTGAACAATGCAAATGGAGGACATTTTGCCATTATTCAGGATGACAGTACTATTTTCACAGGCAGGGTATTTGGGGCAGTTCTTGTTTTTCCTCAAAATGATGTCTCCTTGTCTCTAGCCATATTCTTATAGGACCATTTTGACTGTTCAGTTTGTGCGAAATGTTAACCATTGGAACTAGAGAAACGCCGTTTGGGGACATGATTTTCTGTCACTCTACCGCGAGTAAATTCTAACAGCTAAAATTTACCTACTAATGACAAGATCTTTGTTTATTATTGATTATTATGTGTGAAAAATATGAAGTTTATCCATTCTATGGCCGGTGAGTAATTATTGATCATCTGGAGGTAGGGTGCAAACCGCAGTGGCCATCTTGACCAAACTTTACCATCCCCTTAACAAGAATTGGACGGGGGCCTTTCACGATGTGTACATCTGATCTGTTAGGAATTTCGTCGGCTTTTCAAAGAGACCTGTAGACTATTTGGCCATGCGTTTGTCGCAAGACAACATACCTGTTTCTTGCGTGCATGCATAATTCGTGTTTTATTGATAGTAATGATGAAAAGAGTAACGACTTGTATTAATCGAATAAAAAAAATGAAGTTAGTTTGCCGTATCGTAATCAGGATGGACTTTATTTTACATTCTTGAAAGTGCAGCCTGCTCGTATAGTAAAACTGGGAACTATGCTTGATTCATATCAAGGCGACGTCCAGTCGCGGGATGTTGGTCAGATTCTGTGCCGATGCCACGGGTGTAGACTGGCGATGGCGGGGTAGTTGACGGGGGTGTCACGCGTGCAAATATATAGTGACATTAGCATTAACCTTTACTATTATACAAAATATTGAGGTCATAGCATGCACGTAACCCGGGGATTAAGGACGCTAATAATGTTTATAACTTTTGCTATAAATTATATAGGCGATCAAACGGACGGGCATGCAGATCGGCAGAGTTTTAAAAAATTGATCATTTTTTTTGGGGAATTTGGGAATAGATTTTTAAAACTTGTTTTGCTTTATCCTATTTTATGGATGTTAGTTTTGAAGAATATTATAATATTTAAGGAAGGGGCAGTCCTGTCAACACATTTGGTATTTTGAAAAATAGTGATTTTGAGCCATTTTCACGAAGCTTGGTATTATTTCTTTAAAATGGGGAATGTGACCCTAAAAATAATATAATTAAAAAAATCCCAGACCCTATGTCTTATATATATGTACTTTTAGTATTATTACCAATTTGTGCCAGGGGCCGGTGGTTGTACTATTCATGTGTGTTTCCGAATACGTTGATCGAATAAATAGGATTATCATTATTTGTGGCTGAGACATGAGAAGCTACATAATTTTATGTGTAATTGCCACCGGTGTAATATGTTCTTGTCCAATGGGGGATTACATTATGGGTAATTAGGTAGTGTCGTAACTGACTCAATCGTACCGATAGAGTCACGTACATTACATTCCTTTGAAATTTCCACACGCGTCTTCTCAGTCATTACATACCCCACAGCAGAGTCATGTCTTGGGTTCTCTTCGCTTTCACATTTGTAATCGCCGTCATTACTTTCCTTTGATTTCATCACACGCTTCAGTCAATGCATATCCCAAGAGATTATGTCCTTTCTGGCCTGGTTACTAGGCTAGTAATTAGGTCGATGTAAAAGTAAAAATGTGTCCCTTTAAAAGCTGTAGTCTTACCCCGCTGAATAAAATAGTCCGACACAGATTAGCACATGTGCTGATATTGATATTACCACACTCTTTGGAAAGCATGCGATCGTGTGGTAATCAAAGATTGATTTCGACGAAATTTGATACTTACAGATAATTGTGTCCGGGGAGTGTTTTGAACGGGTCAAATCGTCACCCGACCTCACCTTGACCTTTAAAACAATTGACAAGGTCAAATTGGTTAAAACGGACGGATTTCGACGAAATTTGATACCTATGGCTACTTTTATCCGGGGAGTGTTTTGGACGGGTCAAATCGTGACCCCGGTGTGACCTTGACCATCAATATGAACAATCAAAGGTCAAATCGGGTAAAACGGATTGATTTCGACGGTGTTTTGGACGGGTCAAATTGTGACCCCAACCTGACCTTGACCTTCGAAATGGTCAATTCAAGGTCAAATCGGGTAAAACGGACGGATTTCGACGAAATTTGATACATAGGGGTACTTTTCTCCGGGGAGTGTTTTGGACAGTCAAATCACGACCCCGACCTGACCTTGACTTTCAAAATAGTCAATTCAAGGTCAAATTGCGCCTTTCGCCGGAAATCAGATCGGAAACATCCCGGGCGAAGTCGGGCCCACCAGCTAGTGTAATAAAAAAGACAGCTTGAAGAATGTATATATGG